>CAXAMN010010335.1:803423-872602 GCA_963970005.1 Durusdinium trenchii
ACTTTCACCCACTGTTTCAGGTTCCTTAGGGCACCTTATTTTTCAGTGGTGTTTTCCCTCAAAGTTTGCCCTTGTCATTGTTTTTTGACCACTGCCAGGTGATTCTTTGGCCCATGTCGCCGCAGGTGGCCGTTTTTTTGCACCTGTTTCCGCTGCAGAACGCACCGCACCGTCCGCAGCACACCTGGGAGGGCAGGATGACCTCCCAAGTATACTAATAAGTAGACTTCGTTTATTCCGTGGATGCTTTGTAACCCAGCCTTCCGGGGTGCCATGATGCCATGACGCAAGGCCAAAAACCATGAGACCATGAGACCATGACAGGGCATCTGGCAGCCAGGAGATCCCTTCAGGTCCGCTTCTAATGATAGTGGATTGAGAGGACCAATGGCACAGACCCCCAGAGGTGGTTTATATGGACCCCCATCTAAAGGACATCATGGGTGTTGTACCATCTACTCTGAAACCACTGTCAATCATGGTGCCTAGTGGAACACCCAAGTTTTCGGGATCGTCACGGCCGCAGCCAGGACCTTTGGCAGAAGTACTCCCTCGTGAAGACCGCCATCACAGAGGAGTGCCATGGGCCCAGTAAGGCCGGAAACTGAGTTGAGCACTGAACCAGAAAAGCTCCGGATTTGTCTTTCATTCCACCTCTCTTTTTGTGGCGGGCCCTTGTTTTGAAGGTATGGCGGCATGCACCAACCAAACGAGAAAGGTGTCCAAGACGTGAACACGACCGGGGGCTCGTATCAGGTCCTTTTCTTTCTACAGAACTCACATGGTTACGTGGATGGCACCTTCTGTTTGGTCTTCGGGTCCAGGGATGAAGTTTGGGTCTTCCGGCCAAACTCGGGGCCATCCATCCACCCATGGTGACGTGGGCCGTGGGACCTGGGGGGATCGTCCGGTATCGATCGGTGAGTGAAATCGGCGTCTCCTCGGTTTCCAAGCACCACTTCATGTGAGGCTTCCCGCCCAACGTCACGACCGTCACGCTACGAGTACGTAGATTGGCAGTCACTCAGCTTTTTCCGAAAGGGTGATCTCGATCCTCGAGGCTTTCAGTATACAGTACAGTGTATGGGAGTTACAGGAGGCAGAATCCACCAACATGCAGAACCAGCCAGTTGGACAGACTCGCATGTTGAGAGCAATCACTTGTGACATGGGGCTTATACAATCAAGCAGCTAGTAAAGACAGACGCTTGTGACATGCAGAATCAAGAATGGAAAGGCCACCTGGCACTGCCCTCGTCCACGAACGGAACGCCGGAACGGGTGTCGGGGACACATTTGCACGCCACGCCGCGACAAAAGCAAGAACGCGAGGCCAAGCAACGGGTAAGAAGAGTGACGGGAAGAACGAGAATATTGACATTGAAAAACGAACAACGCACAAAACATGCAAGAGTGAAGCATCATGTGAACTCCTTTAAAGGAAACAATCGGTATTTAAAGCTTCGTGCTCATTCAACTCTAGCAGTTCCAATTCACCCCTTCCCAATACGTACTCCACACCTGTCGTTCATCACCCGCCCGTGTGTGTTTTTCCCGACCGCTCACCCTCACCCCGTCACCAGGGCAAGACGGTGATGCTTCCCGTGGAGGCTTCCAGCATCGAGGCACTCGAGGCGCCGCATATATTTGATAGGAGCATGGTTTGCACGCTTTTGGCTTGTGTGTTTGCCAGTGTGTCTTGACAGTTGGTTGGTGTTTTTGTTTATATAAAGGGTTTCTGATGGTTAGCGGAGTCCTCTCCGCCATTGATGCCCAAGCTGATGAGAGCACATGAGTCAAATGTTCAAAGGAAACATCAAAGTACTGAAGGCAGGGAAAAAAGGACGTGGAACAACAGCGGTATGTAACGGTATGTGCCACATGTCTTGCTGGTTCCGAGTGGTGGAGGATGTCTTCCATCAACAGGATCGTCGGAAGTATGCCAAAATCGCTGTGCCTACGTAGCATAACCATACATAACTGATCAAAACTGTATGTAACATGTACGGTAACTCCTATGTCATGAAGCACGACCTATAGCAAAATGCACCAGAACAAGAGACGTCAGAGATTGTCGACATCTCCAAGACGACCAAGTAAACATGAGTCGATAGAGGGTTTTCAGAGAGGGTTAGAGAATCCATAGAGCAGTTTTCATGCGTCTGATGTCAGCTCCATTCTTCCAGTGGCACCCCCAACAGACATTCGAAAGCTAAATTAAAGCATGATGAGCAGGTCTGAGAGGCCTATGATGCCGGTATATTATTGGTTTGATTCTTTCTGGGTCCCTACGGTCATATGGGAGCTTGATCTCAACCAAGCTGTAGTTTCAGAAGGTACATAAATTGTCTCCAATCACCTTCTCAAAAGGTATGTGAATCCCTATAGGGATGGTCTTTCAGTGTCCCGGCGCAGTTCCGCGCCTCAGACGCTGGCCACCTCACCGCGATGTTGACGCCTCCGCGGCCGCTGCAGGGAGAGGCCTTGGACGCCAGCATCAACGAGTGGTACCTTTTTCACGGCTCGAGTGCCCCAGTTTCGCGCTTCCACGATCATGAGACTGGAAGACTTATGCCACCATGAATGTATGTAACTATTCCAGTCCCCTTTGACAAGGGCCTGGAATCATCACCTGGAATGTTTTATGGCTTTGGCCTCCGGCCACTTTTGAACCAAAAACTGGACCACGTGGTTTCTGGACCATTCGTCGCTGTACTCAGTGCTGTCACCTGTTGCGTAGCGTTCTTCGTGCTTTTTTCTACCCACTCAGGGAAAAAAGAGCTGTTGGGGTTCTCTCTTAGGGAAAAAAGGAGCTGGCCACACTGGCTGGCCGTGCCCCTGAACTCTGTGTCCGGGCTCTTTGGCCGCGCTGGCCAACCCTGTGTCCTCCTGTCCTTCTCTTGTCTTCCTCTTGTCCTTCTTTTGTCTTTCTCTGTCCTTCCCTTGTCCTTTTCTTGTCCTCCTCTTGTCCTCCTCTTGCTCGCGGGATCGCTTCTTATGGTGTTGCCTTCGCACACATTTGCTGGGATGGATGAAGCTCATTGCAGCAACAACAACAACAACAACAAGTGCTCCACCATCAGTTGCTAGCCAGGATATCACGAGATCTCACCGATGATGGTGTTTGGCATTGCATGTGGATTTCTCCGAAGGATTTCTCCGAATGCCATTGTTCCAAGTGGGGGAGGTTCGCCAAGGCCTTCAGCGATGGTCATCGGGTCCCGAGCGTCCCATCCGTAGAGTCGCCAGGGCCACACCAGGGCCGATGCAACGAGCTTGAAATCAACACATGGTTGAATCATGGGAAGTTGACAGCCCTAAGAAAAAGCCCATTGTTCATGATAGTAGGGGCACAACATGGCACGAGCATCCAGAACAAATGATCCGGCAAGCCGCTCCAAAAGCAAATTCACGTCTTTGGGATTAAACTTGGACTTAAACGCTTCTTTGTCCTTCGTCTTTGGTGCACCCATACGCTCCGTGATATACTCATTATGGAAGTGGATGGCATGGACACGATGTCGGAGTGACCATTGTCCGACTGCCGGCGCTATACATAGCATGCAAAAGCCGTTGCCACCCGCCGCTCCGCCCAATGTTGTACAGGTACCACGGGGCCGGAGGGTGGGTGAGAAGAAAAAGAAGAAGAAGAAGAGGAAGGAAAGGAACACACATAATACTTGAAGTTTCCTGTGTAAAGTACACCTCATATGTATAGACACAGTTCATGAACATTTGTACTTTTGGCTCAAGTGATAAAAAGGCCGCAGCCGCTGCCACTTCGCGGACACGGCGGTCTTTTCTGTGAGTTGGTTTCTTGGTGTTGTTTGTGTTGGTGTTCCGTTTTTCAACGGTTCAAGTGGTTATCAGCCGTATCGGCTTTTGATTGTTTTTCGGTTTTTGTTACAACACAACAACATCTTTCATTAGTGTGGTTGCGGGGTCCACAGAAAACCCGTGCATGTCAAGTCGGCGTCCTCGAGAGCCTTCCCGTTCGCCACTGCGTCGACCGTGGCGGCCTCCTGAGCCGCCAGGGCCGCCACCGAGGAGGCCACCAACGCCTCCGGACCCTCCGAGGCGTGGCATTCGGGGAGGAGCTGCCGCCCGGCGACGCAGAGAAGCGTACATTGTCAATTCGGGAGGCGATCGAGCGACGGTTCCGATTGTTCACGCTGGCGGTCAGAGAAGGCCACTTGGAACTTCTAGGTTTTGGGAGCCGAGTGCAAGCGAGGATTCGGGTGAGGAGACTGACGAAGTTGAGTTTGTTGCATTTACAGCGGCAGTTGATTTGACTTCGTTGCAGGCTGAGCATCTTGTGCCGCGTTCAAGGCTCTACAATCCGTACGTCTTCGATCATTCGCCTGGCTCGTCAAGTTTGGCTGCGGCCCCAAGGCCTGTTCCGAGTCGAGCGGATTCGAGTGTTGTTGACACGCCTGCCGGAAATCGGCCTTACGACATCCTCAAGTACTACCACCCGGCGCCTGGAGTCGTTAAGTCGTTCTTCACCCGTGGTCGCGAGTTGACATTGTTTACAGAGAGGCCTTGGCTTTTCCGTCTTCAGCCAAGTTTTACGTGTGGGCGAACGGTGATACGTTGAGGCTGGCTGCAGAAAGGCCGAATCACTGGGGCTCTGATCCGGTGATTGCATTGGACTACCATCAGGTCCTTGACGTTGATCGGAGTGTCAATCCTCCGGATCGTGTGGATCATATTGGTAATCTGCCTGCGGGCCACGTTGCAGCAGTTCGTCGCTTGCGAAGGGAGATTGAAGAGGTCGGCTTGCGTTTTCGAGTGAAGATCATTGTTTTGTCGCACATTCACGACAGTGTGGTGAACGAGAGGAACTTGATCACTGCAGTACAACAGAGTTCATTGTCGGTTGATTGTGTGATCATCACTCGCGAAAGGACGGGCCCAAGTGGAAAGTTTGAGGTGCTGAGATCGTTGACTCGTGGTCAGGCTGTGATTTTGGACGACAACGTTGAGGTGCTGCGTGAGTTCAGTGCGGCGAGCCTCATCGCTATTCAGATTCGCAAGCCTCGGGTCGGAGCGATTTTTGACGAAGAGCAAAGGTCTTGGAGTTTTTCAGCACCTTGGTTGGTGGATCGTTTGGTGACTTTCGTGCATCACCATTCGAATCCAGTTGACGAGGAAGAGTGAAGTTGCATCGAAGCTGCTCCGGTCCGGCTGCTTCGAGCGCCGCGGAGCCTTGTTCGTTAGGCCAGTTCCCGAAAGAGCCTGTGCCAATTGTGCATTCGTTCCCGCCGAAAAGAAAGAAGGGTTTGGGAGAGATTGGATAGTTGGCCAGTAAATCATGTCAGAAGAGCAATCTTCATCGTTGAATGTCAGTTCAGATACTACTGTTGGTGGTTTGGCAGTTGCTGTTCGGAGCAGGTCCCAATCCTCCCATGGTTCCGGAACACCCCATGAGGGAAGGAGATCAAAACCTCCAAAGAGATCTTTGAGCAGAGTCATCAAAAACATGCCCAAAGGTAATCAGTCCCAGGTTCAAGCAGAGGGGTCATCAGTGGTTGAACCATCCATTCCTGCGCTCACTGACCTTCGGTCTTTGCCTTCGTCCAGTGGGTTGCTCCAGCGGTCGGTTGGTCCATCCGAGTTCCAGGGTACCGGAGAGGAAGATGAAGTCATGCCTAATCAAACTAGCTTGACACAAGAATTGCACCTTCATGACGCCCGGTCTTTTAACACGGTCCAGGTGGCATATGTTGGTATCGATCATGCAGAGTTCGGTCGTGTTGTAGCTGAGTCTCAACGACTGATCGGGGAAGCGGACTCTAGAGCTTCGCACTTCGAAGGTGTCGCTCAACAAGTCTTCCAGGAAGCCACAGCTCACATCGGTCACCTGACATCCCTGGTCGAAGAACTCCGTAGTCAGAATGAAATGCTCCAAACAGGTCACACCGAGAAGGATGTCATGATCACCAGCTTGCATGAGGCGGTCCAAGAGGTAAAGCAAACCCTGCATGAGAACCAGATCAAATTCAACCAGTCCATGTTTGAGGGTCAACTTCGCAAAGCGAAAGATGAGATCGACCGTTTGTCCGACCTCAATCAAAAGTCCTTCAATCTTTTAGGCCATAAAGATTCAGAAATCCAGCGTCTTTGCCAAGAGTCTTCGTCTCGACAAGATCGCAGCTCGTCGCTGGAGGCCCGACTGGCTGCTTCAAGCGCCGCGGTCATCCAGTCGCCTGCGCCTGCTTTCGTTCCGAAGCCTGTGCCTGATGCATCTTCGCCCAAGGACATTGAAGGAGGCAATAGAATGTTGGAGTCAATCATGGAAGCTGTTCAGTCACTCAGTTCCAGAATGTTGACACTTGAATCAAGCCGAAATAGCACGGATCTGAATCGTGAGGCTCGACCTTTGTTCGATCGTTCGCATGACACAGTTGTCCATTCATCCTCACCTCCTGTAGGACCTTCTCGTGGACTTCGTGTTGGCAAAGGCTTTCCCGGAGGTCCGCCCGATCCATTTGATCAGGGGGGTGGAGGGTCGGACGACGATGAAGAGGAGTTGATTTCAGAGTCGCCCTCACATGCCTCAGAAAGGGAGATTGTTGATTCTAGAGCTTTGTTGCACACCAAACTGGAAGTGGTCCCTCAGAGTGCTGCAGACTTTAGAGCTTGGAAGACAAACTTCTTTCTGATGCTTGGCCGCTTGGACATTTCGTCAAATGAATACCTTTCCAAGTGGGCTGCAACGGCTTTCGAGGTAGGTCAGGAGAAAGAATGCCAGAGTTCATCAGGCCTGATCCCAAGGTTTGATAGGTGGCTTGCATCTGAGCTTCTCAAGAATGTGCGGTCAAGCCCTGAGTTGTTGTTCAAAGTCCAGGGGTATGTTGAGCGTTGCACTCGTCAGTCCACAGTCCCTCGGGGTAGGATGATCTTGTACATGATTGCTCGACATTTCGATCTCGATCGTACTCGTGGTTCATTGCTCACATCGCAAAGCATCTTCCAGGTGGAACTCAATGGTTTTTCGTTGAAAGATCTCCAGGAGTTTAGCGGTACAGTCATGAAGACCTTGAACTCCATTGACCCTGCCGACTGGCCGAATCAGAGAATGTTAGGTGAATGGTTGTTCCATCGGTTGAGAAACGTTCGAAAACTTGAAAGGACCATCGACGAGATCAAACGCTCCGCATATAGCTCGGAACTTCGTGATTTCGACTTCCTTTGGGGAAGGTTGCAGGAGCACCTCGTTGAGGAAAGGGAAGACACCAATGCTAGGTCCATTGAGCTTTCGTTGAAGCCAAAGTCGTGGAAGAAAGATCCAAAGGAGAAGTCGAATCTTCTAGCAAACCCTGCAAAGGCTGCCACGGTTCCGCCACCACCTCCTAAGGAGACACCGGCGGCTCCCGCTGATCCTTCGTCATCAAAGAGTGATCCTAAGGGTAAAGGTAGCAAAGGTGATAAAGGCAAGGGTGAGAAGGGAAAAGGTAAAGGCAAGGGTTTGAGCAAGGAAGACAAGGCAAAAACGCCTTGCGTGTTCTTCCAAATGCCTTCCGGTTGTGTGCACGGTAGTTCATGCGCGTACTTGCATGAGAAGGTCAAGCCTGATGCCAAAGCCGAAGCAACGGCTAAGCCAAAGGCCCAGCCAAAGCCGAAAGCCAAGGCAATGGCTGCTGTTGCCATTGTTGCTGCCCTCTCATCGATGGCCATGCCGGTTGAAGGCCGTCTAGAGTTTGCTGCAGACACAGGTGCCGGCCGACATCTCGTCTCTCCGCAAAGCTTAGAAAGGCAGGGAGTGTCTCCAGAGGTGTTCAGCCAGTTCCAGCTTCCTTCACATGAGAGCCTGAGGTTTTCGACAGGTGGAGGAAAGAGAGATTCGAGCGATGCAATAGGTCTCAGGGATCGTGAAGGCATCTTTCAAGAGGCAAATCACTTCGTGCTTGACTCATGCCCGTTTGTCCGGTCTGTTGGTCTTGATGTCAGCAATGGTATGGGGTTTTTGTGGTTACCCAATCAACTCCCATGCTATATAAAAGACTGCAATCAATTCCAGTTCCAAACGGAGGAAAGCAATTTGATTCGAGCATATTTCTCTAGATCATTTGATTTCATTCCAGGCGTACCAGGTGAGGTGGAACCTGTTGAAGCAGAACCCGAGGTCCGGTCTCCTGAAGGTGCGATTCCGCATTCAGTTGTAGACGACATTCGTGGCGTTGCTCCAGGTGAGGCTTTGCCAAAGGTTCCTGAGTCTGAGAAGTTCGTGCGTGAACGGGAACTTGCACTGTCCACCAAGCATTGCATGACACATTTCCCTAAGTCCGCACTTTGTGATGTTTGCAATCGTGCTAGGTTGTACTCAAAACGCATCAGATCCCATCGTAGGGCAGACGAAGAGAGTGATCTTCCTGTTCCTGAAGCGTTCGGCCAGCAAATTGCATGTGATCACATGATCGTTTCAAAGTCTTCGTCGGGGAAGGAATTTGTTGTTCTTGTGGTGATGGACTTGTTCAGCAAAGTTTTCCAAGCATACCCTCTGGCAACAAAAGATACTGATTCGGTCAAGGAAGCCCTGAACCATTTTGTGGGTGTAAAGGCCAAGAACCCTCAAACCATTTGTAAGTCAGACTGTGCCAAGGAGCTTCTGAAAGCCATTCGTTCACTCGGTTGGTTGTCAGACGCATCATTGCCTAGGAGATGGCCTCACAACAGTGTACTTGAAAGACAAATCAGGTCCTTTGAAGAGTCTTGCAGAAGCATGCACTTGCAAGCAGGATTCGCTGTGTTCCCAAAACTTTGGACCTTGACATGCCAGTACACAGCTGTTTCCATGAGCATCGAGCATTGGTCAAAGGCTTTTGGTTCGGAGTTCAAAGGTGCAGATTACATTTTGGGTCAGTTGGTTTTCTATAGAACAAAGTTTCAAGAGAAGTCAAAACTCGCCCCCAATTCTTCACCAGCCCTAATGGGAGGTTGGAAGCTTGAGTTTGGGTGTCGGTACAAAGGTGTTTTGAGACTTGTGGATTACAACTCCTTGAAGCAAGGTCATGTTTCCATTGTGGTCGCCCCGGATCAAGAGGTTTATGTTCGTGATGAGCGTGTGTTTCCGTTGAGAGATCTTGCAGAGAAGGCATTAAATGACTTCTCGGATCCTGATGTTCGTCAACTCGCTGACGTGGATCCTCTGCCAATTCCTTTCATCGAAGATACCCCAGAGACTAAGTCTAAAGCACGCAGAGTTTACATCACGTACAGTAGGATGCTGAAGATCGGCCCGACAAAGGGATGCAAAGGTTGTGATGCTGATTCGTCTGCACACAATGCCGAATGCATTGCCCGGTATGAGGAAGCATTCGGTGCTGCTCCTTCGACCCCAGCACCTGAGCCTCCGACCTTCGAAATGCCGAAGATCCTAGGAGACTTGATTGACGAAGAGTACACCCCAACTGTTTTGTCAGAGGCCGAAGAGGATGAGGAGGAGATTGTCCCAGAATGTCCTCCGCCCTCTGATGATGAAAATGAACCTGAGGGTGATGAAGCTCGTGTTCATGCAGGCATTAATGCCGTCCTTGCCATGTCTCATGATGCCATTTCCAAGAAAGCTTCAGAAACAATCGTTCAAGAAACGTATGCATCAGCAGTCGCTGCAAGCAATGAGAGCTGTCTAGGAGCAGCTGCAAAGCCTGAGCGTCTACACAGTCAGATCCACAATTCCCCAGGTGGAAAGATTTTGTTTGAGTTTGCCTGTGCTTCAGACTCAGCACTCGGTAGGATTGGTGAAGAGCTTGGAGTTCAAGTTGTAAGACTTTGTAAGGAACACATAGATCTTGCAAGTAAAGCAAACATCGACCAACTTGTTGAGCAAGTGAAAGCCATCCCTGGTTGTTCAATCCATGGTTCCATTGAGTGTGGTCCCTGGAGTGCTTGGCAAAGATTGAATGAAGCAAAGAACCCAAGATTGTCCAACATCCTTCGAGAGAAGCGTAGGGAGAGTGTTTCAATGATGCATTCGTTCATCAGGGTTGCAAACCATGTTCTTGATAATGGTGGTTTTGTGTCTTTTGAGTGGCCAAGGTATTGTTCAGGGTGGATGAGTGAGCCCCTAGCTTCCTGGATCACAGAAAGGCAACTGCTGTCTGCCACTTTCGATGGCTGCACCGTAGGAATCACTGCCAAGGACAACAAACCCGCTCGAAAGCCGTGGAGGTTTGTCACGAATAATAAGAGGTTAGCTGATTCTTTGGGAATGTTAAAGTGCACGCATGACAAGCATGCACCCCTTGAAGGGAAGTACACTCGAAACTCAGCTTTCTACCCAGAGCCTCTTTGTCAGATCATGTTGCATGCTTTGTTTCCACATGTTGTCAATGTTCATGTGTTTTGCATGCCGTGCACACCTCGCGTGAGTCATTCACACCGGCAGCATGTTGTCAAAGGGATGCCATGTGTTCCCATTGATGTCCTCATGCATGAGAGTGGATGTAAGGAGTTTGTAACACCAGCATTCGTTCATCGTTTGTTGGAGCGTGCTGAATGGAAGGGTCGCCCAGAAGTTTACCTTGCCATTAAAAGCGAGAAAGATGGTTTGGTTTTGGAAGGGACTTGGGTTGAAGATGAGATTAGGTCAAAGGCAGACGTGATCAGGGAATTTCCCAATGAAACACTGCATTTCGGAGCCCTAATGGTGATAGTTAGCATAAAGGGATATGAAAAGAACCCAGCTGACTGGAAGATCAAGGCTCGGATTGTTTTCCGAGGTGACGCAGTCAAGGATCAGGGGGGCTTGAGCGCCATCTTCCAAGATCTTGCTGCTTCCGCTCCGAGTTCAATTGCAGCATTGAACACAGTGATAGCCTTTTCAATGATCGAGGGAAACACTTGTTCAACATCCGATTGCGTCCGGGCCTATATTCAGTCCGCACTCGGCACGAAGCATCGAACGTTTGTGATGCTACCGCCTGAACTTGTGCCAGATTCCAAGAAGCACATCCATATGCCTTGCGCGCAGCTGTACAAGAGCCTTTATGGCCATCCAGAGTCGTCGGCGCACTGGCAGGCCCACCTTTCCAAAATCTTGCAAGAAAAACTCAACGGTGTCGAGTTCAGTGAGATGCCCTCGGTTTTTCGATTCGGTCGTTCTCTAGTGATGAGCGTCTATGTAGACGACCTCACACTCTCAGGAGTAGCCTCCGAGCATGAAGGATTCTGGAAAACCCTCAAGCAGTACATAAATTTAGATCCACCGTCAGAATATGGAAGAGTCTTAGGACGAAACCATAGGCTTGTGTGGTTTCAAGGGAGCAAAGCAGTGGCCTTAGAATCGTCTGACTTCGCAAAACAGTGCGTTGAACTGTATGAAGAGCTGGCGAAAACGCCGGTGAAGGCCTATTCCTCGCCCTCATGGGACGATGGAGCCCTGATCCCTGCTGATGACGAGATCAAGGGGCAGCTCTCGCCACATTCGGCCAAATTAATTATGAAGTTGATGTGGCTCTGTCGCATTAGCAGGCCAGACGTCACATTTGCTGTCACTCTGTTGGCGAAACACATTACGGTGTGGTCGGCCAACGACGATAAAAGAGCCGCAAGACTCATTGGGTACTTGCAAAAGACCCATGAATACTCCCCGATAATGTGCATTCGTGATCCGCCAGAGCAGTTGAACTTGTCTCTGTATTGCGATGCCGATTTCGGTGGTGACATCAAATCAATGCGTTCAACCTCTGGATTCATCCTTGCAGTTGCGGGTCCCTCCAGCTTTGCGCCAGTGAGTTGGAGTTCCAAGAGGCAGAGCGTGGTTGCAAGATCGACCACGGAGAGCGAGTTCGTCTCACTTTCCGGTGCCTTATTCTCCGAGGCGATCCCTACCTTGGAGGTATGGCAAGCGTTGATCCCCGGAATGACCCTGAAGGTTTTCGAAGACAATACAGCTGTGGTCTCGATTATCCAGAAAGGTTACTCCAATAAATTAAGGCATTTGAGTAAAACCCACCGCATAAATGTGGCCTCAACTGCCGAAACCGTCAACAATGCTGATGACATCACAGTCCAGCATATCGAAACGACTCAGCAAAAGGGTGACGTGTTTACTAAAGGATTGCCGTTGTCCAAATGGGGAAATGCCTTGGAGTTGTTGCAGTTCTCCCTGAGTCCGCTCCCGTCTTATGATGCAGGCAGGAGCTCGCATGACTAGAGCTAAGCAATAGTCAGCCGCAGTTCAAAGCTAAGCTAGATCTGCAATAAATGAGATGGTTAAAGCTAAGCGATAACCAGCAGCAGCTCGAAACTAAGTTAGATCTGCCTCGAATGAAAGTCATGACAATGCATGCAGCACAGTGCTACTGCCCAGCGTAGCGCCAAACTTGCATGAAGGGTGACTGGCTGCTTGAAGCGCCGCTCCCAAGCTGCCGTTCGCAAGCCTGTTAGGTTAAGCTTGCAGTCTTTCGATAGGAATTGTCAGGTCACAGACGGTTCAAGCAATGAAGCGACTGTCTCAGACCTGGAATACTAGCTGTACATATGTTCATCTCACTATGAGGGGGGACTTGAAGTTTCCTGTGTAAAGTACACCTCATATGTATAGACACAGTTCATGAACATTTGTACTTTTGGCTCAAGTGATAAAAAGGCCGCAGCCGCTGCCACTTCGCGGACACGGCGGTCTTTTCTGTGAGTTGGTTTCTTGGTGTTGTTTGTGTTGGTGTTCCGTTTTTCAACGGTTCAAGTATAATAGATTAATAAGAAGAAATGATAAAGTGGAGTTCGTTTGAATTTGTATAGAATATGAATAAACTAATAGTAACATATAGTAACTATATCATGATCAAAAAGAGCTCAATATACAAGTTTTTTCCAAATGACCTTGGTGCGAGTCGTCTCAGCATGGGGAGAACGTCTCGGTGGGATAGCCTTCGGGGAGAAGCCGTCTCGTCGATTCTGCGAAGGCTCGAGGCCTGAAGCGTTGTCCAAGATCTTGAGCTCCAACTTCCGCCCCTTGGAACGACGACGAGAGAAACCGCCGATTGACGAGACGAGACGAGAGGGCCAGTGGAATTCGTGGGTTGAAAGAGGGGGTGGTGGAATCCCTGCTTGTGACCTTTTACAGGCCTGGTCGTGACCTGAAACTGCGATGTCAAAATGTCACCTTGAATAACCTGAAAAGCTACTATTTATAAGATGAAAGAATCGATTGACTCACCTGAGTCGCACCATTTTGGATGATGTCCCCGATAGAACAGCTCTTTGTTTGGCACAGGGTCCACCTGTCTTTGCTGCTCTCGGGTCCAAAGAGGTCTGACCTTGGCTGGCTCCGGAGCCACCTGGAAGGACCGGAACCCGGGCGTGCCGTTGGGCCTGCAGATGTTTCCTGACGTAAGTCCCGGTTCCGAGCCACAAATCCAACGGGGTTCTTTGTGTTGGCATGGCTGGGTTCCTGCACCGCCTAAGATGGGCCGTGCCACTACTGGACTTGTAAACATTCACACTCAATTGCTTGATTCAAAGTCGTTTTGGTACGGAATACTGATGTTTGGCTTGATTATGCTTGCTATTGTTTGCTTGCTCTTTTTTTTGCTGTTTTCCTTTCGTTCAGCTAGTCTTCCAAGACCAAGGTGTTGACATACATGAGCATTATTGAGCATTTCAATACTGCACCACTGGGTGGCAAAAGCACCTGCGCAGAACCCACTTGCAGCCCCTTGGATCAAAAGAACGAAGGAGGAAATGATTCAACCAGGGATGTAAAGCTCAATGGCAGGGATGTAAAACAGTAGTCCAAGGAGGAACTGTTCTTTGCAGTAGTCAACTTCCTTGATGTGTCGGGAACTGGGTCAGAACTGAGAAAAAACAACTGACAAACTGTTTCGAACTTGGACTACTTCACGCCCACTGTAGTTTCAAAAAGACCTTTTTATTTTTATTTATCGATCAAGACATTTTGTATCAATAGCTAAATAAACGAATTTTTCAGTGCTCGGTATAGAAGGAAAGCTTTAAAAGAATTTCATCCAATAAATGAATATATTCATTCAAAATATTCAACAAAGATTGTTTTTAACTTAATGTAAAAAACAATGATCAAAAAAATGCCATCAAATCCAAGTTTTTACTGGCCAGGTGCCCTACTGACCGGGTCTTAGCCATCCTGTATCCTCAAGCTACCGAAGCTACAGGGGTGGCTGCACAATCTCCGCCGCCTGGAGTTCTGCGTGAATTTCGCATGCAAACACGCTGCGAACTCATAGGTTGGATTCGTTTTTTGACCCTTGATAGGAATAGAATGGAATCGATTCAGTTTGATAGTGGAACTTGACTAAGATCTTGGACTTGATGCGGTTCTCCTCCGTTTTCGTTCCGAGAAGACTCGCCGCGAGGATCCGGGGAAAGCCTGTGGGGTGCCGCTCTATGGCTATGGCCTCTACTTCGCGGAGCGGATCACCAAGGCGATCAGGGGTCGGTGGACCGCAGGACTTTGCGGGAATCGGATCGAAAGGTCGGTGGACGGTTTTTCGCCAAGAACCCTCCGTCTTTTGGATGTTAACACTTTTTGATATACTGTAGTTATTTTATTTGTTATACTTAATTATGTTTCATTTGTTGCTTTTTGATGTTTTTTATTGTATGTCATACTTCGAAAATTCAATAATATGAATATGTGTCATTTGTTTAGTCAGTCGACGCAGTACACGAATGGCATCTCAATTGGACACCGGAGGGTCCCGTAGATCCCCGGGCCGCGGCGCCGAAGACATCGACCGAACCAATCGACGAACCTCTCAGATGGGGCGACCGGGGTTGACCAGTCCTGCTTCTGCTTGGGGGGTTGACCACCTCCAGGCCTGTTCGTGACTCACGAACTGAAGGAGGTGGTCCCACCCCCAAGCAGAAGCAGGACTGATTCGTGACCACTGTTTGTGACCTTTTATGATCGCCCTGTTCGCGACTGAGCAGGTACTGGATCATGACGTACACCATGTATGGAATATATACAATGCATTTACGGTCAAGCACCCCAGTGTATGTAAATATGACAGTCCCATGGAGTGTTGGGGTACATGGTTTCTAGGATTTCATCTGGCTTCTTATGTTATGCTTCAGCCATCACCTGCAAGGTGCCTTCGTTCAGCACCTGCAAGGTGTTTTCATGCCCTTCTGACGCGACCTGTCTGCGACTGCCACACTGCCCCAGACAGACCACCACCAGCTCACCGGACCCACTCGAGGCCGATGAGTATGCGCACCCGATCCAAGAGGGTGATCCTCTCCCTGTGGATCCAGGATCGCGGAGCTGACTTGTTTTTTAGTTTTGGGTAGGTGGGTGGAGTGGTTTGTTTGTTGGTTCGTTGGTTGGGTTGGTTTGTTGTTTTGGTTTGCTTTTGTATATGATTCGGTTACACTTATTTTAGTTGTATTATTTTTCTGTTATTTATGTCCTTGCTTTGGTGTTTCTCTTTGTTTCTCTGTTTGGTTGTTCAGTAGTTTGTTTGCTTGTCGTCGTTGTTGCTGCCGTTGGGTTAGGAGAGTGTGAGAGTCCTTGTATCGAAACACAGAAGAATGGGACCTGAAAATTCGGCCGGCCCAGGCCTTCTAACAAGCTCATCCAATGAAACGGAACAACACACATACCTAGTGCTTCCTGTTTGGGTGTCCAATGGTGACCTATAAGCAGTGTGGGGTTGTCCATTGGTAACCCCTTGGAAGCAGCTGGTATATTAAGCAACCCATTCTGATTCGCCTTCATCATCACATCTGCTGTTTTTGGTGCACGATTTTGAAGGCGATGAAGGGGTGTCAAGTCGGGTGTCCCATCCACTAATTGGGATCCGATCCCAACTGGTCATTTTGGGCATTCACGGTGTGTTGGAACACATGCAGAATCCGCGACCCAATCCGTGGGCAGCCCAATCCGCGACGGGAATCCGATCCTGACATCTTCACCTTCACTTCAGCACTTCAGCACCCGACTCTGCAGGACATGAGTCCACCTTCTACGCGGTCCTGGTGCCGGGGGTCCTGGCGGAAAACGTGGTCCCCAGGAGCTGCACCGTCCGGACGTCGTTTTCTTTCAGAGGAAGGTTGTCCTCCCAATGTTCTTCACATTGTTCATGGTTTTGGTAGGTGAACATCTAACAGCAGGCCTGCTATTGACACTGTTCCTTCTTGAAATCTTCACTTGGATTCATTTTGGCTACAGTAGTGATTATATAGTCAGCTTATCTCATGTAGACGTAACACAATGATATGGTGTTTCTACGGTTGATGCAACAACCTGGTGATATCTATACTAGTAGAGGGACACAGGGGGCTCTGCAGATTCCTTGTATGAGTTTGTTATACTTTAATTTATAATGCTATATGTATGTATATATATATATATATCATTATGTCTTCAATAGCAGTTGCGCAGTCAGCCCGTCTCCTGCAACACTAGACACTCAAGGGCAATATATCACATGAAATTGAGGAAGCTCGACTTTGCCTCGAGCAGCCGACAAAAGAAAAAACAAGCAAACGGAATCAGAGCGTACAAGATCATGAGGGCAGTGAAGGATTCCAAGCTCTACGCATTTGAAGACTTTCAGAGTCTGGCTCTCCAAACCATGAAAGCTGCAGGTTTACATTTACTAGAACCAAGTTCCAGCAGTCACAAAGGGGTGCCTATTGGAGGATAGGGGTGCCCAGTATCCACTCACTTAGGGACTAAAAACCACCCCTTTGTGCCATCCTGGTTACTAGAACTTTTTGGACCAGGTAGTGAGACTTTGAACCAAATGGAGACCGGCCGGTGGGCTAAGAAGATAGGGGATCATGATCCTTTCTTGGAAGACTCGAGACGGAGTCCAGGTACTGGCAGACCCGGTGCATTATATCATATAATATATATAGAAATTCCCGACACCGCACCTGTGTGAGTGGATACAGCCTTGCCACCCATCTTTATTACATCATGTCCTTTTTTTCCGCCGTTCAGGTGTCGTGTGCTGGGTGGCCGAAGCAACTTAGTCACCACCAATGAGATCGAGCGGGAGAAGCTCAGGAGTGATGGAGCAGACCGCAGCGTTCAGCGTTCTCAGACCGTTCTCGACGGCAACCCGTCGCTGTCGACGTTTCGATTGGGTTGAGCAAAGATGTGAAAACGATGTCTAATGTCGACGTAGGATTAATAACCCCCTAATAAAGATGATGACCTGATGATGGATGATGAGATGATGACAAGATTAGGAAAGATTGGGATGGTTGGGATGATTAGAAAAAGAAAAATGATTGCAGGATGAAAGAGATGGAAAGCAAGATGGAGGCCGGAGGATGGGCTTGATTAATAGGGGGAGGGCCCCTACTATTAGAGGGTGGTAGGCCCTGTGTGAGGGGTACCCAATAAGGAAAAATGACATAATGTTGCTAGCGAGTTTCTTTTTGAGAAGAAACAGCAGGATGAGAAGCAGAAGGAGGATGAATGTGATGGATGAGAATGAAGCAGAAGGAGGGTGAGAAGCAGTGGACCAGAAGATATTGGATACTGCCCGATAAGAAATTTGATAATACATAATTATAGAACTAATTACTTTTTTTCTAGGGGAGCTGAGCTTGATTAATAATAGAGGGAGGTTTCTGCTAGGAAAGACCTTTTATTAGGGTGATGTACTAATGTACCAGGTTTTAAATTAGTTTAGTATTGGGGGCTCGAGCTGGGCTTGACTAATAGGGGGAGGTTACTTAATCCTATGTTGACAATATTGATCCCAGAAGGTTGGCCCAGGATTTCTATGTCAGGTTCTGAGTGGCTTTGATGTGAATTTGGAATGATTCGCAAACAGTGACGGACAAAACGGCTGACAAAGTGAATCTAGCAGCACTTAATTGTTGTGCAATTATAAAGTTGTCGGGTTCTCCAAATAGAGGACCCGCAAATCATCCCCACTTGGTACGGGCCCCGGAGGTCCCTATCTTTAGAAACACACCCATACCTTAGAGAGTCACAAAGCCCCGCGGACGTTGCAGGGTTTGGTAGTAGCCAAAGGGTGCAATATTCAGTCCATCCACAGTAGAGTCCACTGAGAGGATTAATTACATGATTTTGACACACTTCATTGCATGGCAGGAAGGATGTCTTTGATGGGCCTTTCCATTCAGCCGGGCACCTGGTAGTGTGAGCTGCAGCCAGACAAAATCACGAGTGTGCACTCTTCTCCCTTCAGTCTACACATTGCGGTTGGAACTAGGATGAGCTAGGATTGATCAGGTTGGATGAGACAACGAAAAGATCATTCCACGCCCAGATTGTTGCAAATAAATGGTTTATGTGCTATATATACATACATATCATCTCCGAGCCTGCCTTTTTTTTTAATAGTGATCCCACAGTAGATAGAAATACCAAACGGAACATACATCAACCTGAAAAGGGATACAATGCTGCCAATAGACCCTTTTGTTTGGACCCTGCGTGTCAATAGACTCTGGTGCGAAACCCCTGTGCCTGCAGAGTCTTTTTTCGCGAATCGCCGAGAGCAGGTCTTTGGTGACCGGGTCAGTAGCCTTGGCAAGCCGTGCGCCAACCGGTCATGCGACCGAGTTGCCGTGCGCGCGGGGATAGACTTTCGGGACAGACTAGGATATCGTCAGGCAGTCCATAGTCCCTGAGCTCTGAGCCGATTCTGCTTTGGAATACGGGAGTTGTCGATTCCAAAGCCTGCGACAGCTTACGGCCCAAGGGTTCAAAGCCTTCAAAGGGTTCAGTTTCCATCACGGCGCAACTGGTGGGACAGTCTGCAAGCCATTTTGTTGGGCGGGATCACGACGTAGATTCTCAGCTTTTGTGACAGTGATGTCTTCCAGTTTCCCGCCCCTTGCGCCGCTGCGCCGCTGCCCGGGCCCTCTTCGAGGTACAAGGAGGTCGTTGTGTACGACAAGGTCCTGATGACCTGGTGGGAGCTGTAGGAAAACCGACAGGTCACCACCTGGGTGGTACCGTCCAGTCTTGGAGTCTAAGTCCAAGAATGGACCATTTGAGGGACGGTGGGTGTCCTTTTTCCTTCATTTGACTCTAGTGAAGTGAAACAGGATGAAACAGGGTCACATCTAAACAGGGGTCACATTGGACATCACATGCCCCGCATGCTCAAGTTCTTTCGGGGGCACATGTGAATGCGATTGTTTTTTGGGGTGCAGAGTCGCCCTGACGCTTGCTTAGTCTACACAGTTTACAAGTCATGTTTCATACACGTACGCTCTTATGCATATGTACATTACATACCAAAAACACTAGTACATGTTGTTTATACATTTATCTGCATGTATATGTATGCATACATATACGTGTCAATGTCGTCGTCATTACTTGTATGTATTTACATATGCGTACCCACAGTACAAGGACCACAAGGCTTGAGCTTTTTGCCAAGGGCAAACATGTTGAGCTATACTGTGTCACACACTGCACATCTTTAGGTCTTTAAGACGGTTCTGGTCCAGTGTGCATCTACATACATTATATAGAGCTTTTTGGGGCGGCCATGATGTGTTCGTCGGAGTGTAGTTCTTGGGTTTTGCACCAGTGCATCCGTCCAACAGCACACCCTGTGCCGCACGCGGGCTCTCAGAGCTTCAAATGGGAGTGTATTCAAAATAAGGAAACCTCCCAACAGGGTGTCTCCTGTCTCCCACTCAAGTAGGTCTTCCCAGACTTCCGCACTTCGACAGGACCAAACCTTTCCGGAATACTTGCTGATCTATTCTCGCCAGTACTGAGCCGTGAAGTCCTTGGTTTCACTTCCCAGTTCGTCCCAAGACCGGCAAGTTGTAGCGGGTTTTTCCGTGGAGACCGAGCTGACCGAGAGTGGAAGTTGGAGCAGCCCAGTTCGTCCCCAGGACTTGTGTGGATTGAAAGATTGGCTGTACGGACTGGTGCATCCAGGATGGAGTTCCATCGTACGGACTTGGTGGACCGAGGGGCACATATGTTTCCCATGCAACTGGATGGGAGAAAACGACATGCACTCCTGGTGTGCGGGCTTTCATCACCAAGATTGGGGATGGTCGGGACATACAGTGCAAGCAAAAGAAGTCTGGATGGGTGCCACCACTCAAAGGGCTTGAAACAAGCAGCTCTATATTTGCTCTAAATGGAAGGTACATGAAGGTACTGTTGACACTGTCTTCGGCTGAGCCGGCTGGCCGGGTGGAATGCAGAATCACCCACAGAGAACCCTCTAAGCGGCGTACAAGTCCCAGGACCTCCAAGTCCCTGGGCCCAAGAAGACTCAAGGAAGGACCCACCTATTGGGTTCATCCGGGGGGTTGGACCAACCCAACATGGATGATTTGCGGGGCCCCCGGTCACGGCGCAACATGTGGCAGATTGAGATTTCAAGCCAACTTCCCAAGTGGAACCGCTACCTTCTGGTGAGCGAGCCAGACAAAGAAAAAGACACCATTCACGGTGAGGTAGGACATGGTTCGGGCTTTCGTTGTTTGAAGGAAGACCCACCAGACCTGGTGCAGAGGACGGTCTGGCATGAGATGGGTCAATGCCTCCGTCGTGGGCCACGACTTGCCGTGCTTCGACTCCTCAAGCACCCAAGAAACAACAACACCATGGAATCCACCAAGTAGGACACGCCCAGTTTTCTAGGCCCCCCAGGATTAAATGTAGAGTTCAGTAGAGTTCTTCTATAATTACTTGTAGGATCTTGTAGGTTCAGGATGGTAGAGGTTATAAGACACATTATGAGCTTGTTTTCGAGCACTTGCAATTGATTTCTTGAACTTTGGCAACCGCTTAAAGGGTCGACGATATGAAACTATCCTTTGGGCGTGTTGTAAGGTGCTTGGCCAGGTGTCCCATCTTCAAAAGAACATTTGCACAAAGAAGACTTACTATTTATTCAATCCGTTTTTAATTGATTTGTGCGAGAAATGGGGTGTACAATTATTACTGCAGAGTTTTATCTAGAATTTTGTTTAAGACTGTGCATACATATAACTATCGTGTTTCTCCGGAACGAAATCACCACATCTCCTGGTACATTCGAAAGAACATCACCGAATCTACCAGTCTCAGCATTCGCCACGAAGGATCCGCGCGAGGCAGGAGGTCATTGACCTGGCAAACTCATCAGCCATAGGATCGTTACTGCGAGGTGCCTCGCAGGATTTGGGCGAAAAAGGGTGTCAGCCATCACTGAAGAGGCCGTCGGGAGCAGGCATTCGTGTGTGGAAAGCAAAGGGGTCAGAAACCACAAGGGTGTGTGGATGTTGAAGGAGCCACACATGAGAAACCTGGATGATTGTTGATGGTGCTTGATGACGACTTACAGATACTGACCTCCCCCGTTTTGTTCAAGTTCGCACCCAATCGCCACTTTGACCTGGAATGGGTCAGGTAAATGCGTAGAGAGTTGGAGCATCAGCTGAGGGCCTCATTGCAGCGTGATTTGTAATGATTTGTAGAAAAGAGATGTTGTTTTTCCAATTCACGAGGAGAAGTGCGGGGGGCCTACTTAGACTCTAAACCTTGGTTTCGCCAATGGATTCGCCATGTGCCGCCTGGTCTCCTTGGACGAGCTTGAGGTGTGCGGATCCGTCTTGGAGTGCCACGTCACTATGGATCCGCTTTCGTTCTTTAGGATTCAGCACATCCGACCAGTGAGTGGGTTAAGTGTGAAGGATGAAACGTTTGCGTGAGGACGGGGAAGATCTAGGGGATGTGGGGAGGAGAATCCATGACCCATAGCTGCTTGGCTGCAGTCCTGTACTTATCAAACCCAGCGCCCTTGATTCGGAGAGAGGTGCACCAAAGTGAGAGAGAGAGAGAGAGAAAGAAACATAGAGATGTGTATAGAACACAGCGAGAGGAAGCAGGCACGAGCAAGCAGCTGTGGCAGAGGGACTTGAGACCATGAAACGTAAATGCTGGGGAGTGTTTCCTGCGTGGGGAAGGCCCAGGGTTTAGCCATTTTATAGCCATTTTACCGCTTTTACCACCAACCTGGTCCTGGATGCATATTTTGAGGTAGAATGTTTCGCAAGACTACACGATTGGTGACATATTGGAAGGAACTTGGACACCCTGAAGTGATGCTGAGCAAGCCTACCCAGCTATGCAGCCTTAACAGTGAAGGCGCCATGTCGAAGCCCCTCGCGCTTCCAGTGGTGCCGATCGTGCTGCACCCTACACGTTCGAGTGTGGTGTGGGCTGTTGGAAGTGCCCTAGCAGAAGAGGTGAACGCATGTTAGACACCCTGGAAGAGACCCACATGGAACCTGAGAAGCATCGGTTTGTATAGAGGAACATGGTCTTCAAAAGGTAAATGTTCATGTTAATTATATTATGACATGTGATACTCTCCTTGCCCAAGAAGTATGTGGATCACCTACAAAACCGTTTCTGGTGGATTGGGGAGATTGTCCCACTCAAATCCAACAGGTGGGAAAAACAGGTTACACTCCCTAGAATCATCCACAGAAGTGGAAAATGACCAGCTGTCGCACCTGTTTGGTGTTTGGATTTCGTCATCCGAAATCGGGGCCGTGCCATCCAAGTAACACTCTTTCAGGGAGCGCAAGTAACCCCATAAAAGACCTCGATACGTATGAAGGGATGAGGGATGAAAAAAAACAAGTTAAGAAAGAACAATTCGAAGAATTTGAACAAGACGGCTTGAGGGATGTTTCCGTTCTATTTTTCAATGGCCAAAAAGACACGGGAAGCCGTCCCCCTGAAGCCCGGAGCCGCCGAGCATTGAGAGAGAGAGAGAGCGAGAGAGAGACAAAAACGCCCCATGGAGAGATCCGAAGTGGGATATCCCTTTCTGGGGATCCAACTGCGAAACGAAGGTACGACTGGATCCTTCCAAACCTATATAACAGTGTCGAACACATCACCGTACCTGAGAAGGTACGACTGGATCTTCAGGGTCTTGCGACCTGCAATATCTTTTGGGATGAACCATGATCAACCCTCATGAGGCTTCGTGGAATAGGCTCACAAGCCGGAGGCGTCGTGGAATGGCCCAGGCTGACTCCCAGTCATGCCAACTGAAAGCATAACAAGTGATTCTATTACAAGAACCCTAATGGAAGGATAGATGAAGGAAGCATGACATTTAAACACATGAAATGATGTTCTTTTTAAAGTGAACACGTCCGCAACTCGTTTACACTTTCGCACCTTTGCTCCACCCGCCCCATGTTTGCACTCCACCAGCGCTCCTGGTCCACAGCGTTGGCGAAGGTCATACGAGCAGTGACCTACCCGGGAAGTAGGTGGATCAGCCTGCAAAAACATGTTTTTTTGGGGGGGAGATTGGGGACACAATGGGACACCCCACTCAAATCCAACAACACCCCACTCAAATCCAACAGGTGGAACCAACACAGCTACATCAGCATTTTTCGAGGGAAAATGAAACTGAAGCTGTGCGCAACCTAGTCCATGAGGACCGGGTTGTACACGGGTGATCCGGCTGGACCGCCTGAGATGTTTTGGTATACAATTACAATTGGCAGGTTGGATGGAGCACAAAGGCAGAGGAGTTGAGATTGGAATTCCAACACCCTCCAGGTGCCCCAAAGTTCATCATGGGAAGGACTTGTTTGTTGCAGTGAAGGCCTTTGAAACATGACTTGGCCAAGTGTCCAAGTTTGTTTTTCTTCGGGAGCGTCCAGTTTGTCCTGGCCCGAACAATGCAAACTACTTGGGTATATAATAATAATATAGTTATATATGTACCACCCTGCAGATCAACATGGAACCCCAAAACCACTGGTTGGTAGAGGAAACCAGGGGACCATTGTGAGGTTCCATGTGAGTAACATCGGGATTTGTTACATCATCAGACCCTTGGGGCCTAGATCAGACCCTTGGGGCCTAGCTAAATATGTATCGACTGAGTGGCCAGGCCAGCAGGCCATGCCAGCAGAAAAGGTTTTTCGTTGAGTAACCCTGCAACGGCTCGCCCCTCGGAACAACACGACTGGGACTTATATAGAACTTTGCCTAAGACTCGTTGAGCAAACAATATTTTTTGTTGCTAGTAACAGGACCAAGTAAAAACTGAAAAGTAAAAGTTTAATTGAGACTATAAGGAAGTAAGGATTTTGAGGGTATGGCTCGCTGCTATGGTTGCCACCCTTGTCTTAATACAGCCTGGAGCCAGCCCCCAGGCCGGATTTTCGCCTATGACCTCCAGCTGAAAGCCTTCGAAGCGAAAGCTGCAGACCTTGAAACCCTGGGGCCTGTAAGAGCGCTGGACGTGTGGCAGGGCGAGGGGAAACTGCTGTGGCTGGCGGCAGGTGCTCCGGGTGCCGCTAGTGGTGGGAAGTGTCGAAGTGAAGCGGGATGAGCCTCCGAAGGGTCAAGATGAAGGTTAAACTTCTTCCACTTGTGTGGGGTGATGATGCGAAGTGGTGAGTGATGCAAAAGCCGCAACAGCCTGATTCAGGATTTTTAGGAGAAGATGCTTTCTCAGCTTGTCCAGAGGGTTTGTACCCTAGTACTTGTTTTAACGGTTCGCATGTCCAATGTCCAGCAAGCATCATCTACCTCATCAGCCGATCCAAGTAGGATGATGTATGTGTGTGTGTGTTGTTTTTTTTTAAAATTTACACTTCAACAAGCATGGAAGTGGACAACCCCCTTGTTTGTAGAGGATTCCATGGCTTTTCCAGGGGCCATGTTCCAGTTCCATGGTTGTTTCACGCTTATTCCGATTTATTCCTGGATTTTCCAACTGTGACAAACTTCTGCCTTTTCATCCATAAAGAACCAGCCAAAAGTTGTTGGAAGATCCAGGTTTATTGCAGCTTCAAAGAGCTTCCTCATGGCCGAGATCGGCCGATCCGCATGGTCAGGTGATGACAAGACAGTGACCACCTGGCTGGACGATGGGAACCATGGGTACCTGGCCGGATGAAACATCATAGACATGCAGACTCTTTGGGTGAAAACAGGGATCGTCCTCAGAATTTGCAGTGCTAAGTATACAAGATCCTTTTGGAGTAGAACATCTAGAAAGGAATATGGAAGGAGACTAGACTGCTCCGTATACCGCGCTATGTTGCAATATGTTTTGTCACATCCAAACTTGTGGGGTCCAGAACCACCGAACCACCCGATTCAGATGATTCTTGCAACTTCAGATGAGGAGTACTGCTCGAGCACTTGGAACCCCAAACCGGAGAGGCCCTTTGGACTTTATCACAAGCGGAAATGCCAAAAGGCATGGATTTAAGACCCTTTCGTGACTGGATCCTGGGCACCCTAGCCTCTAATAACTATGTTCTTCTTTTAACTTTGGAAGGGTTTTGTTCTTTGTGCACGCTTCATTGTTAAGTTGAACCAGTTTTCGGATCATGCACGCTTCCCTACCCCCAGTTCTGTGACAGTCGGCTGCGTAAACCCGGCCTTCCTGATGTTTGACCTTCCCTGGTCCGTCCGGCCACGTGAACGTGGCCGTCGTCGCCGCCCAGGAGCAGTTGGCAGATCCACGAGACACTGAGCCACCAGAAGAAGTTGACCCGCGCCATCTTCGACCGCACCGGCCTTGGCAGTCCCTGAATGGGATGTCGGTTTGGACTCCGGTGGAAGGGAAGAACACAGGGAGCCACGAGGTGGGAGAAGTGATGAAGGTTGTGAATGCATGGTATTTGGAGTGGGTCCATGTGCGTCCCATCACCTGGAAGAGTCGTTTCCTTTTTGCATTTGAATATTTGAGCTTA
Source organism: Durusdinium trenchii (assembly GCA_963970005.1). Taxonomy (NCBI): domain Eukaryota; class Dinophyceae; order Suessiales; family Symbiodiniaceae; genus Durusdinium; species Durusdinium trenchii. Next base: position 829,107 of record CAXAMN010010335.1, read on the forward strand.
GCAGCTAACCATCATCATGCACTGCTGCTGGCAGACCTTGGGATATAATATGCATGAATCTACGCTGTCATGCGAAGCATTGAGTCATGATTTAGTCAATGAGTCAAAGTGAACAAAAGTCCTAGAGGTCATGCCAACAGGACCACTTCATGGGAGAGCGACATAGGTCGATCGCTGTCCCGATGCCACGCCTGAAGACCGTCTCGATCCGAAGAACTGAGGCAAGGGTCGCATCATTTTGGCCGACCGCTTTGGCGACGTGTGTCGTTGGACGCCCTCCAGCGACCAAGAGCCAGAGATGCTGTCTAGCCACTTTGCCATCGCCCCTTGGAGGAAATATGAGGGCATACACCCTGAAGTCCAGGTACAAAAGAGGTTTCGAATGGTTTGGAGATCCCAGGTGTCGGCGAGTTTTCACGCATGACCAGGGTCAACATGGTGAGGGGCCATTCGACTAGCCAGGTTCACGGGGCTTGGCCATCGCATGCGGCACCGTGACCGGCAGGTCACTGCTTTGGTCTTGACGCCCTCCCAACGCTTCTTGGTCGTTGGAGATAACCATGAGCGCCTACGGATCAGCCACTACCCTGAGGCGACGGGGATCCCCTGGGACCTTGTGCAGATGGCTGCATCGTCGATGGGTGCTCTGGGACCTTCTGAGACGGTGCTTTGGTGCTTTGGATTGGACCTGATTTGATGCACATCTTTGCGGAGCTGTAGGGGTAAACTTGGAAATCTTGCCAGGAGGTCTCAGAGGCACGTGGAGGCGGAAGATCCTAAGAGGATCCATGGAGGACCCCAAGATACCCTGAATCAAAGACCTGAACCCGGATGCTTTTGGCTTCTGAATCCCTGCATTTTTCCCGCTACGGCTCCAGAAACGGTGCCTGGACGGTTCAGGCCTTTCTCCCGGGGCTCCACACCCCCACATTCTCAGAAGGTAGGAGCAGGCCCAAGGCACCCACCCCTGGCCCACCTTGTTGTCCTTGGAGTCTTTAGGCACGCTTAAATACTTTTTATGTGTTTAATTACGTTACCTTTATTTGTTATATGTTTTCCTGGTTCTTCAAATTGACCTTTTGATATCGCAGTTTGAGGTCACTTGGGCCTGTAAAAGGTCACTTAGGCACTCCAAAGAGGCACTTTGAAGAAGCTGGTTTATATACATGTTGTTACTGATGTTGTTGTTTTGTTTGTTTTGTTTTACTTAAATCAAGATGTTCTGATTCGATCTGAAGTTTGACAGTTCTGCTCACTGCCCGCCCTCGCAATGGCCCTCGCTGCCCCCCCCCCCGGTGCATTGATCCGGTCAGCTCGCAGCGACTCGCAGGTCGCGGAGATCCGGAGCTTTTGCTTGGGGCACTTGATGCAAATCACCGCTGCTGGGCACGTGGTGGGTGTTGGGGTGGATGGTTAGTTGTCAACTTACATCATCAATTGCCAGGTCGATGATTCAACCCGACCTTGTCAAAAGAGCAGAGTGGATGTGTTTATATGTGTTTCGACCAAAAGAGGGAGAAGGGTGGAAAGGACACGCGTTTGTTCGAGAAGGGTGCCTGGGAGTTCAAGACCCGGTACGGAGCTGTATATTGCAAACCCTTAGGCCTTAGGCTTTGTTAAGTTCCATTAAGTGGAGTGCTACATTAGTTAGGGTTGGGGTGTTACCGATCCAGAGCTGCCTGGCACGTGGAGTGCTACATTTGTTGGGTACTCCGGGTTTAGGGAAGCAAGGTGGCCCCAGTACACGCATTTTAGGATCAAGTAAGAAGAGCACTCGGCCCACACAATCAGCCCAGTCCTCCCAAGAAGGTTGAACTTTATGTTTTCTTACATTCGGCTCGCTCCTTTTCTCGCTTGCAAAGTTCGATATCACCCACAGGTTAACTGAAATCCCGTGGTCTTGCGAGCTTTTCCACATGTGGAAATCCAATGAAATCCGCGCATCCTTGTTGGTCACTGAATCTGGCGATGCGCCACTGGGGCCCGTAGGCGCAAGCTGGACTAAGAATGTCTGGCTTCCAAGCCCGAGCAATACCTGACCAGACTGGTTTGTGAGGCTTTCCAAGTTGACAAGCCTAGACAGCAAGCTACAAAACGACAGCAGACAGTTGACAAAACTCATACAAACGACCAAGCCCTATAGCTGACTTGACGCGCGCCCTATTTGAGCTTTCAGTTGACTTTTGAACGTCCTGGACCAGCCCAAACACAGTGACGTCGACTCTTGATGAAGAACACCACCCCCCAATTTGGATGGTAAGACCTTGACCCGTATGGGCCATACTTATGGCCGTAATTGGTTGGCTTGAGACATATTGAGAAGAAGAAGAAGAAGAAGAAACCGATGAAAGCAAAGAAAACTGTTCGAACGCTGGTCCTGGACGTTGGTGGCGCTTTAGCGACCGTTTCGCCCTCCGCGACAGCGGTCCCTCCGCGACACCGTCGGAGGCTGTCTCGGTGACGGAGACGGAGAGCATCCTATCGGTGCCATGGGAGTCGGCTGGGAGGTTCTCAAGCCGGATCCACAGACCGAACCTGAGGTACGGTGAGCAGGGAGACTATTTATATCTATTAAATGTAGGCGCCAGGAAGGTCCAATGACCTTCGAAGGTGGCAGTGGATCCATATTAGGGAAGGTGATCCAACCGGCGCTGTGGGCCACGCCCCGATCCCTGCACCTGAAAAACGGGTCACCAAGTGTGTGCTTCGGGCCCTTCCCAACCCTCCAAAGGAGACCTGTCGATTTGCGTGCTGGTTTAGGTCGCATTCTTGGACCCTAACAAGACGGGGCTGAAGTGGAGCATTCGGGAATCAATTGATGTGTCCTTGTCCTTGTTGGCTTGGGTGATTGTGCTGTGCCGTGTGTAAGCATGTCAAATCCATGGGCCAGAATTGGTTGGAGTTTTTGATTCGGTGCATGCAGAAGACTGGGGACCCTTTGATACTAGTGAACTAAGTTTTAGTCTGGATCTTTTCCTTCTTTTGAAGGCTGCATTTTGAGGTCTTCGGGCCTGTTTGGGCTTCAATTCCCACTGGTCAGCCGCTTTTTCCAGTGGAACTGGCATGGCATGTTCTACCTACCTCAGCCATTCACCCAGCTTGCCATTCTCAGGCTTCGGCGGATGGCACGCTGCGGCTTTGGAGCCTGGAGGGTGACCAGCAGCAGAGCCCCGAACCTGGACGAACGGTCGAAGGGTCAAGAGTGGTCGGTGCGAGCGAAGCTGTCCATGTGATCAGCCTGTCCACCGGTGCGAGTTCACATGTGGACCCCAGAAAGACTAAGCGATCCAATAGACTCTGCAGTGGGGATTTGCTTTTCTATCCCTTTGGGGGTCTACAGTTACGGTGCTTTCAAGAGTAAATAGATTGCAAAAGATGGCTTTGGCACCCCAAGAGGTCTTTTTGGAAGTCCGTATCAATCCCCGAAAGGGGATTGTGATATCTACTCTGAAGCCACTGCAAAGCAGAGCTCAAACACGCGACTTGCGGTCAGTCCAAGGCACAGCTAGTTAGCGGGCTTAAATCATGTTCTAACGAAGTGATGGTGTAGCCACCAACGCTGTCCCTTGGAGGGTGACAAAACTCTTCAGGCATGTTCCGTTTGTGGCAAGTCCCTGCGAGGTTGGACCATGGGTGCTCCAATCAGCAGCTTGTGCTACCGCAAAGGGATTGCAGTCCTGGGGTCAGAGGCCAGCACAGATGCCAGTAAACTACAACGACTCTGAAACACAGTGGATGCTTTGAGAGACATTGAAACATGACGTATCATAACACTGCTGTTTTGCCCCTTTAGGCGTAGGTGTTTCCGCCCGGTTTGGGCTTGGGAGGTTCACGTTTCCCAGTAAGGGGCATCATGAGTGGCCTGAAGCAGCCCTTCCTGCTTGAAGCAGCGCTGAGCATGGTGGGCCAAGGAGCTCCAACGAGTCGTGGTTAGACCCCCCTGGCACCCACCCACCCCTGTCCCATCTTCGAAAACGGAGGTGGGCCAGGAGTTCTAGGGTATATAGCCACGTCGATGACCGGTATGAGGGGGGCAGGGTACATTTGCCAGGACAATCCCACTAGATCTGGCCACCACGAGGTCGTAAGCAACCAATGGTCCAAAGGCTAAAGCCATGGACCAAGAAACCCTGGTTCCTTAGCTTGTCGCAACTGGGATCTGGAGCCAGGTAGTTGCCACCCAACAAATTTGTGAAAAGAATCAGTGAGAAAGCATCACTACACCCTAGGAACATCGTGCCAGCTTCGCCTGTTCTTTCGAGTGCTTTCCGGATTTTCGCCCTCATCACAACGCTCCACTCGGATCGCAGGCGCCGCAGGCGCAACTCCTGCGACTTCCCTTGGACAACGCCCAGGCCGGTTCAGCCACACCGCTTGTGTTCACACTCGCACACTGGGCAAGAGCGTTCAAGTTCCGTGAGCCACACTGGTAGCTATTTGCTACTAGTAGTAGTAAGAATGCTACTAGTAGTAATGCCCTTTGCTCCTAGTAGCTTCTTGCGACTAGATCCCTACCCCCATCAATGCTCTGCAAATGGGAGGTCCTCCAGGAAATGTAACTTACATTTTAAGATAGGGGTGGGGCGGTCAAAAAAAATAAGTTACATTTAGGGAGGACCCTTAACTCACTCAATTCCTAAATGTAAGCTAAACCCCTCCTAGGATTTGCTGTCAGTGGCCTTCGGTTGTTCCTCAGGAATCACATATGCCATCACACGCCAGGAATTCCAGAGCATTTGGGGGGGGAAGAGATACAGAGGAAAATCGTGGCATGCAGCGGGGGGGCCTCCCAAATGTAAGGTTACATTTTTTGAAACATGTAAGTTAACTTATCGGCAAAATGTTGGCCTACATTTAGGAGGTAGTTTACAGCCAAAAATGGAACTTACATCTTCCAGAGGACCCCTCAAGAAGATGGTAAGGATGCTACTAATGGTAAGGCCAGGAGCTACTAGTAGCGTCCGAACGCTCCTAGTAGCGATGCCCTTTCTTCTTAACGATGCCCTTATAAGCTTAGTTATGTGTTGTTCACTCCCGAACATTCCAGGGTGAACGCGAAAATGAGAAGGGCACATTGAACGAGGGTTTTCCTCGGGTCCATGTGGTTTTCAGGGTCCATGTGGACCTCGTCAGCGGTCGGCAGGGTTTGCTCAATTGACTGGGTGTCTCGTCAGGTGTGAAGAAAGCGATATCGTGCGGTTTCTTGTACGGTTCATGGATGATGTAACCATGTAACGACATGGCATCCGAATAAAGACGACATAGTGCTACAGCTTTTCGTGGGTTTTGCACGCATGGGTGGCTGGGTGGGTGCGACTTAGGTTTAAATCCAAACCTGCAAGGCAGGGACCCTAATTATAGAATATGATAGAATTACACCAGCATAGACCACTGTTATTTAAAGTGAGAACCCCATAGCACAGTCTGGGGAATTATATATAGAAAGAAAGCATCATGTTTTCCCGGTCGCAATGCTTTTTTAATGCTAGGGGAAGCATGGTTCCTTCAGAACTTCAGAACGCTTTCAGCGGATTTGGCCATCGGACATTCACCCCGATGTGAGTCGCAGGACATTCCTGCTTCGGTGGAGGTCCTTCTGTCCGAGGCCCTTCCCCCCCGGCTGACCAGTCGACCACGGCACGGACATGTTTGGGGCGGGGGAATTTCAGACAGCCTGGTGTGGGCGGTTTGCGTGTGAGGAGGTTCCCGGTTTGCTCAAATCCCCGGAATCCGGTGGAAGAGTGGAGTTGTTTTCATGTTTTCCGGCTTGATCAGGCTGTGATTGTTTTCCATAGGGGTGAGTAATTGTGAACTCCCTAAATGGGAGGTTTGTTTATAATTAAAGGTTTTCCCTAGCTCCTGGACAGAAACATCCAAGAAGAGATACACCCTAGTCAGACAGTGTCACATGATGTACGGACCAGCTCCTGATCACAAGAACTTGGAGGGCCAAGTTTGTAGAGGCAAAACAGGCTTGGGTTGGGCACAGATGTTCCAGCTTTGAGTAGAATTTTGACATTCGATTGGCACACCTGGTCGAAGACTATTCGGAAACTGTTGCCAATCCGCTCTGGACACGTGGGACCAAACTCGAAAGGCTATAGAAGCTTTGCTGGTATTGTCCGATATCTTCCGATCATCTAATCACAATCTAATCACACCACCTACAAACCATCACCCTCCATCAGGTCGCCACCTGCCGCCACTTTTAAGTCTCCAAAAGCCTGTGTTGGTTAAGCCACTTTGTTCGGACGTGATGTGCCCTTGAGCCGCGACCGAAGCGACTAGGTCGAAGCACTCTTTGGAGGCTCAAAGGCCTTTGAAGCGCCTCCCCCACAGCAGGGTCCCTGAATGAGACTTTGTTCTTCACATGGTTGTTCAACCTCAACCCATCTCAACCCCTTTGCAAGGTCTCAGCTGTTGTAGGGCTGGCTGGCTTGTAGATCAAGATCATTCAAGATCCTTGATGTGCTATACTGACGCCTGTAGTGCGAAACACATGAATACCTTGCCACCAGGCATGTGTCCATCATGTGTCCTTGCCCTTCACGGGGCAGTATGGAAGTGCCCTTCAAGCAGGATATGGCTTTTACCGCCTCAAGTGGTCACTTTGATTAAGAGAGGCTTCGATTCGAAGTCCCTGGTCATGCTCCTTGATAGTGTAGTACTTGTCAGAAGGCAATTTAGTACATGAACATGTCACCTTGAACACCTCACTATACTCCTATTATACTCCTACGTCCCCTCGCCATGGACTATGGACGTGCCCAAGCGACGAAAACGCCATGGCTGCACGTGCCCCAACGGCTGCGAGCCCTCGTGTCGCATCGGTGCTTCGGGTTGGAAGAGTTTCGATCGGTTCGCCCTGGATTTCGGTTACACCCGGGAAGAGGTCCATTAACCTGAAGCCCCACGGTCGGGTTGGAGAGGAAAGACGTCTCCAAACCCACGTCGGGTTAAAAGAAACTGGGTTTTGGAGTCAGCTATATATAGTCTTCCCAGCGCGGATTCCTTGCGGGGCCGTTTGTTTTCCCGTTGTACCGGACAGGGTTCAAGGTAGGCCAGTCGGTTAGCCGCGAACCCCAGTGCGAAAGCACGCGTCGACTGCGCAGCCATAGGGAAGGCAAATAGCCCTAGCTGGCATCGAAGGGCGAGAAAGGCCCGTTCTAAGGCAAGAGCACTGGTCAAAAGGTTCCAAAAGAACCCCTCTGGAAAGCTTGCAGAGAGAGCGCTCTTTGCACAGCGGCTGCTGGAACGGCACCACTCGAAGCCCCAGTATAGTATGCCATGGAAGAAGGACCGCGAATGGTACTGGGATCAGACTCAGTGGAATCCACAGCAGAAGAGACGACCAGAAAACAAAAATACGAAAGAGGGAAGGAGCTTTATGACAGGCTACGATGGAAGAAGAATCGACATCGAAGAGGGAGATGGCTTTTCTGGTCCCTCGTGGTCGGCATCCTCACAGGCATCCTCACAGGAGGCCAAGCTTCGAGAAGAGAATGCAAAGCTCAAAGCCCAGATGAAAAGCATTCTCACTCGACCTGGCGAGGCGCCCAAGATCTTGCCGGAAGTCATCGACCTTGTGAAGGACGACCCACGGGAACTGCTCAAAGCACGACAGAGAGAGCTAAATGCAGAGCGGAAGGCCTTGAACAAACTTTGCAAGGTCAAAGACGAGATGATGAAAAAAGAACAGCAATTCCAATCGTGGAAGCAGACGGTCAGTGGCAACATCCAAAAAGAAGAGAAGAGGCATACCGGCTTGATGGCCGAGATGCAGAGCGAGTTAAAGAGGCTCGAGAAAGGGGAGTTGGACGAGCCAGAGATGCTAGAGGTAGACTCCGACAGCGAGGAAGGCCTACAGCAAGAGACTCACATGCTCAAGAAGGAATTGAAGAAGGTCAAGGCACAGTTCCGGGAGTTCACGGAATACAGCACCCAGCTCGAAGTCCGCAACTCGCAGATGCTGGAAGCCATGCAGGCGCAGATGACACAGCTGATTGGGGCAGTCAGCGGAAATGTCCTCACTGGCAGCTTCCCGAATACTTCGCCCAAGCAGGAAGTGAAGCCCCCATTGACCATAGGGGCGCAGATCAAGAAGGAGCGCGAAGAGCTTACAGACGAGAAAAGAGGACGTTCAAGGACTCCGCCAAAAGACAAAAGTATGACAAAGGCGGAGATGCAATATCGCATCGAAGACTTGCAGCAGGAGATCCAGAAATATCCGGCTGCATGCCAGCAGAAGATCATGCAAGTGATCCAAGAAAGACCACAGGAATTTGCTACATGGCAAGCAGTCATCGACTTGTCCAAGCAAGTTATCGATGCGATGATGACGGAAGAGCCAACAGATGGTCTAGGGAAAGAAGAAGAAGGGACTATGGATGCTGCAGCGAAAGAACAGGGTGGGCTCCCTCTTCAGTTAGAGCATCCTTGTCAGCCTTTTCGCAGATTTGCTGCAAAGTCGAAATCGGAGCCTTATGCCACTCCCAAGAACGACAGGGAGCAGGCGAATCGCACACCGGATGGTGGCAGGTGCAAGCGCATGGATATCATGTCATGACCTTGCAGACGGTGATCAGCAGAAGGGATTGCGCCAACTTTCAAGGCAGCTCCTTTCATTCAGAACCTTTTGCCTTTTGGTTTTGTTCTGTTACACCTAGAGTCCTGCCCAATGATGGTCTAACCAACTGTGTGGTAGGCATACCGCCTGTTTTAAATCAGGCTTCTGAACTTCTTTTTCCCCTTGTTAGAAGGGGATCGTATGGGGCTGGTCAGCAAGTACAGCGACTGACCAGAGACGCTCGCGCTCCGGAGAGCTATGCAGCGGTCTTTGATTTAGGGGAAAAGACCAATGTGGAATGCTCTGGGCGACATCGAGGTGAAGATTGTGTCAGAAGTGGTCATGATCCTTCCTGGTACCGTGATATTTTCCAACGCTTCTGGACAGGTATTTTCCTCCTTATCATTTCGTGTATTTGGGTTGGGTGCTTTTCTGGAGTCCTCGGAGAAGTAGCCAGTCTATCCGCCAATTTGCGGTCATCTATGCTGCAGAAAAAGCAAGTTTATTTTTGGCCCGGTGTCAATGGCTATTTTGCCTACATTATATTACAGTTCATCGTGATAAGCTGTAATGGGATAATGCTGGAATTGGCTGAAGAGGACGCCGAAGGCTATGCTCGATTCGGAGGTGTGCAGATCCTTCAGAGAGCCTTTTACCTCAATCTGGGAATCCTAGGACTTGGAATCCTAGGTGTCCTTGGACGCAGACGGGAGGAGACGATGCTGCCGTCCATGTCTCTCGGCAAAGCACGAGTGATCGGATGTTGTCGCTGTCGACCTCCAAAGAAGAAGTCTAGAAAGACCTGTTATGACGCTATGGTCCTGATCTTGCTCATCGGTGGGGCCGAATGTGTCCATGTGACTACACAAATGGGCTGGTGGGTAGACAGCAATCGACTACCTATGGATGCCCAGGTTGACAGGTCAGGTTCCCTATGGCCTTATGGGGATCAGTCTAATGAAATGGCAATCCAAGACCTGCCACAAGGCCTCCGAAGCGAAGCTGGTCGATCTCAATTTTGTGTTGTGGAAATCACAAGGTTTTCCGCTGATGACAACCCTTGTCAGAGTAGATCCCATCCTTTGCTTTGTGCACAGGTCGGCAACCATACCGATCCTGATGCTGTGCATGCCACTTGCCCACGTTTTGTGAGAAATTGCGATCACAGTCTCGTCTTTCTCGATAGTGGGGATACAACTAAATTTCGAATCTACGAAGAGGAGTATGCTCTGAGCTTGATGCAAAAGAGTGCCCAGATGGGCCTTTTCGCATTACAAGCAAACCAGTCTCGTCATGTTGAAAGTGATGGAGCAAAGTGTCGAATTGCGCAAACTTGGTTTGCTGGGGAAGAGGTCTGCGGCTCTATGCCACGCATGATCTATCTCCAGAAAGATGGAATGCAAGAACTCCAGCGGCCTCTCAACATGCTCTGGCAGGAGTATTGCAGCGATGGGGCCTGTGAATTTACGATAGTCCGTCCAGACGAAACTCTCGCCGATTTTGCGCTTTCGATTCCTCATTTCATTGTGTTCCGTTCATCGCTAATTGGAGCACGCCCTTTCTTTGTTGTTAAGAGGTTACTGGTTGACCAAAGGCTTGTGGTACATGAGGAGGTGTATTCGTATCATGCCTGCATGCTGTCGACGAGGAACTTGCTTCTTGCAATTCGAAAGAAAGGAATCATTCATGCCCAAGAGAGTGTAGGAACCTTAGACAGGCCAATTCGAGCAAGGTCTTGGCTTAATGGAGAAATACTTATTCTTAGAGTGCAACGAACCAAAGCTCAGGATCCTTCAGCTACCACCGAAGGTCTGTTCGTTCATGAAGATGAAAGTATACTCATGCAGAGACCTTCAACGCCAAGCGTTGAAATCGCGCTGCAATACGTTCATGACATGATGGGACAGACAATGCAGTCAGTAGGGGTGTGGCTCCACACATGGGATAGGAGAGACAGTTGGGCTTTTGTCTTTCGCTATTGCCAGGTGTCGCTCAATCGACCTGTTCGACAGCAGATTCTTGCCCAATGGAGAGATCACCAGGTCAGAGCACAAGCTGAACTGGTACCTGTACGAACCCGAGAGTACGGGCCGACTTTCCTGGTTCTCACAGTCTGCCCGGAAGAGTGGATTGGGGTATTGGCGAGAGTTGATCTTCTGCATCAGCAATGGGTAGGCACGATCATGCTTCGAGCCATTCGTTTCCCATTTGTCCATGAGCTTTTTCAATCAAAGCTGCCAACGGTGCCGTGCATCTGGTATACAGAATGTCATGTCGTCAGTGAAGGTCGTCGCTATGGCTGGGAACAGCAAATACCGGTCTCCTCTGGTATGACGCTGACATTTGTGGAGAGAGATTTCCCGCAAGGGATCTACCAGCCTCAGCAACAGCTGGATGTGAATGGGACCAGTGTAGGCACAAATGAGGACCTATATACGACTTCATCAAACACCACGACCAATCTTTCTGAAGCAGCAGGACCAGCAGCAAGCTTAAGTGCTTCACAGCCAAGAGGCAACGGAGAAAACACTGCAACTCCGGATCAGGATGACGGTGATGACTCCTGTTTTCTCACGACACACGAAGTACAGGACACTGCGAGCTATACCTCACCAGGGCGCGGAGGATACACTGCAACCTCTGAGGCCCTGATGACTAAAGGAATAGATACTGAAGGTGGAAGCACTTGTTTTGCTGAGCAGACGAAGTCTATTGTTCCTGAACTTATAGGTGAATCGGAGGTTACAATGCTCATGCAACGGACTGCACCGACGCCTTTTGTTCCGTTTGCAGTGGCTGCAGAACGTGGCCTTCCATACCTCAGGACCTTTAGATTGACAAGAAGAGAGCTCACGAGAACCTGGTATCAAGATGCAGTTGATACAGCATTCGAATTCTTCCGATCGCCAGAAAGAGGAATCTGGGAGAAGAGAATTATAGGATGGTGCTTCAGCCGTATTGACCAGTTCCAAGGAGAGTCCTTTACTATCCAGCTACGTCAGAGAGGGCTCTGGGCGACACAGCTCATTGATCCTTTTGAAGATGCTGGGATGACGGAAGTCAACTTCATCACAGTTCTTCCTCAACCAACTATGTTGCATGGAGATGGACTCAGTAGAAACCATCATGATGTGGTAGTGATGGCCTTCTCAGATGAGACTTTCGCCAGCGACAGCTTGCCACTTGTAGTCGAGCATGAGCTTAGCGGCATACTGGTGACTTTGGCGATTCAGTGTCCTCCGGGATGTACGCCGAATGTGATCTGCGAGCTACTCGGTTACATGACTCAATGCGAGCCACCCAATATAGGGACTGTGTATTTCCGTTACGGAGACATTGAAAGGATTTTCCAAGGTCTCGAAAGAATTGGCTTACCAGCTGGAGCCCACGTTCGATTGAGTAGTAGGAAGGATGAAAGCTCTTGTGGGACAAGCCTGCCCTGGCAGCGCCCCCTACGTGAGCATGAAACGCTGATCACACCTGATGATGCATCTGTGTCTAGGATTCAAGAAAGCGAGCATTTTTTGAACCATGGTGATGATGATCTACAAGCACTAATGCAGCTCCCTTGGGAAAGAGAGTTTGAGGCGGAGGACAACCTCATTTCGGAGATGGTTGCCAGGCAGAGACCTTTCGCGTCCTTTTTCCCAAGTGGACGAATCATCGAGCTGCTTCCGATCAGCCAAGAGATTGCAAATAGACAAGATGTGGTCCATGACTATCTGGAGCAGCTCACAGACCTACCACAAGAAGGCGTATTTACAATCCATGTTTGGGGGGTTCGCTTTGCAGTTGCAACTTTTGCAAGGGTATCGGCCCTCCAACGCGGTAGATCCTTCACTGAATCGGTTCTGCGTGAATGGAATGATATGGATGAACCGCATTTGTTCTGGCTTCTGCTCATAGAGCCGACTATGATGCCACTGACTTTCCGTCGGTACCCCGTTGACCTGGTATTGTTGACTGACAGACAGAAGGCAAACCAAGAACGCGTATATCTGGTTGACGTGTTGTTCACAACTCTCCCAAGACGGGTAGCAGTCATATATCGGGCTGGGGAGACGCTCAGGCACCTGGTGCACAAGCTGGGACTTGACACTTTCTGTCAAAAGCGGGGACGATTGTACATTGATACGAGAACGAATGGGGACAGTTGAGCATTGGCATCTGGAGGACATGATCGAACAAGATCATGGAACTTTCTTCATGCTTGAGTTCCGTGTCAGCCAAGAAGACCAGATCTGTAAGCCGGCAGGACAGCAAGAGATACAAACCAGTGTCCCAGAGGCAGGACACTCCGATACTCCTCTCTGGGGCAGTGAAGCAGATGCCAGCAGTATGATGCAGCGGCACATCAGTGGACAAGCGCGGTCACCGTTCCACCGGTATATGCGACAGTTTGCTGTGAGAACTACCACTGTGTCGATATGGGTGCATGACCTAGAGTCCCCTATTGTCCAGCTTTTCCAGAGTATTTGTGAGCTGAGTCTGCTACAAGAGGCAAGGCAGCAATGCGAGCAGTATTGGACTGAGAGAGGCATGCCTGCTGAAAGCCGAGTCACGGTGGTTGAACCGGCACCGGTTTTTATTGCGCTTCCACGACCGCATGTGATTGTTAGTCATCCAACCAATAGTGACACGCCTATACTCTGCCAGGTGGTGGAAGAAGGTAGAATGAACCTCTTATCCATCTTGCTGCCGCAGCGTTTCCCTCCTACTAGTGTAGCTTTTCTCTTCGAACTGGCCAGTCCACAGAACGAGTGCGAGGATGGTGCGGAGTGCTATTTATATCATGAACGACGGCGCTTTGACTACCACCATGATATTGTTCTGCAAGAAGGTGCCTTTGTCCGCATATATGAATGGAGATATCGAGATGCAGGGTCAGCCACCACCAGTTGTGGCAGTGGCAGCGATGACTCCTTTGACTTGACATGGACACCAGAATATCACCGCATGGCTGAAGAGGGAGCTAGAGCCGACGAAGGAGAAAACACTGCAACTCCTATAGGGCGGGCCCAATTGCAGCCCCACCTGACAGATGCACCAACGGAGGAGAACACTGCAACCTCTGTCAATGCACCTATACGACGAGACAGATGGAGGAGGACAAGACCTGGAGGTGCGGCTTTATATGACCATGAAGAAGCAGGTCTTTTCCAACAGCAAGTGACGATCCGTCCAAGCTGGCGAATTGCAGACATTGCGGAAGAGGTGGAACAAGCAGACGAAGCAGATGAACAAAACGAACGTGAATGGAGAGAACAGATGGACAGGATACTGAGGGCCACAGAGCTCTTCAATTATGATTTTTTGGAAGCTGAAGCTCTCGGTTTTTATAGGGCCCGAGGACACTGGCCATTATTTCGACTGTTTGGGGCTGGCATTCGGCTCAGAAACAATATCCTCGCGCTAGATGCTAGAGACCAACTTAGCCAAGATGGTTTCATTATTGGTCTTCGCCTGCAAATTGCAGAAACGGTTGCGGAGGAGGCAGTGATGAAAATTTCTGTTGTTCGACCCATTCCAACAGTTTTTGAGCAGATAGGTAATGATGATGTGTGTTTGGTTCTTACCAGCCGGCCACAAGTCGACAAAGTACTTGTCCTGGTTGTCGGCATAGGCATAAACCAATATGTCTCGCCGCACATGGCGGGTTTCCAGATACCGAAGCAACTCACTACAGACCAGCTGCTCAGAATTTCCAAGCTGTATGACCTCTGCTACTCGGCAGATCTCAGATGTCTGGTGCAATACGAAGGCCGCGAATTACCTAGATTGGTTAGATGGGCGGCCTTCGAAGGCATGAAGATTAATGTGGAAGTAGTCGCACGTACTTGCACATTCGATACCCTGAGGAGGATGCGATCTCAAAGTGTGAGTCTTCTACAGTCTCAGTTGCGTCTGATGAGATCATGGCATGCAAGTCCGACCAGAGGCCTCCCCCCGCCAGGGAATCCAGTCCAAGATGTTTCCTGGGAAAACATAGACCTTGAGAAAATGGATGATCTGATTTGGAATGATGGCAAATTCATTGTTACCGATTTCCCACGGACAAGTTTTTTACTCTATGCTGGATTAGTGCACTGGTTGAAGCCTCAGACTAAGCAAGTCATACAGATAGCCGACTGTCTGCCAGAACTGCCGATTGACCTCCCTGACTTTTCCAGGCTGGCTGCACAGCTGAAGACGCCCAAATCCAAAGTCAGGATTAGTTGGGCCTCCATCCTGTGCAGAATGTCGTCTGAATTGCAGGAACAGGCATCCCGTCTCGTGCTCGATGAACCTAGTGCCCTAGAGTACATAGAGATATATACTGACGGATCTTATAGGTCTGATTCGGAAGCCTTTCTTGCGGGCTGGGCATTTGTTGTACTCGGATACCAAGGTGACATGATTTACGTGGTTGATCAAGATTGGGGTCTAGTCCAGACAGACCCAATGGAGCCTGATTGGACAGGACCGGACCAGTCCAATGCAAAAAGCGCTGAGATAGCGGCAATGCTTCGAGCGGTGGAATGGATGTTTTCGGCACCATACCAGTGTCCCAGAGCCTTCTGTTTTGACTCCCAACTGGCAGGATATTCAAGTGCGGGGATTTTCTCGATTCGGCCTGATGATCGCCAGCTAAGGATCCTTCGTGCTATGAGCTGTGCCCTTGAGACCGCTGTCCCGCACTGCGCGCACTCCTGGCGGCATGTTAAGGGACATTCTGAGGTGCTGGGAAACGAATTAGCTGATGCCATGGCAAAAGAGGCTTTTGAGACACAGGCGCCTCTGCGAGTGTGTCAGCGTCCAGACTACACACCTTTTGTCTCCGGCCGGCGATATGCTATCGAAACGCTCTGGCTCTTTTATGCCAAAACAGAACAGGGATGCCGTCTGGTGAGAGACTGCCGCTTGTACCTCCCGAAAATAAATATTGGAGGGACCCTTGAAGAGCGACTCCCATCAGAGATGGTGTCTGAACGACCAACTGATCCAGTTCGTAAAGCTCTACACCTTAGGTTTGCCACATACAACGTCCAAACCCTTGGGCCCAAGACGGGCAGCATACTAGTACAATACATGAGAGAACAAACACGAGCGCACGGGATTGATGTCTTCTTTTTGCAAGAAACGCGCTCCAGGAAAGACATGCTTTACTGCTCAGAGACACATTTCCGGTTTTCTGCGGCAGCAGCAAATGGGGTAGGAGGAGTGGAGATCTGGCTCGCGCGAGCTCATGACTGCAGACGACACCTTGCTTTCAGGAAAGAAGATACGCATGTGCTGATTGCGACCCAACAGATCATGCTTCTCAAAACTGAATGCCGAGGAGGACAGATGCTCTTGCTCACTTTCCATGCCCCGCACAGTGGCAAAACGGAGAAAGAAATACAATGTTTTTGGTCTGGACTCGAAGACATGATCCACCCTTTTTACAGCCAATTGCCGACATTGATTGTGGGTGTGGATGCCAATGCTCATTTTGGAGAAGAGCATGAACCTCTTATCAGTACTGCTGGGTTAGAAAGTAGAACTGATGCCGGAGGTAGATGCTTTCTTCATTTCCTCGAACGTTTTGGCCTTTTTGTCCCGTCGACATTCGAGCATATACATGAAGGCTCGCATGACACGTGGTTTAGCAATGCGAATGGTCAAGGGTCACGATGTGATTATATCTGTCTTCCGATGTCGTGGAAGAACGGAGCTCTCCGTTCATGGGTCCTGGACACCATAGATGAAGGCAAAGAATCTGTTGATCACTGCCCGCTTGTGCTGGACGCGAAAGTCATCCTCACGACGGACCGTCCAGCGGTGCGACGAGTGAGCTATGATAGGAAAGGACTCCAAAAAGCAAGCATGGAAGAATTGGAGGCTACTATGTCGACAATTCGGATCCCAGCCTGGGACCTGCCAATTGACCAGCATGCATGCAGGCTAGGACAGCAGATTGTCTCGAGACTCTGTGAGGCCTACCCTCAGACCAATAATAGGCCAAGGCGGTCGTATATCGGCGAGCAATCGTGGAGCCTTCGCTCGGACCGACTACAAGCACGACGCACGACCAAACGACTAAAAAGCCTACTGTCGCAAGCTACCCTAAGGGTAATGTTTGCTGCAATATGGCATAGAACCAATGATCGAGCGACTTGTCACCTAGTTGTGCAGGTGTTCTCGACCATGAGCAAAGTGATTAAATCCCAACGCACTTCGGCGATGCTGACTCGAAGCCTCATTCGCAGTTTGCGGAATGATCGAACAAGATCACTTGAGGACCTTGCACGTCAAGAAGCCAAGCTTACTCCTAAGGAGTTTGCTGATGCGCTGAAAGCACTGGGTGTCAGAAATTCCAAGAAACCAGGCTTTGCTCAGCAGCTACCTATGATACAGAATTCTTCAGGAGCCATCATCGATACGACTGAGGAGCTGCAAAGATGCTGGCGAGAATATTTCAGTGAACAAGAAGATGGAATCCCGGTCACAGCAGCCGAGCTACTCCGTCAGTCTGATGATCGCTGGCTCACGCAAACGACAAAGCCAACTCTGGATTTATTACCAACATTATACCAAATTGAGCAACAATTCCGAAAGACTTCCCCGGGCAAGGCGATGTTTATTGACCAGGTCCCAGGCGAGCTTCTGCATAGACTTCCAAGAAGAATGGCGCAGATATACTTCTCCTTGTTCTGCAAACAAGCTGCTTTTGTACAGGAAGCCAATATCTTTAAAGGAGGCTTCCTTGTCCCGGCCTACAAAAAAGGCAACCCCAAGCTGATACAGAACTTCAGGTCTCTCTATATCAGCAGTACAGTGGGTAAGTCGTTCCATGCACTCTACAGAGGAGATCTGGTCGAGTACTTCGATGCCCAGAGGCTCGACCTGCAAGTCGGGGGAGTGCCGGGCCAGGGCCTGACACAGCCGGTCCAGTCGCTGCGACTAATGCAGATGCAGGCGATCCGAGCTGGTCGTTCGTATGCAATTCTCTTCGTAGACGTGGCGAATGCATTCTACCGGCTCCTCAGACAACATATAGTGGCAGTACAAGGAGAAAGAAGGGATGTGCGCACTCTTTTTGATCGGCTAGAACTCCCACCAGACAGCTATGCTGAATTCCAAACGATGCTCAGTCAACCACCGGCAATTGAAGCGTCTGGGGCGCCTGAGCACCTACGCCAATTGTTCTCTGAGTTTTACAAGTCTACCTGGTTCCAGCTCAAGCACGACCAGCATCTGATTCAGACCCGTCGGGGTAGCAGGCCGGGTGACACATTTGCTGACCTTTGCTTCAGCTTTGCATTGATTAAGATCGTGCAAGTTGCTGTTGATCGCATCGTCGAACGCTACCCGGCTCTACGGATCAGTTGGAACGGGCTGGATAGCCCGATACCGGGAGGCATACAATGCCACAAGCTTGATCCCCTGATGCCAATATGGGCTGATGACCTGGCGCTAGCCTTTGATGCGGATTCAGCAGAGGAATTAATTGACATGAGCCGCGAGGTAGTCAGCATAATTTTCCATCGTCTTCGAGCGGCTGGACTACGACCAAACTTGCAGACAGGGAAAAGTGAGCTGCTGATCGACGTTCGTGGTGCGGGAGCTTTAGAAATACGCCGGGAAATGCTGCGACAGAATTATAGCTTGCAGATTACTGGCGGCGAGGCTCCTGAGACAATTCAGATGGTGGGCTCCTATAAGCACTTGGGGACATGGATACAAGCTGGAGGAGGGGTTGCCAAAGATGTAGGAGTCAAGTTTGGAATTGCACATGACACTATGACAAAATACAAATCGCAAATTTTTGCGAACCGTGCTATGGCCCTATGTCGAAAGAGACAGTTCTTCGACAGCTTGATCATGAGTGCTCTGCTCTACAACACGGCTGTCTGGGTGCCCCGTAATAAGCGCCAGACCATGCAAATTGAAGCAGGGTTTACCAAGCTTTACAAGCGATTGGCCCTTTACCATTGGGGAAAACAAGCCTTGACATGGAGTAGCCACTGGACACTCTACAAGATGCGGCTCCCGAGTTCTACGACTGTCCTGACAGTAGCGAGACTCCGCTATTTAGGGCAACTTGTCCGGACAGGGCAACCGATCCTATGGGCTCTTCTGCAAAGAGATGGCGAGTGGCACGATCGAACCAACCAAGATCTTGCATATCTCATGGAGTATTGCCCGGAGGCAGATCTCCCACTGCCGATACAGCAGCATTGGGACGTGCTACATGACTTGCTGGTCAAGAGCCCTGGATATTGGCGACGGTTGATGAGGACTTTGGTGGCAAGAAGTATCTCAGTTCAGACAATTGATGCTGAATGGAAGCACTGGCATCAAGAGATCCGGACAGAATTGATTGCTGCTAAATGTGTTAGTATGCCGACAGCCAGCCAGACCAGCAATACACACTACTGCCTTCAATGTACAAGGGTTTTCTCCAAACGTTCTTTTCTTGCTGTACACGCCTTTAAGGTCCATGGCAAAGCCAATCGGGCACGTGCTTTCGTCACAGGACGACAATGTGAAGCATGTCTCAAGATCTATGAGCTGCATTCGGATGCACTGAACCATGTCAAGCGTAGTGAGCATTGCTATGCCTTCTACCAACAAAGGGGTGTCACAGTGTTGAGAGAGCCAGGAGTAAACAGTAGACATGAGAAGCATAGTAAACATGCACTCCGACAACCCTTTCAGCAGGCGGAAGGACCCCGCCAACGCCCTATCCGGATACAAGTTCCAGAGGAAGGTCCACGTGAAACTCTTAAAGAAGAATGGACAAGAGCATGGCAGATGAGATCCGATGCACAAGATGGTCTGGATAGAGTTCGACGGGCCACTTTGTGCACTTGGCTCTACCATGAAGAAATCTTGGCCACCTATGATGAATGGTTAAAGGGGATGTCGCAAAACGAAGAGATGACCCTGGATGACCTAAGCTGGCTAGGCCGTTTTCCCCTTCGAGCCTCGATCGATTGGTTCATTTCAGGCCAGTTGAAGGAGAGACAGTCCCTGATGAGGAGTTTGAAGCCTTCTTTCAGCGACAGGCCTGGCTCATGACAGCGATCAAGATGCCCAGGCCATCAGAGGTCACATATCACCCAAAAGTCTTTGCACATTTGTTTTCGGGTGCTCGGCGGGAGGGTGATTTCCAACAATTTGTCGAACTGCTAGGTGGAATGGCCATCTCGGTGGATGTGATTTTCGATCTTGATAAAGGTAATCTGCTCAAATATGAGACTTTTCAACTCTTCGCGCGAGCGTTGCGAGAGCGTGTGCTCCACGGATGCCTAGCAGGGCCTCCCTGCGAAACCTGGTCGCGAGCCAGGGATGTAGGCACCGGTGGACCAAGAGTGCTCAGGAGCAGACAACGACTCCAAGGCCACAAGTTTCTAAACTGCCGTGAAGCCGCCCAAGTGTCGCTAGGAAACAGTCTTTTAGGAGTTACGCTCCGACTTTTCCTGATAGCACTTATTTCAGGAGCCACCTCACTGATTGAACATCCTGCATCACCAGACGATGCACCCCATCTGCCGTCCATTTGGTATTTGCCGGTCATCCACCTTTTTCGTCGATTCGAGAACTGTGAGTTGATTCGAATCCAACAAGGACGCTATGGGGGGAAGGCCCCGAAGCCGACAGACCTCCTAGTCGCCAACGGTGGCCCGCGAGTGAACGACTTTTTTGTCAGCCGAAGAACAACACCGCTGCCACAGGGAGGGTGGATAGGGAAAGACCAAGCAGGCAAATGGAAGACCACTACGCTCAAGGAATACCCGCCTGACTTGTGTAGAATCCTGGCCTCCCTTATGAGCGAGTCCCAGCCGCATGCGGAGTTCCTAGAAGAGCAGCCAAAATGGTTCATGGAAGCGGTGGCCTTGCTGACTGCAAAGTACGACGCAAATGCCACTATGGGACCGGACTACTGTGCGGCGGCGGCTTTTGCACATAATTCGGAATTAAATCCCTGCAAAGTCACAGGCGAATCGCCCTCGGCTTGAATGAAAGAAAGTTGTACCGGACATGTGCAAGGGATTGGCCGTTGTGTGTGTGTGTGTGGCACCTGCCAAACTTCCTCACCCACGGGACTTCTAAACGCAAGATTGGCTTTGTTAGCATGAGTATGCATGAGTGGCCGAGTTGGCCCCGATAGAACTCGTGACTCCAATTCCAGGACTCCAAGGGGGTGGATTGTGTTGCCAAAGGCTTGGGGAATTGAGCAAGGGAAGGATCCCTTCGCCGGGAGCCCTTCTGAACCGTCCAAAACGTTTGAGGATGGCAGCCCTTGCCACGCCTGACGCACGTGGACCGGGAGATCTTTCATCACTTTGCCACCGCGCGGAGGCACGCGCCACGCGCGAGCTTGCTGTGCCGAGCCTTGAAGAATTAGTGAGGCACTTGGCTACTAGTAGCATCCGAACGCTACGTAATGCCAGGAGCTATACTAGTAGCTTCTTGTTTCTAGTGAGGCAACAATCATTTCTTCCAGGGCCCCCCTGGAGGACCTCAGTCGGGGCTATCATTGCCATCCCCAAAAAGAAGGGGGCCCTCGAAGATGTCTTCAGCCTCGAGTCCGTTCCGGTCTGGACCCGAATGGCGGCCTTCCCGGAAGGGCGAACAGACCGCATCCTGGTAGGAACAGACCCCCCAAAACCACCAAACCTCCACCAAACCACCCAAACCTTTTCAGCCCATTTGGGCTTCATCAATGTTGCTCCCAGATGGTCCACCCCACATCAACTAATCCATGCCACATGTGGCATCGTTGTTGGCTTCGTGCCCCCAGGGCCATTGGTGGGTTTGGCTCGGGAATCCACCTAGATCCTGCTTGGTGTTCATCAAATTGTCTCAACTCTTAGGTCTTCTTTAGGAGCATATACAACTTTTTCATGTTGTAGATTGCAGTGTCTCTCCATTCACGCAGCATTTGATGGTTCCTTATTCATGCTTAATGATTGGTTCGATCGTTACATATCTGTCCAACTGAGGAGCAGAAATGGTTTGCATCCTCTCCTCGGGTTCAACAGTGAAGTCCAGAAGGTCCTTGCGGTAGCTGGCCACGAAACCGTGCCACCATTGGGGATCACTAGAAGATACTCGAAGTCTAGTCCGAAAGCTCCCAATTTCACTTAAGAATCTTGCTTGAAAGATCGCGATGTGGGTGTGGATGTTGAGCAATGTGGGTTTGCATCCGGATGCATGATACGTATGATAATGAGGATCGAGCTTTGTTGGGTTGGTGGTCCCAGAGAAAGATGATGAAAGATGACACCTTTGATTTAAGGAACCAAGTATGTTCTACCCATCCTACAGTGAGAATACCTCCGTGTTGCTTTGACTAGCAACGAGGTCATGCATTGTGTGTTTGGTTTTGAAAACCGGGCGGACAAGTCTTTTGAAGCTTCTGAACTGAATCCTGTTTCCTTGCAGTGCTTGTCCAACTTCTCTCCTGCCAAACTAACGAAGCAAGTGATGGCGCTGAACATCTCGGTGCAGCAAATGAGCAACTCGATTTGCATTGGTTTGTGTCATGATGTGTTCAGTTTGTTGCATGCAGCCATAGGCCACCATTATCACCTCTTCTTGTAAATCTGTTTGAAAGATTGGTTCAAAGGCAGATCTCTGCCCTCCCAATCTTCAGAACCTTGTTTTCCAGCTCACCAGAGTTGCTACCAGGTGGGGCAGTTGCGACGATGGAAGCTTCTCCTGACATGACCATCGGCGATTTCAAGCGGCAGCTCCAGGAGCTTCAGGAAGATGAGTCGATGAAAGAGGTGACCATCGTTGAAGTGCTGATGGGTGAAAGAAAGCTTACGGACGACGAGGAGACCCTGATGCAAGCAGGGTTCTCTCAAGATGTGGTCTTGCAAGTCGTATTCACTGCCGCCAGGCGTTGTGCAGTGTGCTTTTGCACCATTGCCCTACATGACCTCAAAACATCTCAAAACTCTTGGGTCATGAAGGTGACATGGATGACCTTGGCTTTGGTTGTAGAATTTGTCTCTATATATGTGGTTTAACCCATGTACGTATATAACATTATATAATTAATGTTATATCATACATGATCCTCCTACTACTTCCCTGGACTGCGGCTTGTCGCACCAAGCAAAGTCCTGCTAGGCTGCTAGGCAGGCAACATGTCGAGTTTTCAAAGGTTCTCAAGCAGTGCATCTCTTTGCTAGGGGCTCCTGGCCTTACTACTAGGAGCGATCGGACGCTACGAACGGGCTTCCTGCATCCTCCCAGAGGTTCAGACTTAGCACTCCGACTCCTCCCCAAGGTCCGCTCTATGGAGTGCTCCCGGTCTTCAGAGGCCACCTGCAGATTGACCGCTTCGGGGCCGTTGTTCATGGTGAGTATCCCGGAGGGTGTCACGGCCATTCCTCGAGGGGCTTTCAAGGACTGCACCTCCATAGCACATTTGACCTTTCCACCAGATGTGACTCAGATTGGAGAGGGGGCCTTTGCAGGCTGCAGCACTTTGAGAAGCGTGACCATTCCGGACTCTGTGACTAGGATTTCAGATGAGGCCTTTGAGAGCTGCCGCTCCCTAAGGAATCTGACCATTCCAAGCAGTGTCGCTGACCTGGGGTCTGGCGCTTTTCGGGGCTGCGGCTCGTTGGCGAGCATCGCCCTTTCAGCGGCTGTGACGCGGATTTCAGCGGCTCTCCTGCAGGACTGCCGGACATTGACACATTTAAACCTGTCGTCGGTGCAAAGCATTGGAGACAGAGCCTGTGCTGGCTGCAGCTCGCTGAGAAGCTTAAAGATTCCGAACGTGACTGAGATTGGGACTCAGGCCTTTGCTGACTGCAGCTCGTTAACCAGCTTGGACATCCCCAACTCGGTGTGTGAGATTGCGGAGAGAGCCTTTTCTGGCTGCAGTTCACTCAGAAGCTTGACACTTCCTGATTCTGTCAGTGAGATTGGGGAGAGGAGCTTTGCTGGTTGTAGCTCTTTGACAAGCTTGACGATTCCGAACTCTGTGACACAGATTGGGGAAGGTGCCTTCGCGGACTGCACCTCCTTGACAAGCTTTGCAATACCTGACTCTGTAACACATGTTGCACGTCAAACCTTTCGTGGCTGCAGTTCATTGACTAGCCTGACAATTCCTGAAACTGTGACTTGGATTGCAGATGAAGCCCTTGATGGATGCTGCTCGTTGAAAAGGTTGAGTATCCCCAATTCGGTGACTGAGATTGGGGAGGGGGCAATTGCTGGCTGTAGTTCGCTGAGAAAATTGTCTATCCCCGATTCTTGGCGCCGAATTCCAGACGAAGCCTTTGATGGCTGTAGCTCGTTGACCAGCTTCAGAATTCCCCAGTCTGTCACGGAGATTGGACGACTGGCCTTTTCTGGTTGCAGCGCGCTCAGGAGCTTGACTTTTCCTGACTCGGTGAGTGAGATTGGAGAGGGCGCCCTCGTTGGCTGCAGCTCATTGACAACTTTGGCCATTCCGAACTCTGTGAAGGAGATTAGAGAGAGGGCCTTTGCTGGCTGCAGCTCCCTGAGAAGCGTGACAATTCCAATGTCGGTGACTGAAATTGGAAATAATGCCTTCGCCAACTGCAGCTCTTTGACCAGCTTGACCATTCCAGACTCCGTGGTCAGGGTTGGAGCTCGTGCCTTTCTGAACTGCAGCTCCTTGAGAACCTTGACCATTCCCCATTCCTTGAGGGATATCGGATACAACGCCTGGCCAGGCAGTAACACCTTGAGCCGTGCCAACCAGAGGGGTGGCAGCTCCAGCGCTGCGTCAAGGGCAGGTGTGCGCGACGCTTGGGACAGGTACTATGGCTAGGTCCGACCCAGGGTCGGGCGCTGAACTCCCTGCAGCCGGACCATGGGCAGAGTAAGATGGATGAAGCCTGTAAGTCTGACTCCAGCCTCAGTAGAGCCTCAACTACCCCGGTGACCAGCTCATCCTTGCAGTACAAGACGGGCAGGCTAGCTGAATCGGCTTGGATGATCCAAAACAACCCTTTTGGAGCGGGCAGCGGGATCAGATCCGGCGAATGGAGCAGATGTATTCCTTGACATCATTCTGGCTACGTGGATGCGGCCCTGAATCCTGTACCAAAAGGTGATTTCCAATGTTTTCCATGGAGCCATGAATTGCAGGCCGTGTTCTGTGTCAAAGTGCATTGGCACAGCAGAACCTCCCAGACTTCGAGGCTATGTGGGAGGCATTCACCAGCCGGCTGAGCCAGGGCCAAATGGCGCGCAGTTGCAAGCTGCGCCAGTTGCAAGCTGGACTGGGGGGAGTTGGAGTCTATAAAACTGGCCTATTGAATCAGCAGCTCACCATACGTTATATGTTTAGTTTATTATATATTTGGGGCGGAGTTGGTGCTCTCCTTGGTTTCATTCCTGGGACAATTGAATTTGATGTTCCATGGACGTTCCCCGCCACCGAAATCATAACGTTTCCTTGAACCAGGTCTGCTTCCGAAGAGGGCAGCTGTGGGGCCCCCTCCCTCCGCTCTCCAGGGACGTCTACTTCCTGAGAATGGCAATGATAGGTTTCCCCTTCAGCTTCATATACAAGTTGCATCCATTTGCCTCAATGCGCTGCTGGAGTTTCCGGGGATTGACGAAGCCATCCTGCCATACAAAACCACCAGGGCCGCAAGCTGCTCGTTCAACATCTCACAAGCCTTTGTTTCATGCATAAATCATATGTATTATTTTGTTGACCCTGCCCCCCCTCATGTTCATACAATTGGTACACGAATTCAATAAATGTAGATGCAGGGATCGGTGTGTGTGTGTGTGTCACCCCCTGTGCCAAAGGGTTCACTGCCACGGTTTTCCATTACAACCACTCCACGAGGCAGGGGGCGACAGGGTCACTGCATAGCTGTCGCCAACGAAGCTCTATGCAGCTGACCAGGATGCAGGGACTGATCATCCCTGTGTACCTGCTATAACTTTTGAACACGCTGTCCAATTCGATCGGTTTGATTCATGGTCCTTCATGCTACCTGCCCCTCAAACCATTTTTCCCACCGCAGACATGCAGCCGACTTGCAGCAGCGCTGAGTGTCCGTTCCTTCGAGTGCGCTTGCAAACATTGTTAAACAATACCTTTTCACGGACTCTGCCACCTTGCCGTTCCATCGCCATTTTGCCTGGGAATTGAGTGTAACTGAAAACCAATGTCAGAGTGTGTGTGCCCACTCCTGTGCATACAAGACTCGAGTCTTGATGGATGTCTAACTGCCTTTCAGACAAATCCTGGAACCGGTGTTCAAGAACAATGCATACTTTAGATTGATTGAGACATGTTTCTCTTATGGGAAATGATAACCCCGCTGTTTAAAGTAGATAACTCCTGGAGAGGTACAGTGTATATATATATAGCCGTATAGCAGATGGACCCTGGAAACAACAAAATGAAGACTTAGATATTTCAGAAATTAAGATGCACCAACGATAAATTAAAGACATGGAAATCACAAACACTAAGAACAGCCAAAAGGAGTTTAGCATTTGGAGACTGTCTTAGCTTTACTCAAAGTTATATATATAGAGTTTGGTGGCTTCAAGGGGGTACCATGTTCAGATTGTTTTTTTGTTGAGTAGGGATTGATAAGGAGTTTTCACCAGACGGTTGTGGATTTTGATGACTTGCAGTTATGACATTGAAGATGAACATATAAATAGTATATATATATATAATTATATTTATGTTTATTTATGTTTCAGGAACCCCAAAAAGGAACCAACGAGTAAATTCATGTAAGCCCCAAAGGAAAACAATCAAGGACAAATGGACAATCATCAACTCCCAATGAACAGCAATGAAACATGTATGACAGGCAGCAAAAGGCCGTTTAAGGATCAGCAAGTACAATAAAGATACACAATTTCGAGCAAATCCCATGGACACCAATCAAAAACACATACGGAAGTCATCATTTCCCAACAGCAATGGAAAATCAATGGCAAGCGACAGAAAGCCTTTTGAGAATTCGGCAACATGCACCAATGATAAAGAATATGGGAAACCACCCTCCTTATTTAATATCAAAAGAAGTGGGGGGGGTTAGGCTGTGAGTTGAGATGTTTAGGGTTAGGTTTCAAATCACATCACAACATGATTAGAAGATGGTTTTTATGCCGCCATGTTCTCCTTTCTGTTATTTTTTTGTGTGCTGCACCTTTTTGCTTGAAAGAACGGCCGTGGTAGGCACTGAACTGTGTATTCGTTTCCCGTGGCCCATTTGGATCCCTTTGTTCAGGCACCAGACACTTGTTTCACTTGTTCGTTCACCCGCCCGGTTCGGGGAATCCGTGGATCGAAGCCATGACCGCCGATGTCCCATGAAGCTTTCAGTGCAACAAATGAGCCACTTGCCGCAACCTTCTCGCTGGTCGGGTCGGGAGACCGCACCGCACGGAGACCGCACCGTTTGCACGTGCTTTGTTGCTTGTTGTCCGTCTCGTCCGTCGGATGGAAACAGCTTCATCGGCGCCGATGGCAGTCACTCGTAGTAAGGAAATAGGTGTTTCGTTCGGGTTTTGGGAGCTGAAGCAGCTGGGTTTACGAGCTATAAATGCCGGTAAGTGATGATAAGTTAGTATCCAGAGATCAGGGAGGTCACAAAGCTCATCCATGCGCTTCTTCGTTTCAACCCACCTGGCCTGTTCCGTTGCTACCAGGTGGGGCAGTTGCGACGATGGAAGCTTCTCCTGACATGACCATCGGCGATTTCAAGAGGCAGCTCCAGGAGCTTCAGGAGGATGAGTCGATGAAAGAGGTGACCATCGTTGAAGTGCTCATGGGTGAAAGAAAGCTTGCGGACAACGAAGAGACCCTGACGCAAGCAGGGCTTTCTCCAGATGTGGTCTTGCAAGTCGTGTTCACTGTTGCTCGGACATCATCCAGACAGAACAATTTCATCAGTTTTTCGTTGAGCCCGAGGTGGACTTGTGATCTAGGTAACGCACGGGAACATCAACGCGTTCAGAAAGCGTGGGTTTGTTGCAGGGCTTTCTTTGCTGAGATCGATTGATCGCCAAATCCCCCCAGTCCAAGGTCCGATCAGCAGAGTGCTCAACAGCACGGGATGCATATTGGTTGATGGGGGGCAATGTAGCAAATCTACTCTTCATGGTACATATCCCAAATGGCGAGAGTGTAGTTCCTTCTTTTGCCTTTAGAGGTTGCAGCTTTCTCGCGTGCTTGAGAATTCCTCAATCTGTGACCGCGATTGGCGACAGGGCCTTTGAAAGCTGCAGCTCACTGAGAAGCTTGACAATTCCTAGCTCAGTGACTGAAATTGGAGAGGGTGCTTTTCAAAATTGCAGCTCCTTGACGAACTTGACAATTCCGGACTCTGTGACTGTGATTGGAGACGTTGCCTTTTGCGGCTGCAGCTCCTTGACTAACTTGACAATTCCTGACTCTGTGACAGAGATTGCAGCCGGCACTTTTGCTAGCTGCAGCTCTTTGACAGGCTTGACCATTCCCAACTCCGTGACGGAGATTGGGGCAGGTGCCTTTGCTGGCTGCAGCTCCTTGAGAAGCTTGAGCATTCCTCACTCCGTGATTGAAATTGGAATTGGGGCCTTTGCTGGCTGCAGCTCTTTGACCAGCTTGGCAATCCCATTGACTGTGAGAAAGATTGGGAACGATGCTTTTGCTCGCTGCACGTCCTTAACAAATTCGACGATTCCTGTTCCTTTGAAGGCTCAGATTGGGATTGGGGCTTTCCCTCGCCAAGCTTGGATCTCTTACTACAGGTAAATTATGGTAAACTGCCTCACTGGAGGTACCCTGTGCGCACGACTGACAAAGACAAACACACTGCCCAGTATCGGCCTTTGCTACGCTGCAAAAGATGGCAGGCTTTTCCTGTTGCTTTCGGAAAGTCACACATGCAGCGACACGCCAGTGGGAGGACAGGAGTTTGTCGATGGAGACACTTGGATACTTTGATCCTTGGTCCTTCTAGTCATTCCTTCAACCTGACTGAACTGATTCATCATCCTGCAGACCACGAGGGTGATTTGTCAAGTCGCAGCCTCCGGCCGATTCACTCACGTGCGGGGAACCAAATGAGTTAAAGCATTCGCGAAGCCAAGGACGCTGACCGCGAGTTGTACCAGGGGCCCAGTTCACCTTTGTAATTACTTGTTTCACCCAGTTCACCTCGTTCGACCCACACACACACAGTTTTAATTCAATCATACCCATTCAGTGGATAACTTTTACTGAAGGAGTCAGTCAACAAACGTTATGAACTACAACAACAACAATAACATGATTTTTAGCGACAACATGAACACGTTTTGTTTGTTTTGAATTCTCCACGTGTGGCGCCTGCGTTGATCGCCGCGTCCTTCGCTTGACCTCGCGCCGGAGCCCGCGTCTCAGACCCTTCGTGTTGGAGCCTTCCGTGGTGGAGTCCTTTGGTTGGCCCCTGGACCGTTGGAGCCAGCTCCGCTATTTCGAGCAACATCCCCAGGCAGGTGGAACGAGGATGGGTGGTGGAACCGGATCGGGTAATGCATCGAGTTGGTGAGTTGGTGGGTGAAACCCCCGAAATTCTGGGGAAGAGGAAGAGGTGGTTTCTTGATGCAATTTATATGTTGAATAATTGTCCCGAGGTTCTCCCAGACCATGATATTGGAAGAATTATGCCACCATGGATGGGTCATTTTCATGGAATAAATGATGAGACATGTATGTAACTAGTCCCACGGATGGTTTGGGGCCCAATCCCACCAGTTTCAATCTTCTGTGATTTCTCCTGTGACCATGACCATGACGATACCTTGACCTGAGCCGTCCGACCATCCGACCTGAGCCTGGTCTCCATCGACTCATTCGGCCACAAGGTCGACACCGGAACGCCCTTTTTTCGATCCCAAAAGGTCCAAGCCATGGAGCAGCTCTTCAACAGCTCCGAGGGCTTCCGGCCCATCGCCGTGCGCTGCTCGCCGCGCGCAGGCGGTTTCCGCGGAAAACCGAGGTTCGGGGTGGGGGTGGTTGTCTGGTACAACTGGAGAATGTGATGCCGCAAGTTGTGGTGAAGATCATGCGAACAGAACAGGGGGGGTGGTTGTTTGGTGCTGCAGTTGAGGTATATAGGCTAGGCTAGGTATATATTATATGCCGATATTATACTCATTTTCTTTAATTACTTTGTATCATGACAGTGGACGCTGGCCATTTAGAATAACTACTTACTTTCCTCTACAAGCAGGAATTATGATTGTCCATTCTTTTTGGAGGGAGGGTAGGGAGGGTAATTGCTGATAAGCAATACACGGTAAGATACGGACAACATGTTGTATCATAGTAGATCCTGACATCACCTTGTTTGCTCTGTATGAAGGAACTTCCAAACGAACGCAACTGAAGGCCGGTATACTGGCCCAATTTACAGTGGTTTCAGAGTAAATGGCACAAACCACAAGATGACAAGTAGATGGAGGTCCATCTAACCACCAAACTAGGAGAAAAATCGTCCAATCTACTCTCAATCCACTAAATGCAGACTTGGGGGAGGTGGTGAAGATTGGTGAAGTGCGGAGGAAAAAGTCTTCACCAAACACCACCTCAGCGTCTTCCGTGTGATAGGAGGAAAGTGACAAAATGGATGAACCCTAAGAACCCGCGCCCAAACCAATACATACGGTTTTGAGATGTTTTGAGGGTCTGCACCCCTGCTATGGAGGGCTCAAGGATTCTTAGGGGAGCACCTTTGTCCATCGATCGGACATCAGAAGCGGGTGAAGAGCTGGGCGACGTGATAGAAGCAGTTCTTTGGAAGCAGAGTTGTGAGAGGTACATCATCCACTTGTCCAAGATGATACACCCTGGAAGACGATCCCATGGACCCTGAAAACCACTGGTTGCTAGAGGAAAACCATCTTCCAGGGGACCTGAAACGTCGTCAGGGTCGTGAGTCACATCGGTTCGTGTAGACGAAAGGGTCGAATGGGCTTGCACAGTACTGGCGATGGGCTCAGCCAGCGATGAACCCGACTTGTGGAGCACCTGTTTGTATGGCCACCTTCGAACAGACCAGACTTAGCAGAGGAGCTCGATCGTGTTCACATCATCGTGTAGCGAATGGGACACTCCATGAGCGAGCTTATGCCGACACCGGGTCAGCCCCCCCAATCCTATCGAGTGTTTGTGTGTGTTTTTCCTCTCAATTGCCTGATAAGTGAAGCCAAGGAAATTTCCTTTCAGGCCCCGCCTCGTCCGACCATGTCAGACCTGTCAGGGTATGTATTCTTAGGGCACCGTGTAGTCCGGGAGTCATGGCGGAACATCTGACCCAGGCAGAGTCCGCAGCCACGGGTCGTAGTAAGGACCCAGGTGTTCGGTCTATCTATGTCGATGGTTTTAGTCGAACTGGAATACTGATTACCAGCTTTATATTGGTGACTGGATCCCCTGGGGAAGCGCTGGTCCCTTCGGCCACTCTTCTGAAGACCCGTTACCAGGCGATGACCACAGCGGAGACTTGGACTCAGATATTGCTGGTGCACCTGGCTCGCCATAGGGAAGGCCACATCCCACACCAAAAACAGAAGATTGAAGGTGCAGACTCTCCATCAGCTCAAGCTGTTGAGATAGCTGTGCTAGCTTTGCCATTGCTATCCATTAATAGGAACCAAGCAGTGTACTGGAAGTTTTGTACCAAAAAGGCCTTGTTTCCAGACTGTGGCAGGACCTTCGACGAGCGTGGCACCCTCGTCGGCGTCTTTGCCGCTGCCGTTCGTTTTGTGGCCCTGCGAACTGTTTCATGTTAGCCACAAATTGTCAAACTGTTTGTCTACATAATTATGCAATATGTTTGACTAAGACTGTTAAACAAATTACGTCAGTGGACAATATACCATATGTTTGTTAGATTGAAGGGTTCAAGGATAAAGGGTGCAAGAGCATGAATCCCTTTTGAATCCTTCTCCAGGCCCGTGCTCGAAGTTCCTGAATGCCGACAGAAGTGAACCCCGGTTGTATCTCTCTCCAAGGCCAAACACTCACTGGACTCACATTTTCTGCCATAACCCACAAGTTGTCAAGGGTATTGCCCCAAGTCATGCCTTTTCAGTCTTTTTTGATGCACTTTCAGTGTACTTTCTAGGCCTTCAGCTCAACAAATTCGTTCTTCGGACCGCCTCGGCCGCTTGTATTCCCCATGGCTCTCCGTCGCTGGGGCCGCGCGAACACGCTGACGGTTCCAGAAGAGGAGGCGTCGGTCGCAGTGCAGGCTCCGGTGCGGCGCTGGTGGCACGGCTGAGGAACGAACTCCTGGATAGGACAGGACTATCAGCACCCGAGTCTGTACAGGTCGGCCACCCCATGGGAAGAACGTAGTGGATGGGGGGCACGGCCCCGGCGGACATACCTTTGCCTTCGGTACAACTCAGAGGGGAAAAACAGCTAAGATCTCAGATCTAAAGAATAGGGAATTGGTCCAGCCACGGGCCCTCAAGATGCAAACAGATCAATAGTTCTGGCTGCAGACACGGTATTTATACGCGCTCATCTCACAGCAGACCCTTTGCAAGATACCCCACCCAAAAAGAGACCTTGCGCTTATATATAGCTTGAGCTTCTATTCCAAGAGCGGTCTTCATAATCTGTTGCATGTTTTGACCACTTGGGGCACCCACTCAGGCTGCATAGCGCAGAGAAGAAGCTTCATGAGCAAGAGCTGGACGAGCAACTCCTTGAAGGCCCATGCTCCTGGTCAGCAGAAGTGGCCGACCGGAACTGGACCCCTTACCATATCTAAATAGCAGTGAGATAATTTGGACTTCAGGGGTTGGGTACCTCGTTTTTTCATCGAGCTGCCCAACAACACAAAACCATTTATACAGAGCTTCATTTTGCACATCGCTACAGTAGTGGTGGATGTGCCGGATGTCTCTGACCCAAGGTCCCACCGTCTCCGCCCTGCCGCAGCGGCGTTCGGGGGCGGCGCCCTCGGCCTCTCATGCCCGCGCGCTGGGGGCGCGCTTTGCGGAAGAGCTGTTTCATCCGCGAAGGGCGGCAGTGTTGTCGTCGCAGAACAAGGCTGGATTCTGGATGTGAGACTTAGGGTCAATGTGGGTATATTATGCCATATTAAATATGCCAGACACGGAGTGTTTTGATTCTTGTGTTTTTTTCCTCATCAGAGGTGTTAGAGAATATGTTGTTCAATTGTGTGCAATTAGTGCAAGATGCGTGCCAGCAATCTCATCTCACCTGCTCTTACTTAGGAAGTCCATCATCCATGTTGTGTGAGGCATGTTTGTTTGGTTCGAAGAACTGTATGTTTTTGGTTTTCAAACGTGTGCGAAAAACAGACCTTGGAAAGTGAACTCAGAGTGCGTCTGGGATCAATATGGATCAATGATCCTCTTGTTTCAGATTGCTGCATGTTTGGCGCTTGGTGTTTCCATATATCTCTTTGACATTCTTTGACTTATATAATCTTTTTGACTTTATTGAGACCCTCTAAGGGTCCCACTACAGAAGACCCTCCTTGGATGATGCTGGTCGCTAGAAGTAAGTACTGATCGCACACCTTTTGAGATGCGCTCTCCAACTGACCCGAACTTTCCTCCCACAACCCACGCAGGGGGGGGGAGGTTTCCCACCTCCACTTCCATGTGTTCGTTGGAGTCCACTCTCCGCGTGTGCCTCCGCTCCCGTGTGGGAGTCATTAAGACTGGCACCTTGAGTGACCGCCTCACCAGCAGTTGGGTGGGCCTCACCAGCAGTTGGGTGGTCAAGTCTATGTAGCCAAACCTTGGACCCCCTGGACCCTGCTTTTTGCAAGGAGGTTTCGAGAAAATCCGGCACGCCTTGTAATATGTGGATCAGCCGCGGTCGAATTAAGAAGTCCATTTCGCGTGGCCAGTGTGAGAAGCGTCTTGCTGGATTTTATGGGGAAAGGGTTCTCAAGAAGAAAAACATTTGTTAATATAGTGGTGCAGTGTCAAGATTGGCCAAACTTCGCAGGCCGATTTGGTGCTTCGCAATTCATGCTTCCACACTGCTAACCTCCGCAAGCTTTTGGGGTGTGCGAAATCATGCGAGATACATGTTCAGCGCCCAACTCTGGTGGCAGGCGGATTTGGCCTCCGTGATTGGTGAGACCACTTGTGTACAGACCACACAGAAGCTGAGGCAGGACTGTTGTGTAGCTTTTGTCGCTTCCTATTTGTTTTTGGCAGAGTTATTTCCCTGGTTGAGGAGCACATGGAACCCCAAAACCACATAAAACCACATGGATTGGTCGGTCGAAACCACCACAGGGCAATTCCTTCTCAGGTTCCATGGCATCGTTTGTGCAAGTGGTTAGCGTTGGTATTCGGATGTGTGGTAGCAAGCTGTGGCGGCAGGACTCTGGGTGGACCAAAGGATGTGCGTATTGCGTAGCGAAGGTGATGAGATTTATAGTCTGGGGGTTTGGAGGCTGGACCTTTGTTCACCTCGATTGTTCTTTTTTTTGCAGGGGGGCTGCGGTTGTTCTGTTCTTCCGAGAACGGATGGGTAGATTAGGATGGATCAGGGGACTATTGGACCACCCACACTACCAAAATTTATAAACCAACCTAGAAATCAACCTCATATGTCGATCACTATATAATGCCTTTGGGGCCCTTAGAATCTACCACCAGACCCTTAAACCACAGAAGGATCCTGCACATCCCAGGCGGGATTTCAGCACTTTAGTGGATGGTGGAGCAGTATACTGGCCAGGTTGCGTATGTACAGCAGACGACCTGACTCTTACCTCGAGATAGGTGATGTGGAGAGGTCGGTGGCGTGTGGAGTTCGAGAGATTCTATGGGAGGAGTGTGCGGTTCTCCTCGGACACGTGAAACATAGTCAGGGAAGAAGCGGACCTTGTAGAAAAGTTGGACTTCCCTCCAGGCGGAATTACATATCACCACCTTCCAATGGATCTCCAATGGAATACCCTATGCTACTGAAAATGAGTTGATGAGAGAGGACTGGGCATTTTCGAGACCACCAGATGGTACCGAAACGCACAGCTACTTCAAAATGAATGCCTTGCCGGTGGCTCACCGGTCGTGTCTCACCGGTCTCCTTCTTTCCTGCGATCGGGGTCGCACACACACACACACACATCACATGATCTTCAGCTTTTGGTGACCCACCGAGGAGCCTCTTCGAGAAGCTTTACTCCGAGCTCTCGCCCTGGAGTGCCAGTCCCTACCGACGTTCTCGGCATCCTGCCTGCGTGGACGAGCAGATCTTGTTGCGGTCCCCAACGTATCGTGCCTTGGGCGTTGGACCTTTGAAGTTTGTAGGGATCCAGTCGTACGGAACCTCAGAAGGTACGACTGGACCCTCAAAAATAATGTATCCATATGTATCCTTCTTCACCTGAGGTTCGGTACGACTGGATCCCTACGGAGTGAGGTTCTGCCAATCCTCGAAGGTAGAGTCCCAACGGCCTTGAGAGGGTCAACTCCACCCTCCTAGGGAGGGCCCTGATAGTTAGTGTGGTAACAAGCTGATGCCCCTGGAGACAGGGCGTTGGGCAACACTTTCCTAGACAGTGTAGTAGATGGGGAACAACTGACATCAATGGAAAGTGATCAAAGTCATTCCTCTTGGTGGAATTCGGACGCGTCTAAGTTAGTTCGCTTCTAAGTCTTTCAGTGCCTCTTCTGGAGCGAGTTCATCTTGCCCGTCATTCACAACCTGGGCTTCGTAGCGTTCAGTTTTCTAATATTGTGTGTCCTTCCGGTTTCTTGTTCTTGTCGCCACAAGGCACAAAAGATCACAAGTTCACACATTATAATTGGATATAGATCGGTGCATGCGCGCAATAGAAGCGATGGGGTTAAACTTCGAGGCTAGATTGAAATCAATTGGGTCAATCCAATTCCATGCTTCAATGAGCATGCTCTCCCCGCCAGTGCGTCCCCTCAAGCTTGCAACATAGCTCCCTTGTAAAACGTTGCAACAATCCATAGCCATGCCTTGGCGGCTCTTGGGATTGTCTACCAGAAAACGGGGCAGACATGATACATGTACATCACACCCGTGAAAAGGGAGGGGCACCAGGTCGAAAGCTGCTTTGAAGCAGTTGTAGAAGTTTGTTGGTAATTTGTTAGACTCAATGACATGATTTGCCAACAGAACAGGTTCCCCGTATTTCCTCATCAATCATGGAGTATGAACTTATCTAGAATGATACCCCGGTCAGCCGACCCTTGCTTTGTTCTTTTTGAATTGGCTGATGTAGCACGAGAACTGCTCACCCACCAAAAAGGCACTGCCGCTGGCCCACTTGAAGCTCAGACGGGTGGTGTCGAAAAGGCTCAAAGCCCAAAATCAATCCCTAATCATCCTCAATCATTAAGAATGGAGTCATTCAATCCATTCTCCCATCGTTGTCCTCTTTCTGGAAATCACTCCCAGTTCGACGATACTTGGCCTCACCGGAAATCAAGGAAACAGTAACGAACTAGACGCCAAAAGAGCACTTGACTTTCCCCCAGTCCCATCAAGACCGAGGGCATCGTCGGATCTCCGAAGTCTCCAGGGCAGATCGTGGCGGAGCTCCGGCGCATCTTCGGAGTCACCGCTGGGAGCCCAAGAGCAGCCGGAAAGAGTTCATCGCCGCCATGGTGAAAAGCCCAAAACCGCCGAAAAGAACCATGATGAATAAACATGGTCAAATCAGATCATCTGAACTGAACTGAGTCCTCATGCAAGGACTCTCCGTACAAATATGCACAAATGCCACCGAGCCCACCACCCAAACTTGGTTTTGTCCCAGGTGGGTTACTCCATTGTGAATCTCTATGCCGATGGCAACGACTGGACGGAGTACCACCGGGACCCGGGGTCCGGGACGGAGACGTTCACACAAGCGACGTCATCGCTTGACTCGGCGGCTTCATGGGTGTTCCGCGAGGGGCGTGCAGTGATGATGGATTGATGATGTGGAGCATTTCAAAAAATATCTGCCGACATTGACACCTTTTCAACCACCCAAATGTAGGTTTGTGTGCCAGTCCCCCTTTGTTTTATCAAGGATGCCAATTTACAACAGACCAACCCCTCGAGGCAGCCTCCCAAGTCTCAGACCTCCCGAGCAGAGCCACGGACTGCACACCTCGGATCCGCCGCTGCGGGGGGCTCCACACGGCCTCCGCCGCTCGAGGACAACTACCGTGCGGAGGGGAACCGCATGGGAAGCACCAACTTGGCTCATGAAGTCACTGTGGGCGCCAGCAGCTTGGAGGAACTGCAGGGGAAGGCTTTCGGCGTGCACAGACTGACCCGAGACCTGGTCTGGAGATTGGA
This sequence comes from Durusdinium trenchii, assembly GCA_963970005.1. NCBI lineage: Eukaryota > Dinophyceae > Suessiales > Symbiodiniaceae > Durusdinium > Durusdinium trenchii. The sequence continues at coordinate 865,970 of CAXAMN010010335.1, forward strand.
TTTGGGGGGGATTGGTTCTTGAGATGTTTACAATATGGAGTTCAGCCTTTATAACTCATGATCAGATTGAGATGTTCGAGTGTTTTTTTCAATGATGCTTCATGTGTTTCAATGAATGTGATTCCACAGGACAAAATGCTTGGGATGATCGAACTCGCGTCGACTCATATTTTTAACTTTGTTCGTAACGTTTTTGGTTGAAACCACCCACCAGTCAAGAACTGATGTTTTGGAAAGGAGTTGGAGTCTGCAACCTAGACGGAATGGGGATATCCCACCACGTGTTCTTTTCAGGATTCTGGTGGAAGGACATGGGTTTTTCTGGGAAGGGCCTCTTGAATAAATCATTGTTACATTCCAAAGAGACCAAAGTTTCCGCAGTTTTTGGTCGGTGAATCCCCTTGACCCGCTTCCTAGGAGTCGCAAGACCAAGCAGGTCTTTTTTCCCAGACAATCCGACTGGAATTGATTATATAATATTTGCCTCCGTGGATTCCATGGATGGCTGGCTTGAGATGATTTAAGGGTCAATGTAGCCCAATCTTCCAGCCTGATGGATGGTTTCAACCCGCTCTCTTCGGATTTCGCATCGCGACATGCTTTCGCTCTCACATGCGCACCATTACGCCGGGCGGATCCTATTGTTCCTCGGAGTCGTTGGTGTAGGCTTTGGTGCTGCGAGGGAGCTACGCTTCAAACACCTGCAGCCGCCTGGACGAGGGCGGACAAGGGGCGCGACCTCGGTGGGTGGCGGGAACTCGGTGGGGTCCGTACTGGGCCCGTCCTGGAGAGTCGTTTTGGGCCACAGATTTGGAGTCCATTTTTTTGAAGTGACATCCAGATGTCATCCAGATGCCTCTACAGTTGTGAAGCTGAGGTTTTGGGGAATTGATAACCAAATTGGTGGTTTACTTTGGTCAACTCAGCAGAGCAGTAGAAGAAGAAAGCATCCACCAACCCCAAGTTGAATGCCATGCCCATCAGTCATCACTCCACCCAGAATGATCTCCATTTGGCTGGTGGTCCCCATCACTCCACCCAGCCAGGTGGCCGAGCAGTCTCGCACGTCCTCACCAGTCCAGTTTAACACCCTCACCGAGGACCGACTTGGAGTTTGCCTTTCCCCAGCACAATGGCGATGTCTTCGCTTTCACTGAACCTGCTGCTAGTCCAAGTCCGCTGGGGTCAATGACGGAGATTTGACCTCCCAATAACGTGCGCGTTCCGTCGGAGATCCATGTATTACCTGGACCTTGCTGAATCTACCTGACGCATCCTGAGGATGGCAGTCTGGGGCAAGATGATGAGAACCAACAATGAAGCCAGCATTTATCACGGAGTTTGTGGTTTCACCCTTTTAAGATGCTTAAGACAGGGAACAGTTTCTCTCCTTGGATGGTTTTGGTACCAAATTTTGTGACCCAAACCGTTGCTTTGCTCAAGCCAGAGCTGTCGGAGCTGTCCAAAAACCAGACCAACTAGCACTTGTCGGGCAAGCCTTCTGGATCCGCCTTGTGTTGCGTTGGCAGCGGCATTGCTAGCCTGATATTTGTGGATCCAGCCGCAGCCGGAGAAGGGGCTGCGGATCGTGCCGGGTCTTCTTCCCTTCAAGGGGCCATAACCCTCAGCCTCAGGGGTTAGAGCGGGCTCCTGTATTCTTGACGACATCTACCTTGATTTGTGCACGGTGGGGTGACAGGAACATGAAAACAGCAGCACCCGATGATCATGATATATCATGATTATTCATGAGAAAACCACAACCAAGTGAGCACCCTAATACAAGTTCAAGAAGCTATAAAATGCCAAGAGGCTCTTTTATCAGATTTCCCCGAGGGATTCCTGACCTTTTCAACAGATATCACGTGTTCATATGCGCACATGTGCGCTAGTGGGAAGTATTACTATATATATATATATATACATTATAAATTACAATGATCCTTTGTCCACCCATCTTAAACCTACCCCCCTCTCCTCCACAATGATCTCATCTTGTAAGTGCCACCAGTACCATCCATCCATCGCTTCGGTTCATGGCACTTCTTCCTATCTTCCCATCCGCAGAGGTGAACTCCGCCTTCCAGCACTGCGTGCCACGTGTGGAGCGGGCTGCGACCTCGGCGGGGCCCAGGATTTCAGTGATCCTCTGGGGGCGCCTGGAGAGCGCGGAGGGCGTCCTGTGCAGCGCGGTTCCGACGGTGGAGCGGTGTGGGGGAGCGCGATGGCGGCGCAGAGGACGAGAGACTGGTGACTAGTGGATGTTTTTAGGGATCCATCCCTCTTCTATCCTTTTCTTCTTAAAGTCTTTATCTTTTTGGCATGACGGTGCCCGTGATTGTTCAGACATGTCCAGAAACCTTCCCCGCCCCGCCAAGCAAACCTGCCATCGAAAACACAACTTTACTTTTGTTGCCAGTCTTCCGATGGCAACTGGTGCTTGTGGTCAGCACCCAATGTTTGGGGATCTCAGCAACCGTCAGGATGACATGGTGGTGATATCTTGACACAGTGAATCAAAGTGAGGGCCTGTTCGCAAATCCTTGCCTGGATTGATGCAACGTCCTTTGGTGGATAGACGATTTCTTAACTCCGAACGTTCAGCTTTGCATGTTTGATATTGACACCTGCAAGCCATGTCTATAGACCCTATGGGTAGGCATGCTGTGCAGTTATAGGCAGCAACCACTTGGACATGGCATGGCGCGATATCATTGTATCATATTGTATGACTTGCTAGTTCTATATAGATGCTATTGGTAAAAAACCAGAGCTCGGATGGGTGTATCCTGTTCACAGTTCAGCTTGGTAGACGAGTTGCGCCACCTTCAGGTCTGACAAGCCATCCGGATGGCCGTTCGAATGTCGGAATTGGTGCTGAATGAGCAGAAATAATCAGGTTGAGTTTGGAAAATCACAGGTTATACTTTCCGACTACTATATAAATGATTTTGAATGTCAAACTTCAAGGACTTATTTTATTTGGTATACCCCCAGGATATACATAGGAGACCTGCCAGATGTCCAGCTAACTTCAGTCAGCTGAGGCAAGCCTTTGACAGGGCGTGGTGATCAGAAAAGGGGTGTGGGAGAGGACTGACCGGTGAATTTCTGAATCTTCGATCTCTTCGCAATAGGAACGACCTATAACATAGTGGTAGCTATCGCCCAAAAGTAGCAAGCACGCCCCACCATAGGGGTCACCAAGTTGCAATTGATATCTATATATATATATATGTTCTCATATCCTTTATACTGTGGATACATAGTTTCCGAAGTGGATGAATCACGAGGCACTGGGATTTCGACAGTGGTGTGGTGGGATTCTTGAATGGAAGACGGTCCCTTTTGCTCGTTTCATATAGAAAAAGATGGATCCCTTTAGAACTTTTGAAGCCAGCCCTGGTACTTCCACCGCTCATCTCACAAAGCAATCCGAGATGGTTTTTGGAAGACGTGTCGAGAACATTTGGTGAGGTTCATTAGGTTCTTCCATCCATTTCAAACCCCCACCTCATAAGTCCTGCCGAGCTCCTGGATGGAGGGACCAACTTTTCACGAAAGCTAGCATCAGCTAGCTGGAGTTGCTCTTGCTTTAGCAAGTCAAGGGCTCGCAGACTCGCAGCCTCGAGAATCATGAATCACGTGAAAACTTCACGTGTAGGGCCCCCCCCCCCCCGCGGGTTCAACTCCCCCCTGCGACGCTTCCGGTACATGCTATAGTGCTATGTTTAGGTGGCAGGTGAAGTAGGCCACTGTTTGAGTTTGGAAGGGGGGGCATGAAACATGAAATTTACGCGAGGGTTCAAGGCTTCAATGATGAGCATCACGGGAAGTCAGAAACCAGGCGTATCAGATACACGTGCCTTTGAGCTTCCTTCGGCATCTCAGTGCATATGGCTGACACTTCACTCGACAAAGATGCTCAAACAAACATACATAAACCAGGTGTATCTGATACGCCTGGTTTGTGACTTCCCGTGATGCTCATGATGCTGCGTTGCTTTACTTCAGTCCCTCATTACATATACATGACGATCCAACAGCTTCAATTCTAAGGTTGGCTGTGTCATTGCTGTTTGTGTGTCTTACATGTTCACAACGTTTTACCTCATGAGCAGTTGCCTCAATCCGCTTGATGTCCCACCAGTCCGGATGCACCCCTGCTAGCTTTCGTCACCTACCCTCGGCCTCAAGTCATCGAGGCCTTTCGTGCCCGATGACGCCATTGGAGGCGCTGCAAACCTTGCGGAGGCAGGCAGAGACCATGACCATCAACCCGAGGAGTCGGATGGTCGGATGGAGTCGGATGGTCGGCCCATCCATCCCAAGGTGGTGAAAATCCTGGTCGGGGTGGGAGTCGGATGTTCGGATTGTTCAGAGCGAGCTCATCAGGTTCAGGGATCTCTCTGGTACCAGTGCTATCCAGCCTCCGACCATCAGGTCCAAGGATCCTTGGTGGAATTGACCATTATTCCATTCAGTACCAGTACCCTCCAACAGGTCTTTTAGTTGAGGGCTCATGTCCAGGTCTCTCATGTCCAGGTTTAAAAATTGGTGTCCTCTGAGGGTCTTGCTACAGAAGCCTTGGCAAGTGCTCTTTCCATCCATGGCCTGGCAGCTGCACATTCTGCCGGGGAAGCAAATGGAGTGCGGTGAACGAGGTTCTTTGGGCTCTGCAATTGAAAAGAGCAGTTTGTGAGATCTAAGAGATCTAAGATCTACGACAGGTCCGAACCAATCCTGTCATTGATTGATCCAAACTGATCCTGTCAGATGAGATGTAGACTGTAGACTCTTGAGGAACACACACCACCCCAATTGAATTGAACATCCTCTTCAAAGGGGGGTTTATGAATCAAGCGTCTACATAGATTCACCATCTTCGGTCCGATCTTTGGCCCTTGGCTCGAGCACGCAATGCCCGACGCCATGTGTGGCGGCGGGTCAGGCGTCACCCTTGGGGAAGGGGAAGGGTGGACGGTATCCACTTGGGATTTGAACCACTGATCTGGGCGGAGGATACTCAGTCACCAATGAGTCACCGAGGTTAAGTTCACTTAGAGGGTCCGGATATAAAAAAATAGATAGTTCGAACATATAGTAATCAATATATATATAAATATAAACCTAATCTAGACAGGTTAGGCTTAGCTGTTTTTCTATGTCGCGCTCCGGGACAAAGCAAACCAAAAGAATAGCATCGCGACCGCATAGGGGGCCACGCTAATTATAAGAATCCAGTTGACCTAATTGACCCAGTTGACCCCGAACCCGAACTTCCGACCGCGAGGTCACTACTACTGCTGCTGCTACTCCTACTCCTTCTCCTTCTCCTTCTACTGCTACTGCTACTCCTACTCCTTCTACTACTGCTGCTACTACTACTACTACTACAACTTCAACAACAACAACAACTACAACAACTACTACTACTACTACTACTACTACTACTACTACTACTAGTACCGCTAGTACTACTACTACTTCCTACTTCCTACTTACGACGACGACGACTACTACTAGTACACTAGCACTACCACAACCACACTTGCCATCAAACAAGGTCAATTGGGTCAACTGGTTTCAACCGGGACACCCTGTTCAACCGAGTCAACAGGGACAGCACATGTTCCAGTGCCCTACGCCGACGTACTCTTATAAAAATTGTCTAACCGTGCACCATCAGCATTTGTTTGTCACGGCTCAAGCCAGGATTGTGGAAATTTGTTGTGGATTTATACCACGACAAGAATGGAGATCCAGCCTCTCAAGGTAGGATTTCTTGATGTTATCTACCGGAAGCTAGGAAGCTGGAATGGAATCAAGACAATACACATGACATGAACAATAACATTTCACTCCCTGTGGACAGTTCTGTAGTTTGCCGTGGGTTTGAAGGGCATTGTTCTTGAATGAATCAACACAAATAAATCAACGCGCCATTGACCGTGAAACAACTGTGAAAGAAGTGAGAAAGACGGGTAAGTGCCGTGCATCCCCGTAAATAAGTTTGAAATGGATTGACATGGTTTCCCCTGAGTTCCACCAGAAAGTGCAAGGAAATGAAGGAACAACCATTGTACGGTGCAACTCCAAGGATCACTGGGGACCCTATCCCAAGCACTCCATACATGGAGTACCCTATACATTTGTATCCAAAGACTTTCAGACTCATTAAGTCTCAATGGACATCTCAATTATGTAATAGAAATTTGTATGCAAAGACCTTCAAAATCATTAAATCTCAGCGGAAGTCTCCAATTCTGCACCCAGATATCTTCAAAATCATAAATGTTGAATGGACATCTAAATCTCAGCGGACATTTGCAATACTAGGAGCAGCAACAGCAGCAACAATGGAAATCTCACAATTTAAAATAGAAATCTGTATGCAAAGACCTTCAACACCAATCAAAATCATTCAATCTCAATGGAAATCTCCAATTCTGCACCCAAAGACCTTCAAAATCATAAATGTTAAATGGAAGTCTCTAAATCTCAATGGACATTTGCAATCCTAGGAACAGCAACAGCAGCAACACAACAGAAGCAACAACAGCACCATTGGGACTTTCAGGTGGAGTTTCAAGATTGGATGTGTTTTTCTTCCTGAGAGAGGATATACATGTG
>CAXAMN010010335.1:872612-1024622 GCA_963970005.1 Durusdinium trenchii
CCAGTTTAGATACAAATTGCTTTCATTTTGCACCTTTTGGAACCTTTGAAGTGTCAAACATCATTTTAGATTACAAATTTTAGGATAAAATGGGGGGTCAACCTTACTATCCGGTAGCAACGCGAATAGTACGTATATATATAGAGATAGATAGATAGATAGATAGAGAGAGAGAGAGAGTGGAGTATATATATATATATAGAGAGAGAGTAATCAATTCTACGGTGCGCATGGACTACCTCCTTGAAATGCTTTTGGGCAACAACAGGACCCTTGTTGATATGACAGGACCATTGTTGATACAACTTAATTTTAAAAGGGAAGCACCTGGAACGTCCAAACGACATAAAGACACCATGAAACATGTTTTATCCAAAGAGTGTTGTTCTTCTTATTGTTATTGTTCTTGTTCTTCTTGTTGTTGTTGTTGTTGGTGGTGGTGGTGGTGGTGGTGAGGGTCGTGGTGGGGGTGTTTGTTTTGATGTGTGTTTTGATTGTTAGGATGTGATACCGGATAGCATGGATGGGAGAGGAACACAATAACAACAAAAGCAACTCTGGGGATAAAAACAATTCCATTGTTCAAGATTAATTGTGCCATAGTAACATAGTAATCCTCCCTCGTAATACAGCAAGATCCCACTTTCGATTCAGCCGAGATGGCTGGATATGATGCCCTGTACAACCGGAGGATGTTCTTTTTTCTTTTGGGGGTCATGTGCCTCTAACAAGGGCGTCTCCAACAAGGGCGTGGTGGCCTGCATTCAGGTTCAGCTACCTAATATGTTTTCATTTATTTGAGGTGTTTAATTTTCGGGTGGTTTGTTTCTTTCCCAGATTTCTGGGGCGCGATGAATGGAGTGCAAGTTGCCCCACTCCAAAGGCTTTCAATGATGAACCAGACGTCAATTTGGCACAACAAACCTGAAGAATTGCCTTGGGTCACGTCTCTACAATGGCTTGCCTCACGCACCAGAACATACAAGGAAAAGGTCGCAGTTGCTTTTCTGTACGGTATGTTTTTCGGCTTGAAGACATTAGATGGTGTTTGTATCCACCGACCTGACCTTCAAATTAGAGACCTCTAAAGCTTGCCCACCTGTTCCTTTGTCATGTAGATACCATCCCAGACATACTTGCAGAACACTCTAAAGGAAAATTGCCCCCGTGAAGGAAACCAGTTGTTGTTTCGCAGGCCCATTCCATGCCTTTGAAGCTTCTCGGAGTCTCCAAAAGCCTCCAATGCTGAACGGAAGAATTCCTGCACGTGTTTATTTACTCAAGTTTGCTCGGAAGTTCCATTTTGCCTGTGCTGTAGTGAAGTGACTGGAATCAATGAATGACCTTTGTTGTTTGCCGCCTCACAGGAACTTGCGCGTGAGTTTCTCCGCTCTTCCTCCAGAATCCAACGTCTTGAATGCGGAGAGTGAGAAGAGTGACAAGAGCGAGAAGGAGCAGGCCACCCACGTGTTCGTGCCACAGGGAAGGACGCGGTGCAGGGCCTCCCTGCTTCAGAGGGAAGCCAGTCGGAAGCCCGGTCCTCGTTGCGGGGAAGAGGTGGAAACGAGGACGGAAGGAGCACCCGGGTGGACCTGCAGAAGAGACGGCCCTCGGTCTCGGTTTTTCAAGGACTTGCGATGGAGTCTCCACCAGACTTTCGACATCATTTGACCTTTCTAGGACTAGCTGAGGCCAGGAGTACCATGTGAAGTTTGACTTGGAAAATCAGCAAGAGGCACCCTCCGGCCAGCCTGCCAACATCGCCAATTAGGTGCTCAAAGCACCGTGACTTCATTAGGTTTGATGGTGTTTTGGGCCTGGTGCGCACCGTGGAAGTGCATGTTTTGCCGACGGGCTTGGCGCTTCCGGCAGACGGGAAGCTTCCCGTCGGTCAAGCCGTGCTAAGCCTACGTCGATGTAGACGGATGATGCATCAATCCATATCAACCCCCTGCCATAAGCATAAGCATGTTGCATCTCCTAGACCATCCTAGACCGAAGAACAAAAACCCGGCCCTTACCCGTCAAAAAAACATACACATGCTTTGACATTTGTATATACTGTAATTATTCTGGTGAAGCAAGCGGGGTTAAGGTTAAGTGACCTCAACGGACCATACTGGGGTACCTATGGGATAGGGATAGTCTATGGGGCTCTTCAGGGCTCTTCAACCATCGCTATTAGGTTGGAGGCGGATCCTCCGAGTCCTTCAATGTGGCGGCCTGCCAGGCTGCCCCCGAGGCTGCCCTGCGTCCTTCGCCCTCCGCGTTGGGGGTACACCGGACCTTTCGCAACAGTGCAACTCGGTGGAGTGATGTCGGTGGGGTGGATCAGCATCGATTAGCATGCATCCACCAAACAAGAACACGCCCTGAGGTGATCATGACCCAAAAACACGACTCAGTTTGGAAGTTTTCAGGACCAGGTTTGACTGGTCGACCGGTAGTGGAAGGGATTGGACTGAACATGAGCATGCTGGGAGGGATTGCCCCAAATCACATCAAAATATCAAAAAGCATCAAGAAAGGGCATAGCACTATGGACCATCAGCTTCGAGGAAAGCCAACGGTTTCCTATGCTTGTCTCAAAGTCCTCCATGCTTCATTGGGGGGTTGGTCGGCTGGTGTGGCTTGGTCGGTGTGCTCGCTTTCCGTCCCAAAAATCACCACCGGTGAACTCAGTGGAACTGGAGGGTTGAAACGATATGCACCCTGCACTCAGAGGAACCCAGCCAGCAGCTACCACCATAGAAGAAACCAAGCCTTACAGCTTTACGCATTAGCCGCATCAGCATCATTGGCCAATGGGGGAAACTGGTCAGATCTGGTCATCAACCTAGAAAAGACGTGCGGTCGATTCGGTTGTTATTTGGGTGGTGCATAACTGGAGTTTCATGATACTATTTCTGGAAGGAATCACAGCAAGGAGATCCTCAAATCCGAAAGCATTTGGGTGTCTCAGCGCGTTTTCCCAGACCTTTGGCGGTCAATATTTTTGGGAGACGGTGTGAGATGGATGGATCATTTTCCGGTAGATTTACTGTGAGAGGTGCATGACCCGGTAGAACCATAATATGAAAAAAACAATCATGTAAAACCAATTACTATACAGTTTGATCCAAAAGATTGTTTTCCGCTGCGGCCAGGCTCTTGTTTGACACTTGACGGGACCAGATGCACTATAGTCACGGTTGTGCTATGATTCGTCTCCAGGTGTGAATCGCAGGAGGTAGTTGGAGCCCTGGGCCTTCTCCAGTAGAGACTTATTGTCCACCCCAGATGAAGCAGAGGTTGCAGAGCCTAGATTAGACTATTCCATAGCTACCCAAGTACGGGGTCCAGTAAGACTAAGTTCATAAAAGGTCCTATAAGGTATTGCCTGTACTGTATTGCCCATATATATATATACTATACATCCATATATACACACTAACCATCCCAGAACAATCTCTCGGCAGAGCACCCTCCCACCGTGACCCGCCCTCCCTCGACCAGTCCTCTTCGGCACGGACCTCGAACCGGTCCATGCGCTCCTCGGGGCGGTTCCTCGGTCCTCGTTCCAACCGTCCGTGCGACGTGCGACTTACGGCGGACCCGGGTACGTGGCGGGACAGACGTGGGTGGTGAGGGAGATTGGTCAAAGGTATTTGGTTTTCGGGTGGTGAGAACAGGTGAGATGTCAAGAGTGGAACACCCCATGTTCCCCCCCCCAGAAAAGTCAGGTTTGGCCCTGCGAGGCTCCTCCTTCCCCATTGGCTCAGACCGATCCTTGCAACGAAAGTTCACGAAAGGATATGCAAGATCTCTTTGTTGACCTGAAGCAAAACTGTATATAAAAAACAATGATGTCGAGAAAAGAAGAGGGACTCATATTTACAATTATTTATTCACCTTTTGCTGTAATTGATTTGTTCACTTTGGGCTATTCCCTCTATGAATCAACATTGAATCAACTTCATATAGAGTTTAATCCCAGAAAGCACACTCCGAGAATGCCCCTCCGAGAGTCTTTCTGCGATTCCTGCTTGGGGGGTGCCGGCTTTTCTTCGCCACAGCACTGGGCGCACCTACCTTTCGGGCTCCGAGCACCTCGCGCACTGCAGAGAGCACCTCACCAGAAGCATCTGATGCTTCTCCCTGAGGACTCAGGGATCCTTTAGATCGCAGAGTTCGTTCCTCTCCACGTGGTCTGAGCTGCTTGGTGTCCGGAGCTTCAGCTTCCGGATGAACTCAATACTGGGGTGGTAGAAAGGGCGGGGACGCGGGGGTGGCGTTTGAAGAGGGGGACCCCCCAGTTTTTGACCTTCTTGGAAGAAGGAAGATAGACCACAGCCCACGATTCACGATGGTGGGGTGTTCCCATGCGTTCTGTATTATATGCAAACCCAAGTAGACCTTGGTAATTTGAGATGGTCGAATGCATTCTTGTTGGAAGTGTTAACGGTGTTTTGGGCACCTTGTATTCGAAGAGTGGGTGTTTGCTTCATGCAAGTTGGTCGGAAATTGGTACATCATTTTAAAGTTGTACATGACCTTCGTTTTTCATGACCTTTGGTTGGTTTCATGACATAGGTATACATAGCCGCTCAAACCTGATCTTCAGGTTTGCAAGATTACAACGGAATGATCTCCGCGCCGAAAAGAAACACCCCGGGTCTGACTAGACAGCCAAAATTGGGAATCAGCAAGGAGTCGGTGGTGAGTGCAGGAGTCTCAAGTTGCTGGCCTCGATGAACTTCAGTCAATCTGGGGAGGCGATTGGCCAACAGTTGGCGTCAAAAGGTTGTTCTTTCGACCGATGTCTTCCAGCCTGAGAAAACTGAGAGCTGAGAGCTGGGTTGGGCCTGGAAAACGCATTGGACCTGACATGAAGCAGCTTATAGTGCAGAACATGGAGGGGACGAGAACTTAGTAGTTTGCTCACTGTGGGGGGAAGCCTGCATTGAAGGGAAGGGGCAAAATGAAACGAGAGGTGAGGGATGCCTGGGAAGAGATGATTGAGTGAGGCTATCATATGAGTATCTGAAGAGACCGTCTCAAGGGTGATTGCTGAGAAGGTTACAGATATCCATTCTGAGGGAGTTTGGAGATGTTCAGCAGGCCTGGAACCCTGTTCCATTCAACCCAGACGCCATGGGTGTGGTGGAAAGGAGGTCAATGGGCAGGCATATATATGTATATACTGTATATAATCCACCAGTCCTTCCTTCACCGCGCTTGAATTCGCTCGCCAAGGGCTGCACCGGCGCGCTGCGCGCCACCAATCCACCGTGGCCGCCGAGATCGCGCGGCGGAACTCACTGGATACGGAGCAGCTGCTGCATCCGATTCGCCACTTTGGGACCGGTGGGATGTGGATGTGGAGGGCCCTGGGGCCTGGGTTCGAGGACCGACCGGTAGGATGGGGACGTCCAAATTGACCAACGATTGGTCGGCTTGGCCATGCTTGGCCCAAGGAAATTGTACGAAATCCGCGCCAGCAATACCTACCTGGGGAACTCTACAAGCTTTGTCGGTTCTCAGTTCTTGGATGTGACCCATGACGGCCCGGTGGCGCCGGCACCGGAGAGTGCGGCTCCAGACCGTCCGCATGCTCGGCCGCTCCCCGCCGTTCTCCCGCCAGTTGGAAGGGTACCAGGACCCCGTGACACGACACGGAAGATCGAATGAGGCGTACCAAGAAATTATCACTCTTCAGGATTGGTAGACGTGACCTGTGAGAAAAGGTTCAGGCCAAGTGACTTCAAGGCCTTGGATCTCAAGGACGGTCACGAACGGAAGGGCCAGCGGCGGTCCACTCAACTTGTTGATTTCCCGATAGCCGTCATGTTCAGCAAAAGAGAGCCTGATCCTGGGAAGCGGGGGAAAGCGCGGGTCCAATTCTTTTTAAAGGTTTTTGTGCATGTATTGTATATATATATATACAATAAACATCAATAATAGAACATGGCAACAACATGTCCGCCAGCGAAGTCGCCGCATATCGCCCTTTGCGCCTGGCCAATGCGGAGCCTTCTCAAGAAGAGACCGCTAAGTCGAAGCACCGTCTTAAGGATTTGACCAAGCAGGTCAAACGAATCAAGCATCTTACACATCATTCCACAAATTGATCTATTGGGCTCTTACTAAGCATCCTAGTCATCATTGGGCTCTTACTAAGCATCCTAGTCATCATTGGGCTCTTACTAAGCATCCTAGTCATCATTGGGCTCTTACTAAGCAATTGATTCATTGGCTTACCAGGTCAACGAATCAAACATCTTACACAGTCGAACGTGTTTGCTACGGAGAAATCCCGACCCATTCTCAGGAATCATGGCGGGGCAGATCGTGAACTCGAGCCTCGTGACCTTTGGCTGCTTGGCCTATCTTGGCCCCCTGAGTGTCTTCGAGTTGGAGGAGAGTTGGTTCTATATATAGGTTCTTCCCCCAAAAACCCACAGGTTTGGCATGGTTCTTCAAAACACTAACGTGATGGTCATTTGTTTCTTTCTGAAATCTTTCAATGATGGTCGTTCAACGACGGGCAATGCGCTCTGAAGCGGGTGGTTTCAACGGTTGCACAACTCGTTGTCAAGAGGAACTTGCATCATCATTAGTTTTAATTGATACAAATTCGTAATGAATTAATGATGGTGCTTGGATGGTTTAGTTAAATAAATAGTATAATGATTGTTCAATTTTAATTGATTGAAGTTAAATGGGGGTTTCATTTCTTGACGCTTAAGAATGGATGTTTTAATTGTATAGTCCGTATTACTGTAAGTCAGAGGTTTATCATGTCACCGGTCGTCGACCTTCTCAGCTCATGCGATTTCAGGTGTTTTCATATAAAAAGGTGTCCGGGGATCAATGGCAGGATATCCAAATATGCATGCAGCCTCTAACATCTCTTGGTTGTCCTATTGCCTATGGTGAATTGAACATCTCTTAGCCGTCTATACCCTGGTTATCCTATACTGGATTGACCTTCCATGACTTATAAGCTTTGTACTTTGTGGGCTTTGGAGAGGTTTTCTTGGACAACCAATCTCCACACCACTTGTTTGCCGCCAAAAACATCCACCGAGTCCTTATGCTGATGGTCTTCTTTCACATCGTTCTCTTGGGTATTGAGATCAACATCTCTGCCACATCCAACGAGCTTGTTTCGATCCCGCTCTGGCCACTCGGGTGGATCGGGAACCAGCCGATCCCAGACCCGGGTCGTCTCTCGCTTCGGGGGCCAAACCGGCGGCCGGTCGTCTCTCGTCACGCGCGAAGAAGAGCGCGTCCTACGGAGGCCTTTTTGAAGCACCCACTGGAAAGTGCTCTTGCAAGTAGCTTACTTCGGCTCATGCTAGTCAGTCTACAGCATTGTAAACCTAAACATAATTATTCTAAGTTTGCTACTGTAAGGCGTTTTGAGCCGCGCCTATATGATTCGAATTGGCAAGCAGACATATGCAAGCATCGAAGTTATAGATGAAAGCCACCACATTTAGATGTGTTTTAGCTTAGAATACGTTTTAGTGTGTTTTCAGATCGTTTTAACCACCTTTTTAGATGAAAGCCACCTTTTTGAGCGTGTTATGGCTACTTCACATGAGTGGCTTCCACTCCACTCATCTCCTCAAAGGGCACACGGACGGCGCCTCGTGCTTGGCGGCGTCGTCGGCTTTGCCTCTGAGACCCACCGAACCGGAGGTGGGGAGCGGAGCGGAGCCATGCGGAGCCCTAGGGTGGACCTTGCCATGCTTCACGAGGTTCAGCAACGTGAACCTTGCAATTGTCATTTGCTTCGTGCTGGAGCTGGTCTTGAGGCTGGAGCATCACCTCATTTTTGGTGATCAAATGGTGTAGATGAGTGCCTTCTTCTCTCACAGGATGGGTTATAGACAAAAATAACTGGTTTGTTAAGATACTGGCTCGGAATGAGAGGTTGGTTTCCACATCGATGAAGGTCATGGGCAAGGTCATCATGGACCGATCGGGAACGAACTTGGCACACCGATGTGTCGTTTTCTCCTCCCGATGTTCATCTCCACCGGACGGGGAGGTCCACAAAACCAAGGATTTCGTCGGCTTCCGAGAGTTTTGGTCATGTAGCTACCCAAGAAGCAGATCGAACATGTGCCGCATGACTGCTGGAAAGAAGGCGGGTGTTTTCAATTCGGAACTATTTGTTTGTCATACCGGTTTGTTTTTTCCTGGTGCTTTTTGGTGGGATTTTGGTTTGTCTTTGTTTGTTCGGCTTGTTTGCTTTGTGTCTTTTTTGGGGGGGCTTTTGCTGTTGGCTTGCGTGCTTTGGTGCGTCTTGGCTTTGGAGCTTGCGTGGCAGTGGCATACTGCAGCACTATACCACAGAAGTTCTAGCTGGCTTTGCTTTTAGGAGAGGTGCGGTGGCCATTCCCTCCCGTTCAACCTCTTCAGCAGAACGGGTCAAACAAAGGGCCAGATCAGGCCTTGGGGGACCCTTGGGGTGGGAGTCTTTGGATATGAATTGAGAAGAACCGTCGCTGTGATAGAGGTGTGCCGCACACCTCGCTTTCCTTCCTGCTTGGCTTTTTGTTTGTCCTGATTTCCTGTTGAAACGCACATGCTTCAAGAGAAACGAAGAGAAACCGACTTCTTAAAGTTCCTGTCACCTCCGACCCGATGACTCGGCGTCAAACCTTGCCTTAAGCCGCGAGGTTTGTTCATCTTGGCTGCTCGGGATTCTGGTACGGTCCAGATCGTGGCTGGAATTGCTTCGACTTAGGAATCGCCACTGAGCAGAAGGATGATGGGCGGTGTCGGGCGGCGGTGTCGCCACTGTCGGCGGTGACCAATGCATTTTTAGGGTCCCAATATTGCTCCCACCAACGGCCTTTGCTGGCTCAAGGGCGGCACATGTCCTGGCTGCTATATTCACAACGGTGTTCTTCTTCGTTCTTTTTCTTACATATTCTTCCGCCCATGGGGCGGTGCAAGAAAGGGTGACCAGCCATTTTTAGGTTTGCCCCAGCGACACATTTCACACTCAGAGGTTGTATGACCACCAAAAATGCAATCATATGTTTGCAGCTTCACGCGCGTTGCATTCTATGTATCAGTTATTTTTCATCCGTGTTTCAATCTGGATGGAAGTGTGTTGATCGCACATGTTTCTCAACACTCTCACCCAGCTCTTTCACAGCAGACACTCAGGTACTAGTGATGTTGGTGGATCTCGTGATTGATTTTCTCAGTCGACAATATGCGCAACTGAACGATGTGCAAATCTTGCAGCAACTGCGCTTCGCTCGAACGATGTCCCTTGGCCTTGTTGGAGGCTCTTGGCTCACAAGGCTTGTGGCAACAGATTCTGTTTGTGTTGGGTGATGTTGAGTGATTTGAGTTCGATGATCCCTTGGGCTCCAGTCCCACATCCTGGGAAGGTGGGACCGGGGTGGGTGCCTGAGGGGGTCTAACCACCGAACCTGAGGATGTGGTGAAGTCGCCCTAGGGGATATGGGCATCAAGCAATTCCTTTTGATCAATAGCGGTGTGCTGCAAGCACCAGGTGAAGGGGTGATTCATCCCATAGGGTCCAGGACCTCCTAAGGATGGTCTTAGAGGTGAGTACGCACTTCCAGAGAATGGTTGTAACTGGGGCCAGAGGACATCCTCAGGATGGTCCTGGACCCTCAAGCCTTAGGGTATATCCCGGGAGAATGTTTTCTTCGTACACCTGGCATCAGCTATGAGTGTTGGACCAGGCAGTGCTTGTTTAAACTTGCTGGCTTTGCATTGGTGCCTCTTGCCACCGAACTCTTCAAGGAATCCAATTGCGGCACGAGAAGCCACTGGGGCGCCTTTGGGACAGTAGCAGTAGGGTGCAGTACGGTATACGACAACACGACAGTCGTTTAAGCATGGGGACCCTCGTTGACCACCAAAAAAGAACAGATTAACAGACATGGTCCACCTACCAGGGGAAACGGAGCTCGAGGGTTCTGACTCGCTGCTGCTGGAGCTTCCCGTCAGTCTCCTTCACTCGAAGCCTCAGCACATCCGGCGCGTTGCAGTGTAGACCACACCGCCGTTCCGTACGGCGAACCCAGGCGCAGCATCCGAATCGTCCGCGTCTTCCGCTATATGCCAGCCCTCAGGAGACCATGTCTTCTGCTACTGATGGATTGGGTGTGAAGATAGGTTTTGGGATGTTTTGGGTGTGAAGATTTGGCAGAACCAAAGGGGCAAGGAGCTCCCTCCGTAGCACAAAGCTGTAGAATTGGTGGAAGATAGTTGAGGTGGAATGCGGAAAAAAGGTGGACGTTACCAAATTAAATATCAACTGCTTCCCCCGCTGTCGCCTAAGAACGGAAGCTGGCTTCGCCTTTCAGAGCCCGTGTCACTCGCAGAAATTTCTTCCACCATTCATGCATATATACCTACATTGGGGTGGTTTGGGGGTCAATGTAGGCAGATATATGGCAGTCCCATGGAGTGTTTGGGATTTTTTTATCCTGCATGATTTATTTTTCTGAGTCGCTCCTTGCTCTTCTCATATCGTGCCTTTTTGTCTCTCACTCTTCCAACTCCCAACCACACACTCCACACTCGGCACCCACGTCGGCTCCACGTCCACCCCAACATCGCAGAAAGAAGAAGCAACAAAACACCAAACCCCAGACACTCCATGTATGGAATATATATACACCTACATTGGGGGAGTTTTGGGGGTCAATGTATACGCATATATGTCAGTCCCATGGAGTGTTTGGGAACGCATCCTGAAGTCATTTGAAGTCACTGGCGGCTCGGGACGTCCTTTGTTCCTGTTTCGCCCCACGTAATACACCGCCATCCTCCGGTTCATCCAAAGCCTTCCGGATCCTTCCGCTCTTCAGCGGCGTGGTAGGACCTTGTCCATCTCGATCCTCAGTACGATGGCATCGCTCTTTTGGACCCTGGCCCTGCCGCTTGGGCCGAGCCGGGGCGGAAGGGAAAGCGTGGTGGGGCGGTGCCCTGCTGTCTGCGTTTTTGGGCAGACTGGAGAAGAGTCTGCGGAGCTCTTAAGCCCAAGTTGGTACTCGTCGATAAGTAATAGGCCAACAAAACTCGAAATCGTGAAGATTAGAGGTGGAACTGAACAGCCCTGCATAGATACTGTAGAACGTATGTTCATCTTCATCACAGGAAATGAGGCTCGAACAACGGGAAATGTTAGAACATACATGTGTTTGTGGGGGGAGCCGCGCCGGCCGCACCTATTTGCCACGACAAACAATTTGGGAGGCTGATGTGGAGGAACATGTTGAACACCACTGGTCCATGCAGCCTTCTGGATTGAGTGTGGCGGCTCAACTGTGAGAACCTTTAAGATTGAACACGAAAGGGTCTCCTATCAGAGGAGCTAGACTACCTAATCTGAATTCATCATATCAGGTCTCACAAACCCAGACACTTTCTTTTGCATGGAATCCTCTTCAAATTATATGCTATTATTGGCCTCTACAAATGCTGATCGGGTTTCAACACTCCCGTCAGCATGTCGGTCCTTTTTTCTCAATCAAATCTGATGTCCTTTTTTCTCCATACCGAAAAGCAACAGATCTTCGATTGGCTAAATTACACCCAAGAAGATTATCATAGATTATCATGGAGCCTGGAAATGAACCTTTGGAGAACTAATTGCCTCTACAACCCAGTGCTTTTCTGTCAGGTTACATGTTAATATTCCAGGTTGTGGCTGCCTTATTTGATGGGTGAACTATCAGGAATGGGGCAGAAGAACGCTGCTTTAGGCATATGCTTTATCGCTGCCGTTAGGCTGTTTTTGTTTTTCTGCAGTGGTCTGAGTCTAAGCCCCTTGTGTTCTTAAAATGGTGCCATACACAGCCCCCCTGAGTCTAAGCCCCTTGTGTTCTAAGCCCCTTGTGTTCTTAAAATGGATACACTCCAGTTATTATGGACCCGGAGAGTTCGCCGGTGGTTTCGACCATTTTCCTCTACAGCCCAGTGGCGCCACTGGGCTTCGTGTCAGGGTTCGTGGCGATGGTGTGGGCTCCTACACAGCCATGGTTGTCATACACACGTGTCAGCGGGTGTTTCGCTAAGTGTTCCATGGCACATGGTTTGAGAGAACTGTTCACAACCATTGACTTATATAGTGGGATTGTTCTTTATCACCTTGACAGCGATGATCAGTGTTTTTGATCCACTGAGAAGACAACTTAGACAACCACAACGATATTCTCTGTGCATGGTTGATTGGGGTAGGTATTCTTAGTATTCTTGTGCTTGGTTGTCTCTTCTGTTTTTATATTTTTGCCCAAAAACGAAGGCACGCACCAGGTTAGTGCTTCTTTTCTACTCCTTTGGCTCCATGCTGACGGTCATAGTGGTGGAACATTGCCGCTTTGTGGCTGCTTGGAGAAGCGGCCGGTCCTTGCAGGAATGCTAAGCGATTGTTAAGCCAATGCCATAAATGAATTGGGTTACAGATTGGGTGAGAAAAAATACATGTTTGATATTGATCATGTTTGCCAGATGAAACCAATCCACCTGAGACATATGTGTATTTGTCTAAAACTGAGTTGAAACCGAAGGTCAGAAGCCAACTGACTGACGAGATGGTGGTGGGTAGGGCGTGGGCACGAATACCAAGAAAATGGGTGGCACAAGCAAACGATCAAATGCCAGCTGAGCAGGCAGAAAATCCTCCGCCGCCGAACATGTGATTGCATCTGAGCTTGTTTTCAAGCCCTGAATACTGAAACGTCAGGTTGCGTGAGCCTTCTGTGTTGCACATCCTTTGCTATTTGTGTGCTTCAACAACTGTGTATTGCGAAGAGTCAGCAGTTAGAGACTTTTTATGTGTCCCATGCAATCCATGCATGATCATGCATGGACATTTTACCTATACTAGGGTTGGTTTTTGAGATCTTTTGAGGGTCAATGTAGGTGAATAATGGTAAATATTCCAGTCCCATGGATATTGAGCAAAAAAACGGGTCGTTCACGCTGTGACCGAATAGAGGTGACTAGACTTAACAGAAGTGGGTCGAAACTTCTGTGTTTTTTATTCTCTCTCCTCAGAAATTTCTGACTCAGATTGCATTTGGAAGAACGTTTTTTGGGGATCTCCAAAACTTCTTTGGTTTGGGAACTGATCGGTGCCATGAGTTCGGTGTCGCTTTCTGTCTCCAGTTGTTGGTTTCCACCGTCCGGACCCCTGAGGGTGGACACCCTCAACCGCCGAGCTCAGCCGCCTCGCTCGGCTGCTCAGGTCATCAACGAAGGCTCGGAATGCCCCGAAGAGCTCACGAAGCATTGGTCCTCGGCCTCTCGGTCTCGCCGATTGGGCTAGGCATGGCTGGCCCTTAGAACTGGGACGCAGATAAGGGCCTTAGCCTGGACCCAGAATAGGCCTGGACCCAGGCCTCAGACGTTTCTACTTGCCTTGGTTCTTCCAAACAAGCCGTCCGAGAAATCGGGCCGCAGACCTTGGAAAGTATGGAAGGTCGGGCAGACCTTGGGGATTCTGGAGATGCTCTTGTTCCTACTGACGAGTTCAACTCGTTTGTGAGTTGAAACCATCACCAGGATACCTGGATGCAAGAGGTTTGTTCTGCATTTCTTCTTGCCAAACTGCCTGAGATGTACTGCTTGCACTAGTTGACACTGAAGCGGAAGCGTCATGTTTGGTTCATCGACTTGATTTGTTGGATATGGAGGTGTGCTTATCGTTGATCCAAGTGAGCAGCAGCCAACTGACGTATTTGAGTGCATGCTTCAGTGGACCAGTGACTAAAGCATGCAGGTTAAATTCAGGGTTTTCTTTATTTATTTCTGCAGGATAGGTTAATTGGTCCACTAGGTCTCCTACAAACACCAACTATATATATATATATACTTGCATGTGCACAACACTCAGTTGGAAAGGTGGAAACCTCAGTTTACCTCCTTGGAACTCCACTTAGACCTCGATAAATATCAGATACCTACCCAAGTGCGGGAGCGGCCCTGCCCATACCTGGATTTTCCTGGCCTGCCTCATGCGTGTTGAGTCCAAATTGGCAGCTTTATGGGTAAACATGAGAAGGCAGGAACTCTGCATAATATATTTTAGTCGTATTTGGTCATTTTGATGCGAGATATTTACCGGAATGCGCACAGGCACAGCTTACTACCTTGGGGTTAACCGTTGAATGATTTAGCTGGTCTAGGGCTAAGCCATGAACCCGAAGATCAGTGGCAGTGGTTTTCATATTTGTCCACCTTCCCTGATGGGAAGGCCTCCGCCCAGGTGCAACAGAGTTCCTTGGGTGCAAGATCAGTGCCTTGAGGTTACCTCAGTCGACGGACCCCCTGACCCTCCCACGGGGGGCTGGGCTTGGCGGCATCGATCCGTTTGAGGGCCGTTTTCGACATGTGAACATCCAGACATGGAGCGTTTGGGTATCAGTCGGCCGAAGCCAGCAGCAAGATGTAGTGGTCGGTTCGGTTAGGCCGCCAGGGCCCTTCCACGAGAACGTTTTGGTGTTTGGTTCTTGGCCGCGCAGGATTCCATGGCAGGAAGATCTCCCGTTGTTCGCATTCCAAGCACCGTCGCAACACGGTGGCTGCAACGCGAAGGGCCTGCGAATACCAAAAAAACAACCACAAAACACATTCGGCCTTCCACCCATCAGACCAGCTTCCACCCACCAGACCACCTCCGATCTCGCATGTGTTCGGACATTCAGACTCCGATCAAGGCATGCTGACACTCTTCATGGCCATCTCTCAGGGCATGGACTGGGGCATCATCCTCAACAGCTTGATCGGCGTGTCCGAGACCGCTGCGCCCCGGCGGAGCCGCGGCGGAGCCCCGCCCCGGCCGGTGATGGAAGATCCTCCGCACCACCAGGAGCAGTCTTGATGAAAGGTCGCACGAAGACCGCCCTTGAAGTCCCAGAATTTTCGGTCACTCAGAAAGAAACATCTGCACAAACAGAGACGTCCCTGTTGAGGTCACGGGGTCAAGGTCCTGGCAGCTCGGGAGACCGCCCAAGCTCAGGTACTGGGTCCGTCGCCCAGCGGCGGAGGGGACCCTCCCCTGCAACAAACCTGGAAGTGGAGAGCCTCCTGTTTGTTTGTAGGGAAAAAACTGGACATTGCAGGCATCATGCCATTCACTTCCATGATTGTTTCAGGAAGTGCAGGTACAATCACCTGCGTGTATATATATATATATATATCCCAATGGTTCCATGCATGGCTGGTTTTGGTTTGGAAGCTGCGTGTTCTTCGCACGGGGCACCACAGAATACCGTGACGCCTTTGGTGCGACGGGTCGCCCCACGATGTGACGCCCCAAGCCCAGGTGAAGTGAACATCCATGGCATATGTTTGGTTAGTATAGGTGGGGAGCTAGGCTAAGCCTGACACATAGCCTTGGTCTGGGATCATGTGCAGCCGGCCCTCGAAAGAACAGAATGGTATACCCACTTGGAACATCCAGGGACTGGAACTTCGATCCCGCAGCAGGCGCAGAGTAGTCCAGCCAGGACACCCGGTCCCAGGATGGTCCTGGTGGGTAGAAGGTATCAGTGCATGTTGAAGAGGTGGATCTATTTTCAGGCTCTAATCATTCCTGGATCCAGTTACCACTATTAACCAGTGGTTCCAGTTAGACGCCCAACCCTGCAGTGCTCCCCAAATAGATCGAAGCGCTTTCCAATACATATACTGTTAGTTATACTGTTGTATCTATGTGGGGACCGCTATAGACTAGACCCAAAGAGGGCCCTTGGTTGCTAAGACACATCCTGGCGGAAAGAGCGATTCCGGTCATGGTCGTCCTCTTCCATATCATTAGTGCTTGGGGGTGGGAAAAACCTTGGAACACCTCAATCGATTCGATTTCTTTCTTGACGACCTTAAGGAGTGCCCCCCATGATGGACATGTGCCTCCATTGGTGGACACATGTCCTGCTTCTTTCGCCTGTTGGACCTTGATAGGTTGGGATCCGGAAGAGGTTCACGTCAGGCCGCCCTGGCCAGGTCGTGTTGTTGCTTCTATATGCCGCTTGAAGTCGAAGGGCTTCGAGTTCTGGACTGATGGGGGGTTCGGCGTCTACACCATTGTTGCAAAAAATAGATAGAGCTAGAACATGCTAGAACTATAATGACAAAATTACAAGGCATATCAAGGCATTGTCGTATGTTCTAGCCAAGATGAACATCCTTTCAGATCTTATCTTTGCCTTGATCTATTGTTTCTTGCTCTGCCGGGGTCTATATTGACGCGACTGGTGTGAGTCCGGGAGTGTTTTTCGGGTTTGGAGCATGTCTTCCGATTCCCTCCCACCAACCCTGGCTGCCCGGCCGACGGTACCGAGCCCGAGCGCGGAACCGATTTCTGGGTAGGGACAAGTCAAGGGTGGAGCTTGTTGATGTGGAGCCCCTTCGAGGCACACTGACCGATGCTGGAGATGTGCCAAGACCGATATTTATGCTATGCTCCATGGGCATGGGTGTGCATTGAAAATAGGGAGACGTTCCAGGCAAGCCCCCCCTGGAAGAAGCATGAAACAGAAACATAGATTTGTCAACCCCGCCAAGGCCCCCCAGGGGCGGCCACGAGGACCCAGGGGGCCTCCCTCTGAAAAATACTCGCCACTTGCAAGAATGGATCCCCTTCTTGCCGTGCTTTCATCGCCATGTCCAACGACCGGCGCCCCGACTCGATGCCCCGACTCGATCCTCCTGGGTCGTCTCTTGCGTATCGACCACCTTTTAGCGGCTTGATGGGTGATCCAATACCCAGAATTACCTATAGACACTCCATGGGACTGGCATATGTACCTACATTGGGGGTGGTTTGGGAGTATTATTCCATACATATGGAGTGTATGAGATAAAATGTGACATGTTCATACGTGTTCCTTTAATACTCAACCTGCAGCGGTTTCGTGTCATCCAAGGTAGTTATCACGATTTTTGCCGTACTCAACGCGCCTTGCTTGATCTGGGGCCCGGGCATCCCGTGGTCTCTTTGCTAACATCTGCTAAGAATTGAAGAGCTCCCACATTCCATTACTAAATCGTAGGTCAGCCAGTGGATCAGACATCCATAACTTCCATGACCATGGAAAGACCAGGTGTGAACTCGCCATGAAGACCAGAGGATGAAACCACGGCACGGTCATAAGTGTTGAGATATGTTGAGATAATATGTTAAGATGCGTTGAGGTAGGTTCCAGGGCACGGTAGTCGTTAATAAGTATAACTATGCATGTATAACTGGTAATGCATGTTAGGCTATAGCAACTAGGATAGAAAAAGGCTCCCAAGTCGAAGCCTATTAACTTCAATGTGCCAGGAGTCACAAGACGGGGTGCCGAACGAACGGAGGAAGTCGGGGTGCCCATCCTCACATGCACGGCCCCTGGATGGGACGAGCCACACCACCCAACTCCATGTGACTCCTGGTGTTGAAAAGAATCTCGTTCAGACTGTACCGGACCCGGATCACAGCCACGGCCGTGAGCACCGTGAGCCTCAGGTCTCGGTTTGACCTCGGGTTGACCTCGGTCTGATGATCCCCTTCTCAGATCATCATGGTGATCCCAAGAAGGGCTCCTGGCCCATATCCCCAGAAGATGGTTAGACCATGTTGGACCCCTCTGGCAACCAGCCTAATCACCTTGGAGGTGGGACTGGAGCCCTAGGGTATGTGAATGACCGCCACGGCCTTGGTCCTCGCATTGAAAAGAGGCTCAGAAGGGTTCTCGGCCGAGAATTTCGACATCCGGGAGGTCAATCCATACCTCTCCAAGAGTTGTTTCCAGTGTCGGTGTTTGGAAACCACCTCTTGACATTGAGGTCCCCCAAAATGAGCCTGTTGGTGGGTCGCGGTACATGGAGTTAGTGATACATTTGACGCCGAAACGGGCGGCCCAACACATGGAGCGAGCGGTGTCACCACTCTGTCCGACCCCTTACTTTCGGCCGTGTTGTTTGGGAGACGAAGCTGTTTGTGCCTTGAGGTGGTCACTGGCGTGCTGCTTGTTTGCAGCTCTGAGTTTGTGAAGTCCACCCGGTTCTTGAGCAGAGAGCCCTCTCTGAAATTGAAGAGGTTCACTACATGGAGGCTCAACTGACCTTACACACTCCCATTTTCTCAGGGGTGGGCTCAAGAAGCAGCAGCAGCATGGTCTACAAAATATGGAATCACGGTGCGTTGTTTCAATTTTGCGGCATGGTGAACCCCAGCAGCGGCCGTTAGGGTGCAGATCCATATGGCAACATGACCTTTGTGGTCGCCACTCAGAATTCGGCTCTCCAGCCTTAGCTCATCTCAGACCTGGGTCACTTCAACAACTTGAATACACGCCCCGCAAATCATCATGGAAGTGGAGCACTCCTGCAGCACCACACCTTTGTAAAGGAAAATGGTGATCTTTCAAGGGGCCATGTTCATCAGTTTTTCACTTCCACAATTTCAGGGGGGGTGCATTGTAATGGCCCAAGTGAAACATGATGCCCTTGGGCATTTGTCTCGCGCAGGTCATCACAGCTTCCCCAGATACACGATGATACACACGGTTCGGTTGTTTGGCAGAGGGTCGTTCTTTGATGTTCGTTGGCACCCGTGCTTAGATGCCAAAGAATACCCATATACTCCATGTATGCCATATATGCCTACATTGACCCCTCAAACCACCCCAATGTAGGCATATATGGCACACATGGAGTGTCTGGGATACATGAAAGAATGGGAGAGAAGATTGACAAGCTGAGGACGATCTCCTGTGGACTTCCAGTGATCGGACACAAAAGGGTCCGCCACTCATTCCCCTGCTGAGAGCGACCACCAGCAGCGCCAACGCGAGGACGGGGCCTTCTCTCCCCTTTGGGTGTGCTCGGCCGAGCCTTTCTCAGGTTCTGCAACACGGCGATTGAGTCGGCCTCGGCCGATAAGGACGTGGCCGCTGTTCGGCAGGTCCAACTCAAGAACCACCAGGTGAGGGCTGTGGCACGAGGGGAGCGGGCCGGAGTGAAGGAGTTGAAAAGAAATGGGGGCCCTCCGGAGCCATGGGCACCGTGGCCATTGGTCATTGGTTGCCAGTCGGATGAATGGGTCAAAGATGGTCAAAGAAAGGAGTCAAGAACAACCACCACGTGCTTTTGTTGCTCCCCGTCGCTCACCGGAAGTGGTCAAAACTTCTTTGTCCCACAGGTGGCCACGCTGAAGAACATCTTTTCCGAAATCGATCGGAACAACTTGCACAAATTGAGCTTTGAGGCCTTCAAGGGCACGGGAGCCGACTGGATTTACAGCTGATCAGCTTGTCGACTAAGACTAGACAGCAAACATCCACGAATTTGGGACTAAATGAGCCCCAATCTTTAAAGTTTTTTTTTGGGGGGAAACTATTTATAGACCCCCAAACTGTGGTGATGTTTGCAATCTACTTTGAAACCACTTGAGCATTTTTTTTTGCTCGGCCGGATGTTTGAGAGATGAGATAGGGCTTTGAGTCCGTCCCTATCCGGATGCGCCACAGGACCCTCCAGAACTCACAAAGCAATCCACATATAACATGTAATATCATACCAGGACCTCACAGTGACCTTTCAAGACCTCAGCACCGGTCACTTAAAGGCCTTAAAGGCAGTCTTAAAGGCAACAAACAGAGACATCCCCCAGAGGTCACGGACTGATGGTCCTGGTGCAACTCTGGTGTCTTTTTAGGCTACCTGCCTCATGCGAACATCATGATGCGATTTGATCTGTGGGATGCAACGATTGCGAGGAAAGCCAACTTGGGACCCATGGCTACATACACTCCATCTTGGACCTTTGATCCTTTTGTCTCCTGAGACTCCCCTGGGCACACACGCCGAGACACGACGAACCACGCGCCAGGATGTGTGCAAAGGCATGGACACACCTGCCCTGGCTGGCTTTTTGGAGTCCATCGGCATCCGGACGGATGACGTCTGGACCGAGCCATGGTGGGGCGTTCAGTCTGGGCGCAGCCAGACATGTCGGTGTTCAGGGCTGTTGCCTGGAAGTCGGACCCTGGAGCACCTGTGGCTGAAGTCAGGAATCATCATATGTTTTCAACGTCGCAGGCCTGGCCTGGACGCTACTACTACTACTACTACTACTACTACTACTACTAGGTACTTTGACAACTTGAACTGAACTCGATTGAACTGAAGTCTCCAGACATGTGGGACATTGTGGGACATCCCTGGAGGTGATCGAACGGTGGCAGCAATACCACCACCACCACCACCACCACCACCACCACCACCACCACCTGTTGGACCTGTTTTGCCGTCAAAGTGCCCTTGGGATCTGGCGATGGTGGGAGGAGGGCGATGGTCTCAGGCTTCGGCTCGGCTTGGGGATGTGATCCGATGAAGGGAACTTGACTTACACTCCGAGAATCATGAAAGTGGAACCATCATCAGTTTGTAGTCCTAGGTCTCAACTCTGCAATCACGTCCTCCCTTTGTTGAATGGACGCCTCGTGCTGCTGCGCCTGCCTTGCATAAGCGGCGTCAAACTCCTGTTTTGGTTGTTGGATCTTGTCGTTCACCATAGCTGTCGTCTTGTTACCGTGCGCTTGAATGTCTAAGAAAAGCTGGTGTAGCCCCTGCTCGTTAACGTGATGCCCATCCGTTTGGCAAGAAGAGTGGTGCACAGTGGCTTCAACCCCCCCCAGTCAAGTGGATAAATTGATGATCTTTCGCCGCTTTGCATCCCTGGCCCAGATTCCTGTGGTCGGGCAGCATCGTCAGCGGAGTCCTTCAAACAAATCATCGCTAGATTCAGGTGTGATCGAACTGCTTTTGTGCTACCGATCCGTTTTGAGAGTTGGATGGCATAACCAATGCAAGAGAATCGTTTCGAGGCGATGGTGGGGGAATGCAAACGATCTAAATTCAAACTATACACAACTGCCCTGCTGGGGCCTCGCAACCGAAATGGCTTGAGCCAAAATGGCTTGAGCATGCTTGATCCGTAGCCTTTAAGATCTGTTCAACAATGACCTTTATATGTTCACCTTGCACCAGGAGTTACAAAGGGATACAAAGGAGTGTTTTTCTGCGTTCCCTTACGTGGTGCTTACATGAGTGGATGTGACAGGGCACCCCTACCCTCCAATCAGCACCCAGGCGTAGAACTGCTGGTAAGTCTTTGGCCACCACTACCGCCACCCGAGCTCCCCGCCTCAGCCTGCGGCCTGGGCCTCGTGAGTTGGGCCGACTTGGTTCAGGTAAGCTGCTTGTATCCACTCCCGCTTTGAATGAATGCTTTGGCCAGCTTTTGGTTGATCCACATGGATCGCTTGGTCTTGTAAACAGATGCATTCCTTTTGCCGTGCAGGGCAATACTTTTCCTATTGTTTCCTACATCCCTCGGTGTGCAGACTCGCGAGGGCAACATTTCTGTTTTTCACCAGCTCAGTGTCATTTTCCTTTGCACTGCCCAAATTAAATCCTGGGGGTGCACTACACTTTTTATGGACACATAAGTTGTTTTCCTGGCATATAGGAACAGGCCACCCAGGAGAGAAATCCTGACTTGGCCTCTAAGTTGGAGAGGGGGGGGGGGTGGGGGCTAGGATTTAACTACATTGAATAAAAATTGTTTCTGGGGTGGGTGGGTCAGGGGACACGATAAAAATGTAATTGTTAAAAAGTTGTTACTCCATGTTCCTGGAGGTAGGGGTCAGGAAAAAGATCCTGAGTGAATACGTGACCTAAAACCATTGGACCATTATGCTAGTTTTTTGAAGTGACCATCATCACCCTTTATTTGCCCTAATATTTATCCAATATGGGAGATGTTTGAGAAGATTGCGAACATTTTGGGGCTAAGGACTGACTAACGAGAAGAAGAAGAAGAAGAGAGGGTAAGGAGAAGAGGAAAGCACAAATCAGCACACTACGACCATGTGCCATGTGCTCTCACCAGTTGTTTGCCTCCCAGGATATTGCACCAATATGAAAATGATAACAACAAATAAATAAACCCACTTATGTCCTTGAGGGTTGACCATATTAGGTTGATTTGCCATCATTACCCATATTCAAAGCTGACAGTTGAGGACAAACATGCCACACCATTCCAACCCACACAGAGGAACTCATCCTCAAAGACTGGACTCACACCACAGAATCTGAAAATCCAAGGTGAAACTATGTTTGTCTATTAGGGCTGACCAAGTCTGATGACATTCACCATCTGCAAGGATGGTGCATCTGGACAAAAAAAACCACACCATTCCACATGCAACCACCCCACACCCAGATTTAGATCCAAAGACCCGACTCACATCACAATTGGGCAGACAATTTTCACTGAAATATGTTTGTTCCAGGGTGA
Source organism: Durusdinium trenchii (assembly GCA_963970005.1). Classification (NCBI taxonomy): domain Eukaryota; class Dinophyceae; order Suessiales; family Symbiodiniaceae; genus Durusdinium; species Durusdinium trenchii. The sequence goes on from CAXAMN010010335.1 coordinate 894,952, forward strand.
CTCCTCTGGAAAAAAGTCTCCACTATTCCATACATTACCCCCCATCCAGACTCATCCCCAAACACTCGACGCACACCACAAAGTCAGAAAACCTAAGGTGAAACTAGTTTGGTCCATTTTCTAGGGCTGACCAAGTCCAATGACATGAACTTTGTGCAAGGATGTCCTATGGACAAAAACCCACACTGCTAGGGGTAGGCTTGTGATGAATGCCTGGGTCACATTTTAAAAAAATCAGGAGACCCTTTTTTAGTAGGTTTTCGTGCCACAGTTGCTTAACGCAGCATTCCGCATCAGCTCACCGTCTCTTCTTCTCACTGCGTGTGGAAGTTGTTTTTGAGGTGGGGGGTTAGGGACAGAAAAAAAAATCACTGTTAAAAAGTTGTTCCCTCCATGTTCCTGGAGGTAGGGGGTTAGGATTTAATTTATGAGTCATTGCACTCTGTCCTGTATTTTCTTGGCTTACTGTGTGGTGATGTTCAGGGGTTAGCAGCATTGGATAAACATTCCCACTCAGAAATAACTTCCTGTGTGAGGGCCTCCCCGTGCAGTCCACAGGGGGATAGTGTCCCTGTGGGACGGCTGATTGACAGCCAGGCTCGCCAGAGAGAGAGAGAGAGAGAGATCTATCTATGTTTAGAACAAATTAACACAAGATAAGACAACCCTGCAACCATATCTGGGCAGCAAAAAGCAAACTTTGTGCCCCGCAGCCGAGCAGGACCTTGTTCATGTTGCTGGACTCGGATGAGACTGGTCTCATTGATTTGGACGAGTTCGTGTCAGGTGGGACGTCCCGGAGATTCGTGGCGTCTCTTGTGAACTTGCCAAGGGCCACATGGCGGGCCCTATATAGTTATGTTTTTTTAATTTTTATATCTCGAACTGGGTGAATCAGGTGAACCCCCTTTTCAGAGAGTATGCTTTCTTTTTTTTCTTCCTAAGCTCCTGGATGCAAAGCCAAGTTTTGGAAGAAACCAGGGAAGGGAGACCATGGCTCATGGACTGACAGAAGACCATGAGACCACTGACCGTCATTTTATAGAGATTTGCTCCTTTGCCCGGCATTCTTATAGACACCAAGAAGCTACTAGGTGGAGGCCATCGCAAGTAGGTTGGAGGGCATCGCTACTAGAAGCAAGAAGCTACTAGTAACAAAGGACCCATTGCCATTTTATGGACCTTTGCAGACCTTTGCAGTGGCAAAGTGTGAAGGATACAGCAATTGATCTGTCCTTGGTTGACCCACGAGAGCCAGTCCCAGAGGCTCAGGGCACCCAACCGGCGAAGATGTCGGCCAGGCCCGCCAGGCCAAAGGATGCGCTCAGGGATGCTTGTTCACTTGTCGACTGCAGCTGAGTCAGCTCGCCGCTTTGCTTGGGTGTTTCTTTCGTGCAGTGTTGGCGCATGTGGTTGGACTGCCAAAGCCAAAGCCAAATGCGCAACCAGACGGAAGATTCTGTGTCTTGAGTCTTGGGTCGAAATCTTGGAGCGTTCGCCGTTGGTGGCTGGACGATGTTGGACGTGGCCGCCTGCACCGCGCCACCTGCGTGTCCCACAGTCGGTTGGCTGTGTGCCACGCTGTGGACAGTGCGCCATTCGCAGACCCGTCCGCGCGAAGAATCTCGTGAAGCTGGGGGACTCAAGGATGTTGTTTTCAACGATCCTGCAAGGGCGCAATGTTTGCACTTGCACTTGCTGTTTCAGCATTTCAGGAGACCAAACAGCTGAGAGGTCTTATTGAGGGAGCACGTCACAAGGTGTTGAATGATGGCCTCACGGTTGCAAGGAGAAGTTTGTGGACTTCCTTACAGTCGCAGCTATTCCGTACTGGATGTAGCTGAAGAAGGCTGAGGAGTTTTTTCCTCAACGCCTTTGACTCGCGAATACGATGCACGTCCATGGCCACACAAAGGGCATTTCAACGGCCTGAAGTTGGAGGATGTCAGAATTTATGGAAGTTTGTTGCACTCACCAACGAGTTATTCCATCAAGTTTGCGAGGGAGTCAATTCTTTGTACACAAATACCTTCTGAGGAGGCACTTGGAGTCCTAATGTTGACCTATGATTGATAAAGGTGACCAAAATAAAGTTAGCAAAGTTCCGCACTGATGAATAAACCTCCCTAAATAAAGTTAGCGGCTAGCGCAATTTGAAAAATAGTTTAGCATTATACAAATAAAATGCACTAAAACACAACAAATATAACTATCAATAAACAACAAATAGATTAAGCAAATAAATACTTATTGCAAAACAGACAAGAAGCAAAATCAAATTCAAGATAACAATAGAAAGTTAGTTTAAACAAAATGCAAATGGAAAAGTTGTGAGTTATTTGTTTAAACTACAATAAATTTAAACAAAGTAAGACAACTTAACAGACAACATAAATAAACAAATAACAATAACCCTAAATAGAAAATACCCTAAGTAAAGCTTATCGTTTTTTCTGATGCCACCACACCCTAAATAAAGTTTACCCTAAATCAAGCTAAACAATTTTGCTCGCTGAAAACATATTTGCTGAGTTAGTATTTAGTTCCTTTCATTCCTTTGCCAACCGATTGCTTCTTTGGGTTCCTTTTTTGTTAAGTCATCTTCATCTCACAACTTTTTTATCCTCAAACCACAAAACCCAATGACAACAACTATTCATAAATCCCTTTTAAATTGCTAAACATATTCAACTGAAAACTCATCAAAACTACTCTGGAAAGGGTTCTCCCCATGAAGCCCCCCAAAAAAAAACATATGCGTACCCTCAATAAAGTTAAACAATTTTGCTCATTGATTGTTTTTGCATTATCAATTTAGTTCCTTCCAATTCTAATTCGATTCTAGTTCAATTCCAATTCAATTCTAACAATTCTACTCCAATTCCAATTCGGTTGAATTTACATGTAAATTTAGTTCAAATTGGATTTGAATTTGAATACTAATTCCTTTTGTAAAATATTCATTTTATTAAGGGTCATTTTATTTCTAATTGAATTTTCTCTTCCCTTTCGTGTAAATATTCATTTTAGTAAGGGATCATTTCATTTCTAATTTAAATTCTTGCTTGGAACTTGGGATGAACTTTCTTTAGGGCAAGGCAAGATTGGAAAATTTGCAAAACCCGTTTATTAATCAGAGGTCAACATTAGGGTTCAAGAAAAGTTTGCCGGGAGACAGAATCCGCAGGGATGCCCCTCAGCCGTGACCACCATTGGTAGACCAGACGGCCGTGACCACCATTGCTCCCGCTCATGGGATCATGTTGTAGAGCCTTTTGAAAGCCCATGAACATCATGAACATCATGAACCTCCTCTCAAACCTTTTTTGGGGTGCATCCCACTGGAACTAAAGATTTTGGTTTGATACTTCCCAGACACTCCATGTCTGTCATATATGCCTACCTTGACCCCTCAAACCACCGGAATCCCCAATGTGTTTGGGTTTGATGTGCTCCCGGGACAGGGCCACCTCGGCCCACACAACTCACCGGTCCGAGAAGCCCCCCAACGGAGGCATTCAAAGCTTGTCCCCATCAACACAAGCCCGTGCAGAAGAGAAATTAATGAACAGTTCATGTGGGAGGTGTCCCAAAAACCACATAAGATGTGGGTCAAAGCCCAAATCTTGGCCTTTCTGGAATAGTTTGTTCTGTGCATGTTCTGTGATCATAGAAGTTCTGATGGGCCCCCCGGCTTGGCCCGAAAAACCCGCATCACTCACACATGTTTGTTGTTCATTGATCGGTGATACAGTTTGATTACAACGGGTATGTTGGACAAAGCCCTCAAAATGGACCCAACCTGCTGGGTGCGGAAGCCCAGCCTTGAGGGTGCGGAACCAGGTTCCTGCGCACCGGGAGCCCACCGAGTTTTCTTCGCTCCTCCAGGCTGTATGCAACTCCATGGGCCAGCGAAGAGCATGCAGATGGCCAAGATGAGCCATGAGAACAAGCGCCTTGTTGGTGCATTGATTTCGGCACGACCCCTAGTGGTTGGACAGTTGGACAGTTCATGAGGGCGGCGCAGATCCTGAGGGAAGGAAAGGGGGTAGGTACCCCGGGTACAATAGGATGTTTGTGGTTGGCATTCACCCTTGGACTTGGTGTGCTTTCGGAAACTCACTATCAAAGCTGGTCAGCTTTGAGCACCTTAAAAAAGGAGATCGTCCTGACAGTAATATGATGCGCTTTGGTGCAGCTATGTGTGCCAAACGGCCAGCGCCCGGGTCGCTTTGCCATGCACGCACGCATCAACCCCTGAACAGGTGGAGGTGCTCAAGAGTTCACCCAGATGTGTTTTCCATATGGATCCTGGACGAAGAAGTCTCATCCACTCATCCTCCACTCCAAACACGTCTGGCACTGGAACATATGCCGGCCCCAGAAAGACCCTGGGTCTACCACCCCCCTGACGCAGTCATAATATGCCAGTCCCAGGTATATGATTAGGGATCCAGTCGTACTCAGAAGGTGACTGGAGACACTGTTATTTGCCGGTGCCAGCCAGTCGGGTCCAGTCAGTCGTTCCAAAGCCGGGCCGGCCGCTCGCACCTGCCGCGGTTTTGGGGGGTTTTGCAAATGGCCGGGTCGCAGCGGAATCCAGAAATACATCCACTTCCTGGACGGGGGAAATGGAGCCGGTGGGAAGTCATAAGGCCGTAGACCTGAAGTCAGAAGCAAATCTGCGACAAACCCCTTGAGACAAACCCCTTGAGCCGGACGATGGAGATGTGGCTCTTCAGATGGGCCTTAACACCCATAGACTGGGAAAACGGTAAGAGGCCGGACTAGACCTAGTAGATGGCACACGGGACAAGTTGCCAGGCTGGATAGCCCTGGAACACAATTTTTGTGGAAGATATATGATAGAAGTGACATTTCGTTTGCAAAGATTTACACACCACCGTGCTGCGCCACACATGAGATCCACTCCCTCAGGCTGACTCGACAAGCAGTGAAGGACCTCAGCAAGGACTGGGAAACTGATGCAAATTTGAGAGATTGAGCTGCGGGCCTGGGGTGGATTTGTTGGGTTGCTCTTAGATTCATGTATTTACAATGTGTTTTTTCTACAAGATTGGCATGACAAAACACAAATCAACATATCTTTCGAATACCTAGGTTTGGAGGGACCTGTCGGGCTGTTTGGAGGATTGGGACAGGAAGATCTTGAAAGATCTGCCGAAAGGCTGGTGGTTTGGAATTTTGCCACGGAACTATGGCTGGGTCGCAGCCACGGTGAGCTGTCTCCCCGCTTTGCCATGCCATTTCACCCTTGGAATGGGATATTTGCAATGCTTCTAGGTTCGGGGCCATCGCTACTAGGTTGGAGGCGATTGCTATTTTGCATTGCTTCTAGGTTGGAGGCCATCGCTACTAGGTTGGGGGCCATCGCTATTAAGGGGACAGACTTGTCAATCTTTTGCACAAATTCATTGTTGTTTTTATCTCATGGTCGCCAGGACTTTGCAGCTTGCATGACGATGCTGATCCAGATGCTGCTCATTTTCGACACAAATCGGCGTGCGGATTTTTTGTTTTGAGCCCTCAATGTGGAGCCAGCAACTTACATGGAAGGGTCATGTATAGTGTGTTACCAATTAACTGCAACAGTCATTTAAAGGATTAAAGGGTCTAGTACATAGCTCTATATATTTTTAAAAGTATTGGAAGTTGCACCATGAAATCACAGTTTTTCTCTATAATAAGCTGTTGCGCTTTGTTGGAAAGGTGCTCTATTTTTTGGCTTAGGGCGCCTGTCCACTGCAGTAGTGACCTGCTGGACCCCACAAACAGACCGAGCAATGCATTGCCTGGACATGTTTAGCGACAAGATGCTTGAACAGGGGGTCGTTTCGGATGTCCTCGTGCCTTGCGGGTACTGAGGTCCGAAAACGGACATGAGCGCTTTTGAGCCTCCTGAACGGGATTCGCTCGAGACGAAGAACAGTAGCTATGACGATCATGACAGCCATGACGATCATGACAGCCCCTTGGCTTGGAGTTCCGCTGGGAGGGGAACAACCGCTATTGTTATGTAAAGCATCTCAAGCAAACCATAGTGCAACAAGCAGTATTGCTATGTAAAAAGGATCTCAAGCAAGCCATAGTGGCTTAGCCATTGTTACTATTGTTATGTACAGGATTTATTGCAATCAAGCCATATTGGAACAACCATTATTGTTGTGTAAAGGATCTCAAGCAAGTCACATTGGAACAACTCTTTTTCATGTAAAGAATGTCAAGCAAGTCATATTGGAACAAGGCGTAGGACACAGGGCGCTGGTCAAAGGTGTTACGTAGAGTAGATGGCACAATCCCCCAAAGGTTGTTTATATGGAGCCCCATTTGTCTGGGACATCTTGGGGTGCCAGTGCCATGTATAAAGGACATGTTTCGGGGGTGTGCCATCGAGCCTCTGAAACCACTGCAACAACTACCAGTGAGAACCACTGCAGCTCGAGCAGGAAGGCGAGCAGCTCGGCGGGCTTTTCTGGACCACTCCGGTTTGCAAGTTTGCGTATGTATTGCCTTGTTTGTGCCTAGTAACGTAGGAAGTTCACAGGCAATCTGTGACATAGGCCCCTTCTCGGCTTTGTGTTTTCTCATGGAACCAAGCCGAGCGGCTGACCAAACAAGCTCACAGCAGTGATGAGCTCCTCTCAAGGGCCCCCCCAATACACCACGGCAGCTTTCAAGGCATTGTTCAATAGAGGCGGCGAGGATGTTTGTTTCGTCCTGCCTCCACTCCAATCATTTGGACATCTTCCTGGTCCCCTGGTGGGTTACGCAAAAATTTTGGCGGGCTAACTCCCAAATGCAGGATCACCTTGAATCCAAGTCGGATGCCGGATGCCTGGATTTTTCCTTCCAAGTCGTGATGACCCCCACCAGTTACCTTCCCCCAGCGCCTAAAGACAGCCCACATACAGTGGTTTCAGAGTAGATGGCACAGACCCCATGATGTCCTAGACAGATGGGATCCATATAAACCACCAGACTTGGGGATTGTGCCATCTACTTCCTGAGACCACTGCCACATGAATGCGATGACATGAGTAACTGTGTAGCCCTTTTCTCACCAAGAAATCTCAAACCACAAGGGTTTTGATCAAGTGGTTTGGAATCAGACCCATGTGGTGTATACTGAAAAGACCCCGGAACTTACTGCAATGATTTTACCTCAGAAAAGGGGAAGAGATGGGAAGAGCTTGAATTTAGCCTACAGGCCCAGCAGCATTCTTCGGGAGAGCAAACCCTTCCACTGTATGCAGGCCCAGCTAGTTGCAGCGACGTACTCGTCGCCTTCTGGTCATGAAAACTCCAAACCGACCAATTGGACTTTCGGGGGCGTCCAGGGGAGGTGTCTTTTTCCATGTCCAGTTGGCACTGGCCTGGATACTGAACCATTTTGGAGGATACCAGGTGGCTCTTTTTCGGTGTTTCGGTGGGTTTCCTGGTAGAGTTCCTATGGGAAGTGGTGGTTTTCCTGGTGAACCATTTTTTCCAGGTTTAGCGATGTCCTCACTTTGGTGCCTTGAGGCTGAGTGCTTTGACTGAGCGGCGAGATCCGGAACACACGCAGTGCCGGAACACGTCGCCGTGGGGCAGCGAGATCCGACAGATCATTCAGACAGAGAATGAGTTGGTGTTGAGACAGGGCCTAATGGTTAATCACATGGTTTCATGGTTGATAACTAATGATAACTAATGGTACATAACCAGAATTATCCCTCTTAGACTCTAGCTTGCACATCAAGCCTGAAAACCTCGGTTCCAACAAGAAAACAAAGGGTTGGGAACTCAAAGATGACTCTGAAAACGCCGACCCGAAAACCCCCAACCATTGGGCGGCCTGGGCCGAACGAGAACACCGAACGAAACATTGGGCGGTGAGTGGGAAAGCAACCACTGTAGAAGTGCTAAGGGCTAGAAAAGGCACGGCTTCATGCTGCCCAAAAGGCGAGCCACAACGGATGTTAGAAGCAGTGAGAATCAAGTTTGGAGGTTTTGTTGGTATATGTTGAAATGTTTCAGTCTCAGAGTTTCATGTTACCAGATGTTACCATTCTTCCTGCAAGATGCCCAACCCCCCGTTGGCTACCCGATGCTACCAGTAAGAACCATAGATAATAATAGTAATACTGTAATGTATATAGTTAGTTTTACTGTTTGTATATATATATATACACCAGTGGATCAAGCTCCTTCAGCCTCCAAACGTTGCTTGTGCCATTCTTCCCCGAATTGCAAGGGGTGGCTGTCCATCTTTCCAGGTGTTCAGGGCAGCCAGGGAGTTCCATAGCCAGACAAGGGCCTTTTCAGGGTCTTGTTGCTTTCGCTCATGTGCCACATGAACAACATGCCTTTTTGGTCTTATAGATCGTGGTGGCCCAGATGTCATGGATTGTAAGACTTGCTTTTGGTAGATGATTTCTGAAGCAAAAGACCTGACCTGCACTTGACCTGACCTGACCCACCTGTTTGCCATGAGATTGGTCGCAGATTTGGGGGCCCCTTATTAGCTGGTCGTTGCTTGAACATGTATACAGCCCGTATAAGCAGAAAGAGTGAAAAGAGCAACCAGCAATCCCAACCGAAGGTCAAGCAGCGCACTTTTCGAAGATGAAAGTAATTCATCATAATTACTGATTATAGATGTAGTATGCTGTGTATAACTGTGTATGATACTATATATAGCGAGAGTTATATTTATGATCTATATATATATATGTGTGTGTGTAGAAAGGTGATGGACAGCCAAGCTCTAAATAATCAGCGAACCGAGCCTGGAACTCTATCCCGCCCAATGCACCCCACGGCTTGTGGCTCTCGCGCCCCACTCGGCTTATGGCTTGTCAATCTTGTGACCGTCGGACGAGTAGGCTTCAGTATGTATCCTGCCCGCACTGCCGATCGAAAGTGAAGCAGTGCGCCAAGGTCAGCGCGATGTGTTTCTTTCCCCATCTGACTGTCAGATCCCTTCTCGATTATAGTCATACAAAAACACCCGTCCATGTTCGGTCTATTTGACGGACCAGCTTTAACTCAGACTGGACCGCCTGCCAGGGTCACACCCGACCTCTTACTTGGGACCAACGACCCATCACCGCGGCGGGCGGATCGCTCCCAGGGCGGCCACGAAAAAGAGGTGAAGCGATGTGCTACGACCAACTGCAGCTTGGGGTGTCGATCTTGGTAACTCACCAGCATGGTTTTTGTTGCTAAGTGTTTGGGGCATGTTTGTGTTTTCCAGCGAGATGGAGCAATCATCTTTTCAGGGCCCAGGTGACATATGATAAACATAACTTCATGGTTGCATACGCATGCCATATTGTAACGTATGATGAATGTTGTATTGACAACTGCCTGAACATCTGTCGCGTTTTTCCGGGTGCACGGTGCAGAACCCGTGCTTTCGGGAAATCAGAGAAGTCGACACAGTGATGCTCCAGACAAGGAACCTGCTTCCACAAGATAGATGTTTTCACAAGATAATTACTGAAAAAGATTCAAGAGTTTGGAACTTGGTGGATTTACTCACCCCAAGCATATCGGGGAGAAAGGGGTGTTTAACTCTGCTGGTGGGTCATGCCCCAAAGTCTAGAACTGACCAATTGCATGTCCCCCCCGTTTGGGTGTTTTGTATCGCTAGCCTCTCGCTAGCCTCCATCGTCGTAGGAAGCCACAGTTTTACTTTGCTTGAGTTTTAGCTGTGGTCTGCTGAACTCAGCGAGGATTTCCGCATTGATCTCAGGCAAATCCTTGGATGCCTGCCATTTGCGAAGCTCTTTAAAAGTGTCGCAGATTTGCAGATCCCAATGAATGGAAGTCCTGGAGCTCCGCCTACCATTCCCTGCCTAGTATGAGCTTCATATTCATACACTATAGAACTGCAGTTGACACTAGCTAGAAAGCATGGCTCACAGAAGCTACAATTTTGTCACAGCAGGCAAGCCAACCAACCAGTTTCTGTCATATATAGCTTCCCTGTAAACAATGTCTCGGACTGAAAACGAGGGGACATGAGCATGAAACATCACGCGACATCATGAAAGCTCTCCCCAACCTTGTCGTGTCACTTACTTCGGAGTGTTTGGGCAAAGAGTCTGACGGTTGACGGGTCTAGCCTGATATAGGGAGGGTTGGTCTCTTAGGATCTTGGACCTTATAATAAGATATACTGTAATAATGCCTATCCAATGCAAATCAAAGCAATATACATTGCAAAGTTGGCCTTCTAAATGGCTCATTCTTTTACACCACAATGGTCCAGCACCAGCACCGCTCCCACTCTCAGCACTTGCGACTTGAAAGTCTCGCCAGGCGCGAGGAGCTGGGGCCTTTGTCCGATGATGGTTTGGCCTTGTACGTGGGCGCATGGGAGCCTCCCGTCGTTGGTTGCGGTGCCAGCGGTGGTGTGAAGGTTGGGGGGGGTTGAGGTTGGGGGACGTCCATGAATCATGTGTTGTTGCCTTGAAGATTGGATCAATCAGAATCCCTTTTCTTTGGAAGGATTGATCCGTTTTTGTTGGTTTGTTTTTGAACAGCGGGGCATGTTTGTAAGGCTGCATGCTTGCAAGGTCCACTAATCAATCAACCTGCTGATGCTGGGAACCTCTAACGAGATCAAGTGTTCCTATCCTAAAGTCCAGGCGAGTCTGTTTGCATTGAAGTGTCGCTTAAGAAATTGAAACCTGGTAGAACCCGATTGACCTAGACACAGGTTTCCGTGGCAGTTGGGACAGCAATGTGGTCAGATGAGGTTTCTGTGTTTTTGTGGCCTGGAAGTTCCTCATCTGGCGATTCTTGGGCCACCATGAAAAAATCATGGCTAGCTGGCGCTCAAGGAGAGGGAGGGATGATCCCATAGATAAACCTTGGGACGAGTCCCCGTGTTATTATTTGGATCTTCTTTGATCTTCTAACTCTTCAACATGTCAGCCCTTTCAATTCAGATCCAGGTGTAATTCGTTGTGATGTGTTTCACTGTGTCGCATTCTTACTTTGATCCCGTTTGGACGGAGCTTCGCAAGGCGACTCCCGGACAAACCATCCATGGTTTGGGCATCGGCCCGATGGTTTGACGATGTTTCCGGGTCCCGGATGTTGGATGACGGTGCCGAAGACCGGGTCCAGGTGCCATCCAGGCATCCATGTTCGTTGGAGTCGAGTTTGGTGAAGTTCTCCCGTGAAGAGGGGGACCTACCGACCGGATCTCGGATCTCTTCGGTATTTGACGTCAATGCGCCAGATGCAGCTGCAGATGCAGGTGGGGTGGCCGTCCCTCAAGACAGTTCAAGAGATGTCCGCTGTCCTGAGAATCTACGAGCTTCGGCCCAGACATGACTTTCACATTCACAATCTTTAACGTCAGGTATGGGGATTCATGGAGAGGGCGATGGAGAAAGAGAGAGAGAGAGAGAGAAAGATAGTCCCGAGTCCCAACATATCCCTTTTTGTTCATGTTCGCTCTCAGCACTCCTGAAAAAAAACACATATATCTCATATCTCCGCCATAGTTCTGAGTGTTCTTCCTGACAAAACCTCGGAAAACACGGGTGTTTTCCGAACATCCTCGGGCGTTGCATGACCGGTCCATACGAGACGGTATGACCGACCCAGGTATGATGCGGACGACTGCGGGCTGCCGGCCCAGGAGGGGCTCACGGCTGAGCTACAGGAGGTGGGTTCGGTGGAACGGCAGGGAGGAAGACAAGATGTGTTTAGACCCCTCTGAGAGGGATGAATGGATGGATGGATGGATGGATGGATGGATGGCAAACCATTATCACCATTCTTGAACAAGGCCTGCAACCTAACCATCATCATCCACTGGGCCTAGGACACGTGATAGACGAAAGATCTCCACCTATAGAAGTCATCCAAAAAGGGGTTTGTGGCATCTAATTACTGGTTTCATCACTGTAGATTGGACTTGAAGCTCAGTGACGACTGTTTTCACAGGGCTCCACCACTGTTGAATGTTTCAAACATCGTCCGAAATGGCGCATGGCAGGTTCGCTCAGTTGCACTTATTTGGGAGGTTCCTTCATCTAACAATGGAACCTCCAACCCCCACAGGAAGAAAATGCCGCCGCACGCGACCCTGGCACGTGGCCCAAAACGTGTGTGACCCATGTTCCTACCGAACACCGTTCGGTGGTGAAAAAAAGGTTGTGTTTCAATGTGTTTTGTATTCCTTTTTTGTTTAAGGGAACCTCTTTTTTGATGGAAGGCTCTCTAGCCCTGCCTGAAGTAGAGGTTCTAGTGGAATGGATTGCCCACAGTCTCTTCCCGGCCACCTTGTTTAGCTTGAAGAGATTGTGTTTGATTGCCTGTTAAACAACTATCACATATTTTATCAGAACAAAGCCTTCAGTAACCATCATCGCACTGTTACCGGTAAAAGGATAGACCCAATGAAGAGGTTCCAAAGCCAATTGCCCGTGTCTCCCACGGCTGGTTTTGGCGCCAACGACCCGGCCGGGACGCCGGTCTGCTCGCCGGGACTCGCCGGTTCCCGGGTGAGGTGCCCTTTGCTGACTGCGTCCTGAAAAGCCAATTGGGATCGGAGCATGAAGCTGAGCAGCTATGAAATGAGCCAGGAGTCACATGTCGGGGTGGCGTTTAGTCTCCAAGTGAGTGGAGTAGCTGGGCACCCCTAACCTCCATTAAGCACCCCTTTGTGACTGCTGGAGTGATGATTTTTCTGATATGTGTCGTGAGCAGGTTCCAAACAGCGGAAAGACCCCTAAGGCCCTAAGGTGGATCACCTCCGAGAACAGCCTTAAATCATCTTCAATCATAATAAAATACAGCAAAAGCTTGAGTAGTTTTTTTTTTGGTGGGGGGCGGATTGGGGGAACCCCTCAAAACAAACAGATGGAAGGTTCACCTTGACTTTCCAGACCGAAGTCCGAGCGAAAGGCAGTCCGGTCATGGGTCCATGGTACGAGTGTTGCCTTTGCGCATGATCCACGCACTGGATGGATCCGCCTATCCTTGATGGGCCTCTTGGATCCTTTTTGCTTTCTTTGAACCTGGTGCTTGACGTTAGACCAGCAGGTGTTTGGTTGGTTTGCGGGCCAGGAGGTTCTTGACCTGCAGTGCAATATTCAATATCAATCAATATCAATAAACGTCTCTTTTTAAGGTGACGTTGGTGAAAGGGAATGGGGAGAACGGCAGTGGATGTTGAGACATGGAACTCCACAGTATCCACTCTACTTGGGTATTGTTCAGGATTTCATCCATCACTGTAGCACTTATATAGAATGAAAGAGCTGATCCATTTGAACACATTTTACATAGCCTTTGCTAGACTGTTATTTGGGTGTTCAAGATTCATTCTTATAAATAGGTAGAATTTACGATAGCTTCATTGTATATATAATTGTAATTGCTTGTATACGTAACCCAGGCGTTCACTCTGCAAGAAATCTTGTGGTTTCTGCTTTTTCAGTGGTTTTCTTGGACTCCTTCGCTTGAAACACTGCTCTACCACTTTTCTGGATGTGCGGGTTTTTATATGGATTGTGTGTTTTTTTTTGGTGTGAATTTTGTGGGTCAAGTTGGTAGCTTGTTCGATAATACAGTTTCTCATGCGCCGTTAAATGTTTGTAATTTCTATAGTGGCTTTCGGAGATTTAGGTCTTCCAGGAGTTTGCAGTAGAAAGCTTGCGTTTCGAGACTAAACAGGCAAACTACCAAGTCCACAAACAAATTGAACATGAATCTCCAGTATAGTTTACCAACTGACTCTCGCCACCTGCCATTCATCACGCATCCCCCAAAAAGAACGCCTGTCACACTCACAGAAGTACTCCCATATACCAGCACCTTCCAACAGGTCTCCAACATGGAGGCTTGTTCGGCCGGTGTCGACCTGTGGAGTCGGGTGCTGGTAGTAGTACTATAACGCCAATCCAGTCACCCCGCCTGGGGAAGGAAGGAAGCCCGACTCCAAGGAGCTGTGCCGCAGCCTCCGTTGGATCTACATCGGTGAGCCAGGCTCGGGCACCTGTGCCCACCTCGATCCGTCCCTCGGCGCCAGGTCGAAGATAGGTGGAAGACGGCGGGAGGGATGGAATGAGCTATATGAGGTATACTCAAAAGGAGGTCAAAAGGAGGCAAACATGGTGCGCAGTTGCCCCAGTGCCCCAATGATATATACTGCTATAATTACTGCAGTTTGCTCTTAATGACTGGAGTCTGGTTTGCGCATGAAGATCGAAATTCGGCTCGGGGGGGTGCCTAATTTAATCCTAGACTTTTGCGCCCTGTGCATCTACTGTGCGGCTGCCGTGACCCATAATTCATGATATGAATGCATGTTAGGAGGGGCATCAGATGCAGAAACCAATCTTCGCATCTCTTGGCCCTTCTCATTTTGATCAGGTAGCATAGCTGTTGCCAGCACCAGCTAGCCAGCTTGGCTATGCTTATTCAGACACTTCTCCCGGACGAACTCTTCCCAGGATTGGCAGCCACGGCTGGATGTGGCTGACCAAGGGTCAAAAACTTTGGCGCCTGCTGCGCTGGCAGGTGCGGGGGCTGTGGGGGATCTGGTGATTTGGGTTGTTGAGGTGGATGTTCCCGATGTTCCCAAGCTCCTTGGTGCACCAGAGAATCCTGGATGAAGCCCAGAATCCTGGGTGGAGGAAAACCGACCATGTTTCTCATGTGAAAAATTCTACTTTGCATACTGCATACTCCTCATGCCCAGCATACGAAAGGGGTGTGGTGGAGGCACCTTTTTTGGAAGGTCCCCGGTCTTGCACCCATGCTAAGTGGTGCGTCCACGTCCGCCACAAGCGCTGGCTGAAAGAACTGCCACTAGAGGTCCAATCAGTGGTTGGGCCATGGTTGGGCCATGGTTCCATATAGCCATATAGCTGCTCTATACTCTATACTACTACGACTCGCATATGTGTGCTCAGTAGATTTGCAACGCTCTTAATTTGATTGATGATTCTGAGGCTCAGACGTCTAACTCTATTTCTTTGGAGTTGCGGATTTGCTGAGCAGATGGAATTGATCTCCTGTGAGCAGATGAACCAAAGCGCACGTCAAGGACTTGCACTCCATAGAAGAGTCCTCCAAAGCACCGTTGGAGAGATATGGGTGAAGCCATCAAAGCGACTCGTTGATACCTTGCCTTGGTTCCATGCCTCGTTGGTTCCGCCAAGAGGTCAGCTTGGGGGTTAGGAGTTTGGACTTCCATCAACCTGGGCACGTCATGGAGCAATCCACCTGTTTCTTTAGATTGATCCCTTGGAATCCATTTGGTACGGCCACTTTGGGTCACCAAGAAGGTCACCAAGAAGGTCCGAGCATGGAGCAAGGTCTTCCCAGGCAGCAGAAGTGGATGTCCGGGAGGAATGGGGAAGCCGCTGAAGCGCCACCCCACTCAAGATGAATTCAAGGTGACAGGTTAGGTGTAAGAGTTCGATTGAAAAGTTAGGTTCGCCTTGGATCTGTCCTATTACCTGTAACAGCCAGTAAACAAGTATTACTATTTTTGAAAAACAAGGCCTGCGACTGAACCATCATCCACTCGGCCCAGGAAATGATTAGAGAATAGACCCAAGCTTGGTTCACCATGCTTCACTTTTAGTTTCCAGACGTTTCGTCAGCCGCCTATAGGCCGAGACCCCGCACGGATGCGAAGCGGTGCCCGCTGGAGTGCCGGAGGAGCATTCGAACGCGTGCCAGCTTTGTGACCGTGTGGATGCGCCTAGTCTCCTGCTATTCTCACGGAACGCATATAACCTAGCCTATAGCAGATAGGTTAGTTTTTGTTTGTAAAAACTATGTAAGGAATGGAGGTTTTATGCGGTTCCCTTTGCCAAAAACAAGGAGTGCCTATCTTAGAAGATCTATTGAATTCCACAGCAGACCCCGTGCTCTCCGCCTTTGGCGCGGCAGGACCTGTTCTCCACCACCGGCTGCGAGCGACTGGACGCTCAGCGGCAGGTAGAGGAGATGTTTGGAGCTGTTTAGGGCTCCAGTCGGAACCTCCGAAATCATGTGCAATTACCCTCCTTGCCCACCCACCCCAGTCCAACCGAAACGAAGGTACGGCTGGAGCCCTAAGGGGCTGGAAATCTTCGCTGACAACTAACATGGACCCTGAGCCTGAACGTAGTGGTTGGTATATGGGACAAGATGTCGGACTCAGAGTGCTTTTATTTTTTGCGATGCGGCGATGCATGGCTGACAGTGACGCTTCTCCAACGAATGTCGACTACACGGCCGAGACTGGCAGGAGAGAACGGAGGATGAACAAGCGACCTCTCGCCACTTGCAGGGCAAGTGAGTGCCCTGTTGATACGGACGCAGTGGTGCCCATTCTGGGTGGAATGATTGAGTGCCAGTGCTGCTATTTCGGAGGCCTCAAACGATCTGCAAAGTTTCTTGCTTGTGACCAATGACGATGCCACGAGCAAGGATTTGATGATAATATATGTTGTCTTTCTGTGTGTGTGTGACTCATTTGCAAGGGTCACAGGTTCAATGCTTGAGCGAGGTCCGGTGCAAGTATATATTGATTTTCATAGTCAGCCCACTGCAACTACTGCCAAAGATTTGGGTTTGGTGATGAGAATTTCATAGAATTTCTTACTTAAGTATCTTATTGTAAATATCACATTGAAAAAGATGCCCCCCCTACCCCTTTCAATGGAAGAATCCTGGCAGCAGTCCCGAGCATCTTAATGATTCTTAATCTGGTATCATCTCGCAAGAGGTATCACTGGTGTTTGTCAGGTTGGAGGGTGCTTTTTCCAAGTGGAATGGCAACAGCTGTTTGCAAACATATCCCTGGGGCACCTTTCGGTGTTGCCCCTGGGCAAGTGGTGTCGCCACCCGCTTTTTGTGGCTCCTGGATTAGGCATCTATAGATCAAAAGAAAGAATGATTCAATGAAAGACGAACACATACGGGACATGATAATCACGCGTCGTCCCGGTTCATGTGTGTGTGGACTTTACGTAGTCTGATTATGTCTGATTAGGCAGCGGCCTTAGGGGATGTAACGTCATTTTGGTTGTGACCCTGCATCATCGCTGCATCCTAGCGACGTGTCAAACTTTGAGAGCCACGTTGGGGGATGAGATGAGTAGGAAACCTCACAACTATTTCATCCACGAATGTGGAGGTGACTTGGATGCGGCATCAAAGACTTTGGTACTTATACAATCTTATTTTGCTTTGTGCAGACCCCCAAATAATAGATAGAAAAGCATTTGGATCCCCCCTAAAATGTATTGGAAACCTTGCCACTCTCTATTTGGGGATATATACCAGCTGCTTCCGTTCGGGGTCACCTGGCTGGATATCTCCACACTACATAAACAGGTCTCCAGACAGGGCGCCCCGACTGGAAGCGCTAGGTATATATATATATACCCAGACACTCCATGTATGCCATATATATGCCAATCAGTTGGGGTGGTTTTGGGGGTCAATGTAGGCATATATGGCAGTCCCATGGAGTGTTTGGGTATGTATATATATATACACATCTGCCACTTGGAGCTTTTGCTTCTCAGCTCAGCGGAGGCTGGATGGCTTTCCGGTGCGACTCACGAGGCGCCTCCGTGGAGCGCGGAGCGAACGTGCGCGGAGCGAGCTCCGTGCGGGGGAGTGCGATGGCCACGAAGCATGCCAGATGAGTAGCAATCCATTTGCATCCTCAGGCTGCATAGATTGCCCGCAAATCTTCATGGAAGTGGAACAACATCACCTGTTTTTTGTTGAGGAGCATGGTCATGCAAGAGGTCATTGTCCACTTCCATGAGGATTTCAGGAGCACGTGTCCGCACGTGTCCGCATGTCTTCCATGTTTCTTCGAACAGGGGCATCCTGAGAACAGGGCGACCAATGACGCAGTCGAGCATGCAGGGAAGATGACAGATTGATTGATTGAATCTAGGTCAGTTTGTGTATGCTGAAAGTGTTTTGGGGCAGGGTTTCTGTAGCATGTGGACGAGTGGATAAGGCACTGTTCGGTCGTTCATGCAAAGCGGTAACAGCTCGAAAGATGCGACCCTGCTCGGAGTTTGTTCGATACATTTATGATATGTTAGCGTTGAAGGAGAAGACATGTTGCACATTCTTTTGCGCATAGAGAGCTTGAGATGGATGGATTCGACTATCTATATACAGGTCTCTACATGTGATTTCATGTGATGCAGGACTTATACATGAGTCCTGAAGGGTGAATCACAAAATCAGCTATCGACCGAATCATTACTGTCAGCACTGCTGTCAGGCTTGGGGTGGATTGCTTTCTGCGGGCGAGCTGATCTTCATTCCCGCAGGTACCCTGCCACTGGTTCGCACCAAAAACCGCTGGGGGAATTCGCGTCTTCCGGCGCGATTGCGATGGGTTCGGCGATGGGATGGAGACGAGTCACATGCAGAAAGAGGCCTGCTGGGTGTGTGTCCTTCCAAGGCATGCAGTGAAGAATGTGGCGCAGGAGGTGAGATGCTTGGACAGCAGCCAGAGAGGTTGACCGACTTGCTGACCTGCTGGACGGAGAGGGTTTTCCAGCGGCACAGGTGGGGCATGGTGGGTGTTTTTTGCTCGAACAACATGTTCCACGTCTCTTGGTAAAGGTTGGTGTGGTTGTTTCTGGTTTCACATGATCATTCCATTCGGGTAGTTGGCCCACCGGCCAGGTCTTTAAAGGATACGAAACGGACATGAAGTAGTGTTGGTCATGGGGCGCCGAAGGAAGACAGACATGTCCAATCCTCAACGAACGAGTGGTTTTCACAAGAACGTGTAGAGGACGACCTCACGTGTAGAGGAAGGGTCATCCACATGCAGCTGCACGGTTTCCATGCATCGTTGGTTGGAGAAAGGGGGTAGAAGGGGTGTCTTATTCAACGCAGCCGTTGGTTGAACATGGCTATATGCTGCGCAATCTGGGCCGATAAGTCTGCAGAGCCGACTGCTAGCCAGAGTGTGCTGTGCTCAAGGCGTTGTCGGGGTGCCACGAAGCCATAGGTCTGAACATGAGAATGTGATGTAACTTGACATTAGTTGGTTGGTCAACAAGTTCCATGTGCTTTTCATTGCCCAGCGGTTTTGGCAGTGGATCCTTGTCCAATGGCGTGGCTATGCAGCTAATACCAGGGCCCCCTGAGGATGTCTAATGATGGCCCCTTAGAGGTTAAGGCTTAAGGAGTGTCCATTAACCATCCTTTAGGGGAACCCAGGTAATTATCTTGTGAACTCGATCCCAGGAGTTGCCATCGCTTCTGCTTCGATCCGTCGTTTTAAGTAGCCTCGGACCTGAAGGGATGTCCTGGCTGCGGACAGATGACGCGTCGGTCTCATGGTCTCATCTTGGTTGTGGCCTTGGGGTGAAAAAGCCCCAAAACCATGATGGTCCACAACGAATGACTACGTGACTTGGAGGTCAACCTATCCGGAGCATCTGGGCGAACAGGGTGAACAGATCCAAACTGCCAAGCGCCTCAGACTGGAGACCTAGGCATCGCTGTGTCCCACAACTTTATGGACGACACATGCATGGAGTCCGTGCTGCATTGCCTAAGACAGGCCGGAAAAGGACGGTGAGATCGGCGAGCGTTTATCGCGTCCGACATTGCAGGTGAGCGGGTGTCAAGCGAAATAAAGGCGTCAGGCAACGTCGTGCTACTAGATTTTTACGCAAACACTGTTTTTGTTGACATCGCCGTGTTTTTTGCCCTAGTGTTTGCCATGAAGTCAATTGTTGCATCATTCTAGGTCCAAAGACCCTCCAAGTGTTCCCCAAAGCCCACCACCTGGGAAACTCCAATGAGTTGTTGGGATGCTCAACCCACCTGATGTGTTCCAGGCGCTGCAGATGTGGGCGGACGAGCTCGAATCCAGGTGCCGGGGTGAATTTGGGGTGAAACAACATTTAAAAAAAAAACGAGAACTGTCCTAGTGCTTCCGATGGAGACACATCAGATTCAGATCCATAAGTATCTATATCTAAGTATATAGTGCAGGGTTGTCTGTGGGTGACCCACTCACGGCAGCAACCTGGTTGCAGTTTCTCAGCTGCTTTGGTTGTTTTCTTTCACAGGTGCCATCACCATCACCCAGTGAGCGAGCTCAGCAGTGAAGTGCAGATGTGCCCTCGTCTAGTGCCAGGTGTAGTGGACTCAAAGGTTGTAAGATGGTCACGCACTTTCACAAGGACCTTTTCGGTTCCTATAGGGGCTTGATAGGGCTCCACGTACTTTCTAAGAAGGTGGGACTGGGGTGGGTTTAGAGGGTACATTTGTACCTTCTGAGGAGGTACGACTGGAGCCTTATGGTGTATGTTTATAGTACATGTTCAACCCCTTTCAAGGTCCCTAAGGCCTGAAGAACCCTTCTATCCTGGGTGTGGGAGGATGGCGCCGCCTTTGTCGGTCTCGGAGTTTGGAGACCCGTCGATTCCAAGAAACCAATTGGGGAGGCAACGCCGGGAAATTGGCGGTCTCAACGGAGGCATCTCAGTGTGGCACTGAAGGGTGCCCCTTTAGCTGCCAAGAGGGCATGAGGGCGTTGCCGGGATCCGAGTCAATGGGACTCTGGTAGGAATGGGACTCTGGTAGGGTCACAGAATTCGGGATTTACAGTTGAGTCAAAGAATGCTTTGAGGAGGAGGGACTGCTGTCCACTGAAACAGTGGACTCTAAGATGTTTGGGACCCTTCTTTGCGCAGAAAGCAGTAATTCCAGATCTCATGCATGTTACCTGATATGATTGGCTTGGATGTTGATGTTGCCAGGCCAGATGAAGGCCAGAGGGAGTTGCAGAGATGGGGGTGGCCTACTGATGTCTGTAGATGGTTGATTAATCAAAATTGCCATGTGGAGATGTGAAAGTACATGGTGTAACCATTCTGACAGGGGCATGTGGTTGATTCATCAACAGTCAAGATTATGGGAGGTTTGGAAGGATAACAGCAGAAGTGGAGCACGCAAGCGGACATTAAAGCAGGGGAAGTTCACTGTTGACCAGTGCTGCTGGTGCTGCCCACTACCTGGTGTGATTTTGTTAAGCAGGGTGAACTTAGCAATGAACGACTGGATCCTTTGGAAGCTGGAACTGCCTTGCCATCAATGTTTTGACAGCCCACAACGGAGGAGGCTAAGAAGCACAGAGCGTTGACTTCATTCAATAATGGTTTAATGGTGGTATTCCCGTGATTTGAGGACTTGAGGGCACAACTATGACTATGACAGGCTTCTTTTGACAACCTCAGCCGGAAGGGATGACCCTATGTTACAGCCGGGTTGCACCTGCAATTGGAGGTAGACAATTGCCGTCAGACCCACCGAGGTGATCAACATTTTGGAGAATATTGGCAGCCAAGGGTGGCTGGGTGGCTGAAAGAAAGATAAAGTCAGTCTTCCCAGCTCCACAAGAGGCGTTGCGGCTAAAGTTGTTTGGTCAACTAGATAGCCTTTTGGAATGAGAAGGTTTGAGGTGCAAAGTTGATACACTCCCTGGAATCATCATGGCCACGTGGATGGCATGGCCCCTTGGATGACCATTTTCCTCTACAAACAGTGGATGTTCAACTTCCATGATTATTCCAGGGAGTGCATATAATAAGAACATAAGTTTCATGCATGCATGCATGCATGCATGCATGCATGCATGCATGGACACAGCGGCTCCAAAGCATGCCCATGTTTGCCAGAACCACTGGGCTTCAAGCAGGTGTGATGATGTGTTCTAATAGGGTGACCCCAGTGGCACAACAATTAATGAATCTTAGTCTATGTCACTTCTTTCAGGGGTTTTTTCAAAGGTCTCCCTAGGTTATACACACACATGTGATCCTTCCACCAAGTCCAAATTCTTTGGCCCAGCACTTGGACATTGAACAAACCGGGCGTGTTTGGAAGCGTTTCATGCATAGCAGTTGGGTTTGTCCCATTTACCGACAAAGTCTCACTTTTGGTTGAAGAAGCCCTTCAGTAACCATCATCATCCACTGGGCCCTGGTATATAATAGGATTGACCCAACATAGGAGCATTTGCGGTGGGGAACGTACCAGGGCCCCAAAAGACCCGGGACCCGGGACCCGACACGCCTGTGAGGCCAAACAATCTGGGTACCAGATATTGCCAGCAACTCGATCAATTTGGAGTGTCAATTTACCGTCTCCTACAAGTGAAAGACCTCCTTTTACTGGACTCATACAAACAAACAATACTTGAGAAGGTCAAAAGATCAGGTTCTGGATCAGACGTCCGGTCCGCCGTGGGTCCGCTCCTCCACTGTCTCCACCTCCACGGTGCCCCTCCGATCCGAGCCGGTCAAGGGCACCGTTCAACACAGGTTTCGGACTCGAAACACCATGAACGTTGAAAAATCGGAGTGAAAACACGTTGAACCCCCCCCCTGCGATGTTTGCTTTTGTTGGCCTTTTCGGTGGATTTCATCCTATCTCCAATCCTTGGCCGTTGACCGTTGGCCGTTGCCTCGAGCCACGAGCCTCGCGGCGAACCGGGGCGCCCCGGAACACGCCTCGCCATGGAGGGAGCGAAGCCGAGGGAGTTTGTTCAATCGCCCAGGTGTGAAACTCACGCGACGTGCGTTGCGCGCGAAACGGCCGCGGAGACGAGACGACGGGAGCGGCCGAGGTGAGGCGGGTCCCTCCTGCAGACTGAAAACCGATGTAGCTTATAAGTTAATCATTAAATAGACTGACTGATGAATAAAGTCACCACCCAGACATGGAAATCAATGTTTGATTTGCCATGCTGAATGAAATGCAGGCAAGCTGAGAAAGGCTGAAGAAGAGAGGGTGAGAATGAAAGTGCACACACGTCAAACTCCATCGCTTCACCGAGAACACAACAAACCAAAAACAGAGTCCATCACTCCAGACGCACGCCAGAAGAGCAAATACCAACTACCAAAACAGGTACCAAACAAGCAGATTCATGCCAGGAACCAAAGGCACAGCATGCACAGCCCCCTCGACCTGTACTGTGCATGTCAACCTGGACGCAGGTGTCATAGGGGAGTTCAGCACCTTACAGTGACCCAGCCAGCAACGCTGCACTGGATCGTCCCCGCATAGCACCCGTCGGGGTGCACAGCAAGAAACAACAAGACCAAGTGACATGAGTCACAGCAAACTTGCAAGAGAGGAGGTGGACAAATGAAAGATGCGGCATAGCCATCCCTGAATGACCGCCGTCTTTTGTGAACGGGGGGTCCACGATGACCATGGCTGCAAAATCCGCAAGTCGACTGTATGGTAAATACAGCTTCCGAACGGGTCAGGAAAACAGGGACAACAAAATGGCCCTCATCTCCAAACTCCGTCCGCAAACCAATGAAGGTCCGAAACTCACTCTCTTCCAAGGTCATGGTGCCACACCACCAAAGTTGATTAAACGTCATTTTTCTCTTTGGTTCAGACCACCACCATGAGTCGAGTCCCACGAGCACTCTCCAACAGATGTCTTTTGGGTCTTGTAGCCCATCAGCCTGTTGATCACCTAAGTCTGCTAAGACTTCTACACAACCTGCTCGCCCACATCTAGGTTCACTCTTCATGGTGAGATCCCAACTGCCAATTCCATCCAATTTCCACATATTCCCAAGCGGTTGGACTGTCCTCTTACAACACACGACGTTGTTCATGACAGGTCTGTAGCAAATCCATGCAGTAAAAACACCATGGTCTCAAGAAACCCACCGCCTTCACCGGACCGGGTTCCGCACCCGCTCCGCCAGGCGGAGCCCCACGGAGCCAACCGGCTTCGTGAAGTCCGTGGGACGCCTCGAGGACCGGAGAGACGGACACGACGGCCATGAGGAACGCGTCGGAGTCATCCGTTTGGGGGCGTCACGAGGTCACGGTCACCTGGCATGGCTCCACTTGGCATATTATGAGACATCTCGGATGACCGAAGAGATCTTCGAAAACCCATGAGCTCATGTCATTCAAATCGACTTGGCATATGACTTGAGGATCAGAGCGAACACCCGCACAGCCGCCTTCCACCCACCGACGGTACGGCAGAGAACACCACCATGAAGACTGACCCGAGTCGAGTGGAATGACTTCACCCTAGGGCTCCTGGCCTACCTCCGTTTCGGTTCGGTGGGCCAGGGGTGGGTGCCAGGGGGGTTGGAGCCCACCGAACCTGAGGAGAAGTCGCCATAAGTCGCCCTAACGGGTCATATCCTTTGGAGATCGTCGAAGGGACCGACTTTTGGACGGAGATGGTGAGGTGCCACAGTGGACCACTGGCTGTCCGAGCTCGCGTACGTCACCGCTCCCGCTGCCCGGCCAGGAGCATGAGGTCCTCATGCAGGAGACGTGTGGCCAGGGGTGTTCCTGGGATGTAGGTTACAAACCACCGAGGCTGTCTTCAAGTAGAATCAACACAACATAGGACCGTTTTTGTTGGTCTTATTATGCTGACAGTCAGCATTTTGTTACGTTGTGTCATGGAGTGTCATAGTCAAAGTGTTGTTTTGGGGTTTTGCCCTTGTTCTACCTCAAGGACGTTGAATTCCATGCCGTTGAACGTAAACCGGAAAGGGGGGTGGTTGTCCAAGGTTTGTATGTTTGGCCGATTATTTTGAAGGAACAGATGACACTAGTTAACGTCAGATGGCTGTTTCATAGGTTTGTGTCATGCATAGGCGCATGTAGACCATGTATTCAGCTCACGTACTTCAAGGGAATCCCTTGAGCTGCCCATGATTCGATACATACTGGGTCTACGAGTCTAGTGGCATCTAGTTTCTTGAAGCCATTGCAGTGGCATTTCATGGCAAGTCAATGGTCTTTTGAGTATCATTTGAGTACTGCTCTTGAGTATACATGGCTTCAGAGGTTTCAGGTTGAGCAGGTTTGCTGCGATAAGCTGGCACGCGTTCCTGTTGTTGGTTCCTGTACCTCACAGGAGGCCTTTGGTAGTGTTTGAACCCGTCAAACATGGGAATTATCCGGTTGATAGTTACATTTTAAGGATTGCAGGGGTGTCAATACCGACAGCAGGGTCGATCCACCGGAGCCCGACAAATGCTTACACACAGATATGCGATATGCCGCATATATACCGTTGATGTGTACTGCTCTTCTCAGATGCAAGTGATGTTAATCACAAGTATGTCCAGAAGATCATTCAGCTTGCTCGAGTTGTGGACCGTGACAACGATATAAATCAATGGACAAATGTATACAAATGCTATTTCCTTGGACATCTATCCATCCCCCCAACAACCCACTCATTTGTATGGAAACTATAGCTACATTGACCCCAAACCACCGTAACATGTGAGCAAACATACAAGAAATGGATTGCTTGGGACCCGTCCGATTCCATTGTTTGTCTCCACCGGATGTTTCGCTGAGATATGCATGCCAGCGGGCCAGGAGTTTGTGCATGCGCATCTCATGACGATCTTGCAGCCACTTGGCGTCAGCCCACAGAGACGATGTTTTTTCTGCTTCGGAGAAGAAGCGAGTTTTCGGTGGCCATGTTTCGCACCCCTCATGGGAATGGCCGTTGTTAGCACTAGACTGTTGGTCACCTAAATACACGACATGATGAGGTTTCAGAATCCAATTGGGTGGTTTTACAATCAAACGTCTACGTGACGAATTCTAGCCATTTCTTGATCCCCAACCCCCTGGACAATCAAGACCTCAGAGCTCACATCCAATCGCTTCGCTGTACCAAGGCCTTTCAGCGAGCAGCTGCAAACCCTTCAAGAGGAGCTACAGCAGCTCGCTGTGCAGATTCCTCCGGTGGCCCAAGAGGTGGGCCGAGTGCGATGGGTGCGTCTTGAGTTTCTGACTGGTGCGACGAAAGTAGGGAATAAGGGAAGTTTCGCCCCCAATGGAGATTCTATTGGATCCAGCCACCCTCATGACCTGCGAGCCGCACCAGTCAGGTTTTTTGGGGTGGGAAGGAAGGCGGCCAAGTGGAGGCTACTACATGCAACTGCTGCTGCTGCTACTACTACTACCGCTATCACCACTATCACTACCACTGGCACTACCACACAACGATTTTCTACTGTTAGCACAGTTGCTAGCACTACCACCACCGCCACCGCCGCCACCACGACGACGATGACTACTACTACTATTACTACCACTACCACTACTACTACTACTACTGCTCGGACCCTCTCTTAGAGTGCTCTATCAGCAATAAGACCCTCACCCTCCAACTAGATGGGGCTTTGGATGTGGATTTCGAAGCTTTTTCAGACTTTAGATGACTTTTGCTTTCTCCTGCCTCCTGTCTCCTACCTCCACGCAATCGACTCCCTTCAAGGTGGTTCAGAACCGTGAGAAGATTGCGCAGTTGGCCACCACCGTGCCGCCATTGGATCTTTCGACGCAGCACCGACCGTCGGACGACGCAGCAGTTGGACCGTTGGACGTCCTCGGTCTCGCTGACCTGTCGAGTCGTTGAAGCAGAACTTTAAGATCACTGAATTTATTGGTTGGAGATTCGGACAGTAAATTCTGAAGGTCCGGCATTCTTCACCATAAGCAAAAGGAATTCTCACCATGGCGGTCTTTTCTTGAAACCCCCTTTGGAGGAACGGGAAGCCGGTCCGCCGGTCCTAGGAACAGGCGGATGTGGCTCTCGCACAGAAGATCGAAGAAGTGCGTTTGGAGGTGCACAGGTCGTCGAAGGATCGACAGGTCGTCGTGCCGGGATCGTTTTTTGGGTCAGTCGGAGTCAGTCGGTTGATCTACGGGTGCACGGGTCGAACGAAGGCAAGACATATACAGACCCTCCTAAAGGCCGCAAGAGCAGCCTCTCAGAGGGTATGTGGAGTCACTCAAGGAACCCAGCCCCAAGGCTTGTAGTATGATGATTATTATTGTGTTTTGTATGCAGGATGATTCATGTGTTGTTCTTTTTAAATAATATGTATATCTCTTTGTATGTATATATATAGTTATATATAGATCGATGCAATTCCTATGCATGCTAGGGAGGAAAGCTGTCCAAAAGGCCACATGCCGCATGCCTGCATGGAACAGAACTACTATGACCCAGGCTTTGCATAACAAAGTTAAGATAAGTTAAGTGCATTGAACAGAATCGTTGTGGTTGGCCCAGACGAAGAAAGCGCGTCTCGCATGGTCAAGTTACAGCACCCTCGCTGGAACAATCATGGAAGTGGAATGAAGTGGACAACCACCGGTTTGTCGAGGAAAATTGCCTTCTAAGGGCAATTTTCCACCTGCATGCGCGTACAGACCACATTGAAGGGCTTGAGGGTGCGTGCGATGTTTCCGTTTACTATATATAAAGGTGTAGCAATAAAAGTATAAATTATACTTCACACTATTTATGTGCATGGTTCATGTCGATATCACGTGCTCCATGTATTCAATCCAATTTATGCAAAAGCGGGTGCCTTCCACTTTTCAAGTGGGCAAATCTTGCTCTCGCTCCGACCAACCGGAAGCACCAGAAGACCCTTCGCAAGCGTGCGAAAGCTCCAAGGGATAGTCTTGATAGTTGCGCTTTCAGAAGGCTCGAGACTTCAAACCCGCCCACACCCCACAAAGCCACGGAGGTGAGGGCAATCGTCCCAAAGCACGAGAAGTTAGCCGCAGATCATGAGGAGCGGGAGTGCGGTTCGACTCCAAGCGCTCGTTGCAGAGCTCCGAATTGACTTGTTGCAGGATCGTCTTAGACCCTCCCTGCTCACCGCAGGGGGGTTGGACCCTCCAAAACCCTTCAACCTCCCTGCTCACCGCAGAGTTTGGACCCCTCCAAAGCCCTTGGGGTGGAAACGTCCCTCCTTCCCCATCCCTCAGGAGCTCAAAGGCCATTTGATGGAAGCGGTCGCTTGGAAACGGCGGGAGACGTTCCGGTGGTTTTGGACGGGAGGTGTGCCAGTTCAGCCCCCAAATGTGCAGCTCTTGCAGTAGCTCTTGTTTATTTTTGTGGGCGTGCTTTTGGTTTTACTTGCTTATGCAGGGAGGGCTTGGGGAAACAGAGAACTTATATGATATACCGGCAACTTGCGTGTAACAGGCGGTAAAGGGGTAAAATATGGAAAGGCCTGCAACTAAACCATCATCATCCACTGGGCCTCTGAAAAGAAACACACCGAAGTGCTTGGTGTTCATGGTGTTCCCAAGTAAGAGTTCCCCACCGCTTGGGAGACAAGGCATGTGAAGCCGAACAAAAGGAACACAATTCAATACTATTCATGATGCATGGAATTATGGAATAAGATTATGACATATGCACCTCCGACCGCACATGGACCCTCCAAGCATCACAAAATCACCCATCCATGGTGTTTTGGTTCGAAGAACGCCTGAGGATGGTCGTTTGCTGCGCACCTCCGAGCAGATCGAGGCCGAGCAGAATGCGTTATTTTTTCTGCTCGTGGTGACGGCACCTGGGTGACCCTGGTGACGGCACCTGGTTCTTCAAAGTGACCAAGAAGGAGAGATCCTAGATTGAGGCCACGTAAGCCTCGAAAGAGTCACTTAGAGACGGCATTGCTACCAGGTTGGAGGCCATCCCTATTAGGTTGGAGGCCACTTAAGCCTTCAAAATGTCACCGGCATTATATATTGCTATTAGGTTGGAGGCCATCCCTAATAGGTCCTATCAGGCTGGAGGCCATTTAAGCCTGGTGTTATTGCTCATTATTGCTCCTTCTTGAGGGGAAGGGAGGGACGGGAGGGTGATGATACACATCCTCGAATCCTCGCATTCTTACGCTGTTGTGTCATGCCCGACGACTAGTAGGACGCAAAGTCAGGTCTTTCTGAAGTTTGCAGTCCTGGCTAGTTCGAAAGCAGAGTTCTTTTTTGACAGGCAGACCCAGGTCACTTCTGATTACATCAAAGACAACTGCTTTTGACATCGTGCAAGTGATCATGACCTACTCACTAACCTTTGAATCTACTCACTAACCTTGTGAAGATTGTGTACAATTACTTAGCTCTATTTACTCCCTGAACTTGCTGTGGTAATGTTGGCAGCTGAAAACAATGGATTTTGCCTCCTGGCTCCGTCGAACGTGAGCTGCTCCCATTTGCTCCCCACCTTTTGCCTAATTGAGTGTTTGTTTGGCTACAATAACTCTTCAAAGGATGATTGCAAGAGTATGTGTATACATATATATTTATTGTTATATATATGTAAGACTAGATATGTATATATGCACGAAGTGTTTGTGTTCTTCGAGTTCCTTTGTTTTCCAATTCACAATGTTTTTTGTTCGACTCCCCGTTGCCTGGCTGCTCAGTACTAGTACTTGCCTGGAGTTGGCCATGTTGGCCATGTGTGTTGGCCTCTTCCGCCGAGGCATTGATGGGCGGTCAGGACGGCGTGATGGCACAGCTCCAACGCCTCCACGAGGGTGCGGGCGGGATGGCCGGAAGCTGGGAAAGCTGGGTTGGACTTGTGAACGGAGAGGTTCGGAGAGGTTGTTCCCTGACATGGCCGATGCCACACTGTTTTTCTTGTTTCGAAAGGTGATTTTTGGTTGACTTCGATTCAAGGAAGGTGGGGTTAAATTCGATGTTCTCAGCGTTGCTGGGGGTGAATCCGATCCACACAAAGTGCTTCACTGGTTCAACGAATGATCGAAACGGTTTCCTCCCCACCGTGGAGATGTGGACGGCACGCGGAACGCTAGAGCTGCTAGGGTCTGGGCCTTTGTATCATGCTGGAGGCCGAACTTGACCGGAAGTACATGGTAGAAGGCAAATGCCTTTGCCAAACACGTGAATGGCTGTAACTCTAGTCTTCAGCGCCAGGAACTCAGATGGACTTCACATATACACGTAGAGAGGAACGCATGCTGCAAGCCTTTGCTTGGCCAGTTGCGTATGTTGGGATGGAAATCTGGCAAAAGAAAACTCACGAACTGTCAGTCACTCTTGGGTGCCCTTGTATGTCCAGAACCACTTGGACCGGATAGGTTTTGCAACGCCACTTCCGGCAGTTGAATCTTCCGAAGCCTTTCTTTTGAAGATGTTCGTTCACAAGGCCTGTCAGAGGTGGAGAAGCATGTGAGCACCGTGGTGGAGAGTAGGCGGGGAGTCGTAGCGCTCAGTCGTGTGGAAATCGGAGGGTCAGGAGTCAGGAGGGTGCATGGTCGTTAGGAACACCAAAAACATGGGGCATCATGGAACCCTCTGAATGATGAAGCACATTTAGAACACCCTATCAGCCATCGCTTCTAGGTTGGAGGCCATCGCTTCCAGGTTGGAGGTCGCAAATTTATTTGTCGGCCGCAGCACCCTATCACAATTGCACGGGATTTGCAGGTGACACAGGAGACCTCGAGTGAACCTGCTGTTCTTCTTTCCTGCTGGCACTGTTTCTACTGTACGTTGTGAACGCTTCAGCCAACTAGCGGCTGACTGGTGTTCCCGGTGGTTGCCATCCAATGGTGCAGCATACAAATACTTTGAGTTCCTCTCGTTAGCAGGTATTGGTATTGGCAGTTTTTTTGGTGTCTACCAATCAACCTTTTTGGCTGTAGCATGCTGTAGCTTTGCAGCAGTTGCCCGCTTTGCTGGTTTCTCCCGAAAATACCTGGATCTTCCAAACGGCATGCCTTTTCAGGAAACAATGCTGTTACGGCGTGTTTTCCCAAAGAAGGGCGGAAACCAACGAACACCAAATAGACATCGGCACATGTGTGTGTTTTTGTTCCACCGGTGTCGTTCCCCTTCCGATTCTGAGCACATGCGTTCACCAACAAAAACGGCTCAAGATGGAGTTCGTGCTGTTTGAAGATCCAGGTGTACTCAAATCATCGCACATTTGCGCATCGTAAAGACTCAGTTTTTTAATCGACAGTTTTCCGACTGCTGAGCGCTAAAGAATCTCGTCGTATTTGGCCCTTCCGACCTGTTTTTCTTGGGTTTCACTCTCTGGCGCAGGCTCAACTACTTGCACACCTTTTGCAAAGACCTGCGCGGCGAGCAAACCACTCAATTGGAGACGATCAGTCCCTCGTCCACAGCATCACCCGGGCCTCGGTGTTTCCAGGTCGGAGCTGCTGTGAGTGCAGGTTTCCTCACCAACCCACGGCGATCCCCGGAGAGGGTTCCCATTCTGAGGTTATTTCGAGAAAGTCAAAGCCTCCGGACCAAGAATGGGCGTGTATTTTTCCTTGCAACCAAAGAATGACATGGTCGATTTTCCTTCTTCCAGGGGCTCGTTGCCTGGGAGGCTCCCTAGGTTTGTATACACTCAATTGGATTTAGAAATAACCAGCAGTTTTTAGAGGAGTGGTTTCCAATCCAGTGGACTCATGGTCACCTGGGCCTCCCAGTTCGGCACCCCTTTGTGGACTTGTGTCGCATCGTGAGTCTTAAACCGTCCGACTAGTCTTGGCCCCACGTGCAAGGCCAATTGGATGAGAACTGCTGTAAGAACGGCGACGCGATCAAGCAAGTCCGGATGAGAGTCTCCGCTCGGCAGGCCATTGCGTCACAGGGGAGTTAGAGGCTGGTTTCACCCTAGCACAACTGCTGAGTCCACGGGCATTGACCATCTTGACCACATGGTATGGCATCCACTAGCAGACAGGATCAGGTCATCTCGGGTCATCTCGGGTCTTGTGGTTGTTATGGACCAAGTGGTTGGTTCTTTACCCCGTACGTTGGATCCGATCCCGACCCCGGACCGGGATGGAGCTGGGCGCTCTGGTGATCCGATCGACCCGGCCTGGTCCGCGGTCGTCTTGGGGGCGCGAGCTGGCGTGGTGTGGTGAAAACCAGGCAGAGGATGACGAGAAGTTTGCTTGCCTCTCACAGTTCCTTGGCCGTTTCGTGTGTCTGGCTAGTTTGGTGCGTCTTGGCTACTTGGACGTCTGAAATGGATCATTGGAGGGTCAAGACTTGGGGAAGAACTGAAGAAC
The DNA here is from genome assembly GCA_963970005.1 of Durusdinium trenchii. Classification (NCBI taxonomy): domain Eukaryota; class Dinophyceae; order Suessiales; family Symbiodiniaceae; genus Durusdinium; species Durusdinium trenchii. Next base: position 926,862 of record CAXAMN010010335.1, read on the forward strand.
ACCGACTCCAAGCTTGTTGTGTGGTTATTGGGGTCCACACCCTAGCTCATGCCTCAAACAATCATCAAAATGGAGAACACCCCCCTTTGTAAAGGAATATGATTATCCAAAAGGGCATTGCCCACTTCCATGATCGTTGGAGGGCGAGTAGCTCACCTCCTGAACTGCAAACTTTGGGGGTGTCTCGCCTGTATCATTGGTCCGTGTTGCCCCCGAAGATTGAAGCCAGGTCTGATGCAGGCATGCATCAGAGCCACTAGACCGTACTGGTCCAGGGATTTGCCAGCCATCATCATCTACCGTGAAAAGGATCCTAGTTTCGTTGGCTCGGAGCTTGGATTTTGAGGCAATTGTACCTGGAAGGTGGGTGGTAGGGTCTGGTGTAGGCCCTGGAGCGCCTTGAGGGGGCACTGGTTTTCTTGAAAGACGCGTTTGGATTAGTTTGGAGTTGCCCGTGGCTTTCCCTCTTAGCCGGTTCTCTCCACATGCCTTCACACAGAGCTTTTCGGTCATTTTTTGATCATGTGGTCGTTCGAATGGAAGACATGGACACTGCGCCCTGTATAGAATCGGGGCGTCCTGCCACACTGGAGCGCGACAAGGGTGGACTTTGAGGATATAACGGCTCCTAAGTTCGGACCTGGCCCTCTTGGTGACCACCAGCAGGCCCCAGCGAGGCCTGATGAACACAATGCAAGAGTCAAACAAAACATCTCCACCTCAGCATGGCCAGTATTTGTGTGAGGCACGCCAAAGGCTTCGAGGCCAAGTTGAGCCAGTTCCTGCCGGAGGTGAAAACCAACGAGGACCGGTCAAACCTGGGGGCAGCCTGGAGGCTCCTTCCCCAATGATACGGATGTTATCGGATGTTCTACCTGTACCAGCCTACAGACATACGTATTTTCTTAATAAACCATGGTCGTCAAAGGCTGAACTGACCAGTGGCAGAGCCAGTTCCAACTTTGCTTGATTGATGGTGCTCGTACACCTGCCTTTAAGCTCATTCGCAAGAAGACTAGCATGCCCTCCGCCCACAACAACCAAGGGTATACGGTATACATGGTCATCAGTCAGCTTCATCTACAGTTTCACCTTGCTTTTGGTTCACATCTTCTCCGGTGGTTTTTCTGTTTCAGCCTTCGAGCAATGCCTTTCTCCCGGCACCGGGCACCAGGATGCCATCAAGCAGCACGACAAGGAGACCCACATCACGGGCAGTTCCGGTTCGGAGGCAAACCTCCATGCGCAATGAAGGTGACAGCTGGGAATTGGCACCAGCCACCGGCCGATCAACTGGGGAGAAGTTTGAGTATGAGCATCTGTGCCGGACCCGGAAGCCGGCGAACCCAACAGCCACATCCGACGGACGAGCGAATTCATCTGGCGGGTGCACCCTGGAAGAGACCCACATGGAACCTGAATTGGAACTTTGGAAACTTTGGAAGACTTTTTTCTTTACAACCCAGTGGTTTTCAGGTTCCATGTTAATTTTTTCAGGGTGTATCTCTCCTGAATGTGGCGGGTGGTGTTCTTTCTACAGTAGGTTCTGCGGGATTGCGATCTATAGGGTGTGTCCAAAGGCCTTTACTAACCATCGTCATCCACTGTGACTAGTAAAGAGACCAGTGCACAGCGCACGGATGCGGGCACAAGACCCTGCATCGGTCTGTGAGAGGAACCAGAGCTGTTACTGTTACTGGTAATGGGTATATATATATATATACACACCGAGATAATACCATGATGATATACCCTCAGTAGATCTTAGACTGCGGGATACCGGGCTGCGCGGGAGACCTTCTAAACCAGGCAGGTGTGGTCAATCATGAACCACCCCGGTCACGTTCCAAACAGAACTCTCATCCCTTTAACCCAGAGGCCGTCTAACAATCGCCCCTTAGAGTTTAAGGGCTATCCATGATCCGGGCCCTGGAAGCAATGGATGTGCTGCTCCGACGACGCCGAAGCAGTTCAGCTCTGCAACGCAGGAGCTGCAACGTTTGATGGGCGACATCCAAAAGCTTCGCTCCATGCAACAGCTGTATGCGGAGTATTCGGAGTGGGGTGAGCTGTTTTCAGGTGGAAGAGTCGTGGAACATGTTCTATTGGAAGTGGAACTGATAAAACAGTCCAATTAATAGCTTCAACATGAAGATTGTTGGTCTATCATGGTTTAAGCTACAATTTATTTGTTTTTTGTCATTTGTTGGTCATGATTTGGGAAAGCCTACTGCCCCCACCGACCTTTGCAGTGCTGGTAGCGTCTTGTCTGGTCTTTTCGCTCATTTCCCACGGCAACGGACCTGGGCGGAGGAGATTTTCATCTCCGTGCGGGAGAACACCCGACGTGCCCGGGAGCCCGAGCACATGAGATGGTGCAGAGGTGGATTCCAAGCGCCCTCCTCCCGTAGGCGAGACACTCCCTGATCCTACACCTCCAAGTACCTCCTCAGAAGGTGTTTAGACCCTCCAGAAGGTACTTGGAGGCCTATAGGGTGATCCACGGTTGCGTGGAACATCACCACCGGTGAAGAATGGTCATCCGAAATCGAGGCGATCGCAATGATTGTCCCAGGGTGGATCTAAGGGAGCTTTGAGACACTTTGCAAAAAGGATGAAATTATACCACTGCAATGGAATTGGAAGTGGGTCCCCACAGAGTGGTGGAAGGGCCGGACCTTTAGGATGATAGGGCAAGACCTTCAGGATGATTGTAGGAGACGGTTTCACGGGGTTGTCTTCTGGGTGTTCCGGACAAGGACAGAAACGCCTCTCGAACGGCCTTGAAGGGCTCCAATCGCCAGTGTTGATGACCTCTCGGAGGGCTTGCCCTCTCACCGGAGAGAGACAGCAAGTGACTTGGGGGGGTGGCGCCACCTCTTCAGGTGGGTGTGCCCAATGGAAAACCAGGGAAGACGTCTAAAGATGTGGTGGGAAGGTCCCGGAGGTTTGTTCCACCATGAGGGCGACATATCCAAAGCTGCTGTTTGACCACCAGGAGGTGAGGGACCCAAAGGAGTATCCAAAGGATCTCCGGTGTGCCAACCTGGACCAACTCACCAAAGACACGTATCACCCACGTCTATTGGGCAGTTTTCCACCAACCAGCGGGTGATCTCATGGCTTGACGGGTTGGAAGGGGAACAACACCAGGTGAGGCCCACCTAACCCACCCAACTGGGTCTCGGAACCGCCCCGTGGCCATCGGATGAGCCGGTGCGAGGTCGCCAAGGTCGAGGACACCGTGCAGGTGCTGTCGGCGCGGAACCCTGTGGAGGTGCATCACTTCCAGGAGCGCCGGCTCCGGTGTGAGGAGGGGGAGGCGGGTGCAGGTGGGGAGGAGGGACAGGATCAAGCTGGTGCGATGATGCCAATGCATTTTTTCAAAAGGCCTCAAAGCTTCGGCGGACCATGCATGTTCTTGGTGCCAAGTGTGGCGCAGATCTTTGCTAAACACTCTGCATGTCATGCTGGACGATGTCCAAGCAGCAATATCAGTAGCACAGCAGCAGCACCGCCGCTGTCGCCGTGGCATCGACTCCATGTTGCGCAGCTGCTTGGTGCGAGCGGTGCGGCCTGCACAGCGCATGATCTTCGATGCTCACTTTCACATTTTTGAGGAGGGCTTTCCTTTGGTGGAGACACTGCGCCGCGGTTCAGGGGCTTGCTCCAAAGATGATTACCCCCAGCATTTCACTTGGGAGTCTGACTCAACAACATTTACTAAAATAATGAGATGGAAAGCCCTAAGCCCATCTACTACGCGCTAAGCCCTAAACTTGCTTACGAGTTCGTCTTCAATAGTGCCCCGTTTTGCCCCTTACCCACCTGCCCACACATGGCTGCAGACAACAGCAAGGAGACATGTTCTTAGTGTTACACTTGTTCTTCACAGGAGGTGGCAAGCCGTGTAAGTAATTATATAAGGTATGGTATGAAGTTCTTAAGTTCTTTATTTTGTCTTTTGACCGGGTTCCAACCAGTCAGATCATACCCCCTTATCTCAGGAATGAGGGCTATTTGCCAGAGATCTTTGGCCTGAAGGATTATCGAAGCCTTTTGCTTGCATATTTGGTTTGGGGTTTGGCAGTCTACCATTGTACAGTAGGCTGGTACATGACAGCTGATACTCTATTAGTCTATGTCACTATGTCTATTACTATTCGTTCTTGTCCTGCCTGAATTGTTTACTGGCCGTGTTTGCTCCCTTGAGTTCTTCAGAAAACCATGGGCGATATGATGAACCTGAGAAAGCTCCGGAGGAGGACTGTTCTGGAGCAACTGCAGGCTGTTTTGGACCACTGCGTGGGGCAAAGGAAACCCCAAGAGGTTTGCTTTTCAACCAGGTTGACTGCTTCTTTTTCAGCACGGATCGACACGAACAAATCCACCACCAAACCAACCCGTTTTCACAGTTCGGATCTCTCAATCATGAATGGATCATCACCTGGCTGGGTTGGTCCATCTCTGCCGACCGGATCATGTTCCATGTCTTTTTGTCTCCAGGTCGTAGCCTAGAAAAGAGGACATGACCCTAGATCGACAGCAAGTGCACTCCAACTAACACATCACATGGAATTGGAGTTCACCCCCTGTTGGCTTTTCTAAACATGAACTTCCTAACGGAACTATGTCATGCCACGTCACAGTGTTTCGGAGGCGTACTCAGAGGTACGAACTGAGACTCCATGTGGATGATGTGTTGGACTCCATGTGGATCTGCCAAACTTGCGTTGGAAAGCTAAGCCAGAAGGGCTCCATGACGTTTGGATTCCGAGCACTGGGGTTGACGTCCCCCAATTCCACCATCCACGGCAGCCTGTGGAATCGGGAGATGAAGCGATTTGCCCCGAAAACCCTGTTTGCGGCAATCTTGTCCCTGGTTTTGCTCTATGAAACAGGCCCTGATGTCCACGCTTTACGCGAGGCAAGCGCTTTCACGGGAGACTGTTCAGTTTACTTTTGCTGGGTGTTCATGCTTGATTCCTTTCAACCAAACATGTGTTGTTTGATGATGTTTAACAATCTTGTTCTCGCCTTAAGCTCATACTTAAGAACCACCGGCTTCGAGGTGTTTTCTTCCTACATGCTTTGCACTTCATGGAGCCCCCAGATGCGCCTGAACATCAGGTTGGATGGAGAAGTTGAACATCGTGGGAGGAGCCTTGGTCTCAGCCTCAACACAAGGCCCGGCGACCGACATCAGTATGTGTGTGCGTGCTGTTTGTTTTTTTTAGGAAGGAGCTGATGGCACCATTTCCCAAGTTTAGTGGTTGCAGACATCATGGGGTGCCAGTGCCATCAAAACTTGTAGTTGATCGCACGTGCGACGGCATGACCGTCGCGTCGCCCGTGGGATGACTGAGCTGGTCGACTGGTCCACCATCTTTGAGGGCCCTGGGGCGGCACGTGTCGTTCCGTGGAGCGATCAAAGGAGATGGCCAACCATCTAATAGCATCTAATAGCAATGGCCTCCAACCTAAGAGCATGCACAACTGGAAGGAAGTAGTGACGCAGAGAGCCCAGTCACCAGGAAAGAGTCACGAAGACTTGTAGCTGTGACCACGTAAACCACGTACCAGACACCTTCACCATGGTTCTTCTTGCATGGGAGGTACTTAGGTAACTTTTTCCACAGGGTCATTTGATAGCACAGATGAAAACACAAACAAAATAGGTGCACACACACATTTGTTTTCAGGGTTAGTGACGGACCATCATGTAATTGTCCTTTTGAGTTAAGGACATACTTGGGTGTCTTTCCTTTGACGAACTGGGCTAAACCTGCGGTCGAAACCTGAAGGGTTCGGTGTTCAGGTCGGTTTGGCAGATATTTGGTTTGCGTGGAATGAATGTAGTCTACCCTTCTAAACGCGAGGTTCTAAAATGTTCTAAAAGATTTGCCTTAGCGGCCGAAGGCCATTTGTGGGAGTTGCTCCAAGTATTTGGCATAGCGAGCTTGGCATCGTGTGGGCGACCCAGATGTTCTCCAGTGCTCAGCATCTTTTCACCTCAGCCTATGGAGGCTTTGACACCAGCTACCTGGTCCCTGCCTTGCAACGCCTGGGTCCACGCTTTGTGGGTGTGGTACAGCTGCCTCCCTCTGTGAGCGCGACCTGGTGAGACGTAAGGGGATGCTGATGTTCCACCGACTCCCCCGGTTTTAGGGTCTAAAGGAAAAGGCATGGAAAAGGCCCCTTAGACTGAGCCCGGCGAAGGGGATCTCGATCGGTTCGCCCCTCCGGGAGGTTGGTAGACTTTTGAGACAAACACAGCGCATCGAAGAGGATGTTGAGTCCAAAGAGGCCATCCAAAGGTGTTATGAATCCGAGCCGAGATGTGGTGCTGAGAATGGAAGGAAACCAACTTGGCCTACGTCTTTCGTCCGAGAGGATTCTCATCCACGATTTTAAGATGCACTCATTGAGACAGAAGGAGCTGAACCTCTTTGGCATCAGCCAGAGCCGCCAGAGCAGCCCTTCCAGGGAGCGACTGAGGGTCGGTAGCTATCCACAACTGGAGCCTGAAAATGGGTACAAAATTGTACAAGTGCCTGTTTGTTTGCAGGGTCTTGTCCCATGTTTCAATGTACTCGAAGTCGAGTCCAGGTTTTCCCTTTGGAAACAAAGGGGGGGCCGTTCCGAGCTGGGAACTCTCTTGGAGACCTCAAGATGCTCAGATGACCTGAGGATGAGGAGCTCAGACGTTTGCATGCTGCGGGGGTGAGAGCTGTTCGCTTCAACCTCAAGAGGACCGATGCGGTTTCAACGTGGGGTGGAGATGACGAAAGATGAAGAAAGCACGGGAAGTCGAGGGGAAAGTCGTCCATGTTTGGCGCTTCCATGCGCTTCCCTATTCGACTCTTACCTTTGGAAATTGGCATGCCGCTGCCATTGCCATAACTTCTACCGATTTAGGTACCACTTGGACCACTTTCACTGGTAGGGCTTCTTGAGCACGGCAGCTTTCTGTCTAAGCTAGAAGAGAAGGAAAGGAGCACCAGAACGATCCAACGAACCTGGATTCAGTCTAGCAAGTCTAGCGTGCCACCGAACGAGTTTTCTAGACGGTATCACTTGCCCTGATGAATTGGATCGATCGATCGAGTTGGATCAATCACTGATCACCGGAAAGCCCCCAGACCGACCGGGTCCAAAACGTCGATGGTATACCACGGGAATGGAGATGGAGCGCCTTGTGTTCTACCATGTTTTTTACATATTGCAGGCCACCATCAATTGCTACATGGCACGCATGGAATGGCGGTTGGATACCACGGGGTGACCCATCTACCAAGATCTCAGAGGGTCACAGATGCATGAATGGATATGATTAGCATCAGCTGAACTTTCCTAAAGACACCCTGATGAATCTCGATTGCTATTTTATTGTGGCTGGCATTAATCCCTTCCACTATTAAAAGACACGAGGCCCCCCCCCTAATAAGGAAACCTCGGTCGCATTTTTTCCAATAGGGGGTCCCTGAAATCGGGGGTCCAAAATAGGGTCACCTGGAAAGAGTTTCAAAACAAAAAGGCAATCCATGAACATTTTATTAAAAAAACACATTTCTTAAACTCGTATCAAACATGCAAAAAACCTTTTCACCTACAAAAACCTTCATTAAAATTAGAATAGTGATTCTTCAGTAGACTAACAGCTAAAGCTTTCGAAAGGTGATGTCGCTGTGCCATGCGGTGTTGCATGACCTCGGTGGCAAGTGCGTTTGCGTGAGTCCGTGCATTGGGGGAAGGAAAGCCTGCTGGTGTAAGTCGGCGTGTCATGGTGGATAGACAGGACGGACAGAGGTGCGCAGTTACGGTTGTTTTTGGAACCTACTAAGAAAAACCTCTCCAAAATCGGCAATGTTGGTAGTTTAGTAGCGGCTTGAATCGGCTTGAAAGGGCGGTAATTTAAAAACGAATTCACACCGTATTTAGGGGGATCCGACATGACCTTTTTTAAATTAGGGTCCGTTTTTACATAGGTACTCGGGATTAACCATGCCGCTTGAAAAAAATCCCCTTTGCCATGTGAATGTGGCTTCGAACGGGCAAATGGGAGACATCATATTGGGATTGGGGATACATGACATTGATTGGCATTGGCCATATTCAATTTTTGTTGTTTTCGATAATCAGTGAGACATAACACGGTGATAGAGCAAGAACATGATTGAACAATGCAGTTTGAGGCTTACATTGTGGCTAGTTCATATGTGTCAAGTGCATCCGTGAGGCTACGCATACACCACCAAACATATCACCATTGCATATTCCACACGCAAGTGCTTCACGTGACATGCAGAAAACGCCGTACGCTCTGCATCTTAAGACCTGGCAAGACTGGAAGCAGCTTGGGTTGTCTCAGATGTTGGGAGGGGCAAACTACTTGAGTTTCTTGAGGTGTTGTTGTTTTTTATGTTTGGGAAGTTGTGGACGTGGGTGCGCAAACAGTGGCCCCATCATTTTGATCCTAGGGTTTGCTTAGTTTGATCCTAGGTAGTTTTTGCAGGTTTCCACCATGGTATAGACATTTACATGATTAGCCCCTTTTTTTTCATCCAACAAGGGCAGCCCTTTTCCGCTTGGCTTTTGTGATTTGCAGCCTTCAGAATCTTCAGACAAACCTCCACCTTCCGATGCACTAGTAATAGAGCGAACGCACAATAAAAAAACACATACCAGGACCTTCAAAGTGACCTTTTGAGATCCTAGAATGAGGTCACTTAGTCCCTAAAGAGGTCACTTAGAGACTCAAAGAGGTCACTTTGAAGGTCCTGGTAAAAACATCTGAATGCTTCGCCAGCCCTTAAGACGATGACACACAGATGCGCACGCCGATGTAGATAGAAGTTGTCAGCTAATAATTGGCAACTGCTTGGCATGCACGGACTCAGTTGCCACTAAGTTCTAAGGTAACTTCCAAATACATGGGTGAAGGCTGGCTACTGAGGCCTTGGCCCTAGGTTCGTTTCACAAGACAAAATATCTTAGCCAACCAGCTACACAGCATTGTTTGCAGCGCAGGGCTTGCACACGTGCACCAAGCAGAGCAATAGATTTGACCAATTTGCTTGAAACTTGAAAGCTGTTGTTTCTTTTTTCTTGTTTGAAAGTACCTTTTGACAAGTTCTATTAGATCCAGCCGAGGCCTACCAGTTCATGTAGCCAAAAGCCAAGGATGATAGAATGAACTTTCAATGGCTGAATTAGGTATGGATATTTTTTTTTACCACACAGCTGTTAAGCAGAGACTTTATATTGCCTTGGCAAATGACGTGGAGTGGTACCGGCATTTGGATGCATTTGGTTTAATGTGCATGACATTCCGACTATTCAAGAGTAACCCCCAACATGTTTCTTAAACAGATGTGATGCCCTCCAAACCAGGGCTGGAGGACATTGTTTGCATTACAACCGCCCGCAATGTGGTGCACAGTATAGCAAAGGCATGTGTTTCTTTCCACTTACTGTTTATGGCAGGATGCAGGTCATGATGTTTGGCAAACGTTTTGCAAAACAGACACACCTGCAAGTTGTCAAAAGTCATCATGTGTATTGAAATGTGTATCTAAACACGTACATTGTGTGTAGCAAGTTTGGTTCACTGCATTTGAAATGTGATGAAATGTGTATTGAAACCTGCATCGAAGTTGTAGCACATCCAAAACCATGTTACCCAATGAACCACAACCCATTGCAGCACCATCGACAAGCAATCTTTGATGATTTTGAGTCTTGAGATGTTTTGATTTCATAGCGACAACCCAAACCAAACAAACAGTCTTATCAAAATCCATATCCGATATTGCATCACAAAACATACCCTCCAAACGCACCATACCAGAATCCATATCCAAATTCATGTATTAAACAAATGCATCATCCAATAAAACACCATATCACATTGGCCTTGAAAAAAACATAGCAAAAACAACCAGAGTATAAGAACCATTGACTCTTAGGTTTCCATAATGGTAGCAAACATGTAAAACGTGTAAAGACATGACCTGCACCCCTTCCTCATAGAATCCTGAAGAAGATCGCACTGGAATTCCGGCGGAGGGGTTTCCACCCAGAACCAAGTCCGAACTGGTATGTTAAATCAGTTCGGGGTAGAAACTCCTCCTCCGGAATCCCATCGGACATATTTTGTTCAATAGTTTCTGGAGATAAACTGTTGCAAAATTGTTCCTCCTGAAGTAAGAGCTCGCTCATCTAGACTTGTTCAAGACTCCTTCCTTTAGACGCTACGTCGAGATTCAGTTAGTTGGACCATCGCAACCACCTATATAGCTTTATGGAGGTACTTTGCGCTCCAAAAATAGCGTTTCCAACCTCGCAGGATGTGCTCGTTAGACTCCACGGCCATCATTGAGCTGAGCCGAAGGGTTTTCAGGCTCGGAGGTTGGCACACGGAGTTCTATGTGGAGGCAGAAGAATTGGAGGCTTTGAGTGCTCCGGCGGATGCAGGAGGATGTCGCTGTGTCACCGTTTGTCCCTTTGTCACCTCTACAAGGACTTGAAAAAGCAATAAACTGGCAGGTGGTTGGCATGGGCCTCTCACCGCCCTGCTTGGTATCAATATGTATCATTGATATATGTATACCCTGCTTGGTCATGTGTGTATTTGTTCTTTTTCATTTGGGGTTGAGGATCCGGATCTCCATGGATCCGCAATTAGTGGGAAGCTGGGTGACTGAAACGTGAAACGTCTGTTGTTAAGGCCATTGAGTGGGCAAGACTATCACCAATGAGTGTGGGTCTCACATGGAGGCATGCAAGGCACACAGGCAGATGAATGCCCACATGGCCACAGAGTCGAAGCGGCCACAGAGGCGAAGCGTCAGAGTGTCGAGATCGGCCGACAGACAGAGGCTGCCTCACTTAGATACACATGTAAAAAAAGTGAAAAAAACACACGCACACTCCCTCAGACAATCATGGATGTGCAAAAACCACCCGTTTTGTATTCGGAAAATGGTCATCCAAGACCTTAATGTTCCACTTCCATGACTAGTTCAATCAGGGTAACAAGATGTAATAAGTGGAATCTTGTAGCTGGCAGCGCCATTGGTCTTAAACCTGCAGCTGATTTGGCAGCGACCGAGTCCGCGTAGTTAACGGCACCTGGTCACTTTTTGACGGGATCAAGTTTGATTAGACGCGATCGGTTGTAAGATGCTTAAACTTCGCAAACATGGTTGATTGGGGCGAGTTGGTGGAGCACTTTTGTCGATCGGGGCGAGGGGCACTTTGAGGGGCATCTTGAAAACTTGACTGGGATATATGTACATATTGCTGCTGCATTGCTGGCATTTCCATGCAGCACATTCGAGGCAAGGAACGGTTTCTGTGGCATTGACATGCGCTGTTCACTGGGTCCACTGAGTGTCTCCTTGCACATACACCCTCATTTGTGGATGCAAAGGTCCTTGATACTCATCATCATCACCCACACAGGGCACTCTAGCCAATGTTGTTCAACATTGGATAACCAGTTATTTTCAGTCCTCCAAGCTGAACGGAATCACTTGAACTACAATAGTCCACTGGACACCACTGGTTTCCTCACGTTAGAGTTCTTTTTGGCCCATGGTTTGGACGAACCTATTGGGAAAGCCTCGGCAACAAACCTGTCACAAAGCACTGAACGTTCGTTCACGCCATGCCGACAGGGAGCCTTTGAGGCTGGAATGGATATGTAGCTTAGAATAGTTATGCTTCACGCAACAATGTGCAACCAGACAAGCACACCCAAGTAAATCTACAAGGAACACCCTCCAGTCATGCCAAGGTGCCAGCATCGCAGAGCTGCCGAAAGCCAGCATTGATCACTTGGGGCTGAGCCGCCAAGCGCTGCCCTTTCTCCTGGAGCTAGTGAAAGAAGGGGTGAAGGTCGCCCACCGAGCGGATTTCAGCAATGTGTTGGATATGCCCTGGAAGAGACCCACGTGATGACGAACCTGAAACCCACAGGAACATCGCCTTCCAGTTCGGTCCGTGAGTCACCATGAGTCCAGGTTCCATCACGTTTCATGCGGGTCTTTTCCCGGGTGTACTTGTGGGGGGTGGAGGGATCGATCAGCTCCCTGGAGTCACAGAGCTCAGGCACCCCGGCTTCCGAACGGAAGACGTGAGGGGTGCCCCGTTTTCACATGTTTTCACATCACATCCACTGGATGGGACTAAGCAACATGTACCACCCCGAGCTCTGTGACTGGTGCAGATGTTGTTCGTTTGAGCACAAGTCTCAGTTTATGGTCATGAAGCATGTTGCATTACTACGGGCTTCCAGGCACAAACCTCAATGATGCACTCCAAACGGGATGTAGAATCCTGCTGGCATGCGCAAAACAAGACGACAACCACCTGTCCATATTCGAGGAACCCTCACACATACCAACTGATGGGGTCCTTTGCCTTGTTTTCCTCCCCCGGAACTCCCAGCACCGTAACCACCAGACTCGCACAGGTTCCACCCACCCCCCCCGTTCGAAACGTCGCCAGGTGAAGGCTACGGGCTTTGGGCGACTGCAAGGGCTGCAGCCCTTGGAAGCTTTGGAAGCGATTCACCAGGCGGCTTAAGCCGCGTTTGGGGATCGGGCGTTTCGGGCGACGAAGACGCGATATCGATGTGCAGGTGTTCGGTGTGTCGTTGACCTACTCTCCCTGGAACTAACATGGAAGTGGAACACCACCTGTTTGTAGTGGAACATGGTCTTCCTTACGGAGCCATTCTCCACTTCCATGTTAGTTCCAGGGAGTGTAATTACTACAAGCATTTGTTTGGGGGAAAGTTTTTAGTGCAATGAACCACTGGGACCTGGGTTCGCAACAGGGTGAGGAACCTTCCAATAGAACACTCTACATGCCCTAGTGCTGAAAGCGCCTCCATTGTCAATGATTGTCAATCAGCACTTAGACTTCCATCAAACGGGTTGTGCCCAGCTTCTAAATCCAGTTTGTCTCCACAATGGCCAGCAACTTCTTTTGACGCTGACCTTCCACACATCATGCATGCATCCATACATACTGTGAATACCTACCTACCTACATACCTACATACCTACAGTACCTACATACCCACATAAACATGTTTCACAGCTGCCAGTTCACACTAACCATTGTTCTTAGCCATTAACATCATTAACACACCACTTCTCCAGTTGCATTGCCGCCCTGAGGTGGACCCTGCAGCGCTGCTCTTCGGCAGCGACTTACCCTGCACGCGTGCACCGCGGCCCTTTCACCTGGCGGATGTGCATCTCATTGAGCAGCACTTCGGGGACGACGCGGAGCGGATTTGCCTGAAAAATGCCATGGACTTCTATGGCGTCGAAGAGGCTAGCTAGCGGGATCTCGAGTTCGGTACGCATGGTGCTGACCGGTGGTGACGGAAGCTGACGGGAACCGCTGCCAGAGATGTTGGTCAGCTATATACTTAGAGTCTATATACATAGGGTTTGGTCAAAGAAGGAACTGCAGTGCAGTTGCATTGACAAGAACTCACTCAACACATTGGAAATTGAAGGGCTGGCGGGACTCTTGTAATACATAAAAGCAATACATGTGTTTTCACTGATGGGGAAAATCTGGTGTCCCCAAGAAGTTGCATTTTGCACTTTGAGGTGAGCAATGACGACCTGGCAAGATGAGCAAGTTAACGTTCATGAACTTCAAGCATCCAGTCCGCTGGCGCATGAACTGCACTGCCGGCTTGCACGCTTTTTCCGTACACACGAGCTCTGGCTCGGGCAAGTAGGCGCCCACAAGTCAAGCCAAGTAGCGGCGGCGACCTTGGAGCCACAGAGACCGGCGGGCTCGCCCAGCCAAGACGTCTCCCTGTCGTCCTCGGCTCTGGACATGGTGACATGCCGTATCTGACCAACACGACCAACACGGAGCTGGTTCCAAAGATACCCCAAATGATCCCCTAAGTCTGATCAATTATGAGTCTACAAACGTGCTCCTCACATTCCATTGTGAAATATTTGGCTTCAACAGTTACCCTGGTTGTCGTAGAGGACACATGGTCTTTGAAAGGGCCATGCCATCCACAAGCGATGCTGCTTTTCGGGCGCAGACCACAAGCTGAATAGAGATGAATGGAGCTGGATTGCTGGATGGGAAAAAAGGGCATGAAAAAGCATGAGGAAGCCGTTGGGGAAGCCGTTGGGTGGCTAACACGTTGAACAGCTGGCCTTCCGTTCCGTCTCCCTGAAGATCCTTTTTGGACGCACAAAAGGACCTCAGCCAGGGGGGCTGGAGTCTTGAAGCTCACTCCGCCAACTTTGTTAATTGTCTACCTGGATATGCCATGTCTCGACTAAATCTCGACTCTTTCAGTACCCCACACCTGAATCAAAGCACCGACCGTTGATGTGCTCAGGTGTGTGCATGCTGGAGCCAACAACTTCAGCTCCCATTTGCCTCAGCTCCCATTGGCCCCAGCTTGATGTCTTCAGGAGACCATCCAACGCCTGCAAAATCAAATGGACGAGAACGAGACTCGCCTACAGTCTGTGGATCGGAGCCAGGCGCGGGCTGCCGAGAGAGAGAGAGAGAGACGTCGGCGGTGTGAAGGGGCTGGGATCTGATGCCGGATGAGGTGCATCCAGATGAAGTGGAAGGGAAGAATATCGGTGCTGGCAAACTTGGAACATGTTGGGGATCAACAGGTCCACCGGCCCTGGGGCCTTTGGTTGAAACGTTGTTTAAGCCACGGGTCGGGTGACGCGGCCTGTCACATTGTAACCTCAAGGCATCATGATGTAGCCATCATCTTGTATGGAAATCATGTTTGAAATAGAATGGACGGCAATTTTGTAAAAGGATCACTTTCTCACGAAGCTATAGCCATCCACACACTATGTAAAGAAGGGAGAGGGTGTCGAGGAAATCAAGACAATTTTAGTTTGATAAGGTTTGTCGGTTTGTCGTCCATTTGATTCGCACAGACAAACAAAATTGTACAAAACAATTTCCTGCCATATTTTGTAAAAACAGATCACCATGTCATTCGAGAACAGGCCACCATGGAGGCTTTTTTGCTGATGTTCTCCGATCTAGTATGATCCAGGCTCATTTGCTCTATTCGATTGTAATCTCCTGGATCTCTCTGTGTTGAAGCATGTTGAAGCCTACATGATCCACAGATTCTACAAAACGATGGTCCGTTTTGTTGAGAGTGTCCTGGCTCTACAGAATGACAGCAGTTGCTGAGAGTGCTTTGGCTCTACAACATGACAGCTCTTTGCTTATTCCAGACCCGCTTACCTTTCCTATTTGTTGTTTGGGGGGGGCATCCTTTGTGCTGATTCCAAAGTTGTCCAAACTTGCTTGCCCTTTTATCTCTTTGTTCCTCACACGGCTCTATAAAAAGATTGTGCATGGTAATTAGCTTTTACAAAAAGATTGTCAATGGTGTTGACGGTGTCCTGGCTTTGCAAAACAAAAGCTCCTTACATCTCTTTACTAATTCCGGACCCACCCATATCCATCCATATCCTGTTACAATCCCTCGCCTGTATCAATTTGTTTCTGTCTTTCTTTCTCAGAATATGTTTTCTTTGGTTGTCCTGGCTCTACACAATGACAGCTCCTTTCTCATTCCAGACCTGCTTACCTTTCCTATTTGTTCTCAGACTGTCCGTTGTTTTGGGGGGGCATCCTTGTTGCTGATTCCACAGCTGTCAAACCTGCTTATATAACCGTTCCTCTCTTTGTTCCTCACATGGCTCCAATAAAATCATTATGCATAGGGTCTGTCCGTTCTTACCTGTAACAGTCAGTAAAGAATTATCATCATGACCATGACCAAGGCCTGCAACCATAACCAGGCCCCATGATCATCCACTGGGCCCAGGATAGGCTCGGATAGACCCAAGCCATATGCATGATATTTAGTTATAATTAGTGATAACCACTATGTTGAGACCAACCGGAATGTACGCGACGCTGTCCACGGAATGTACGCTGCTTCCCATTGGTAGTATTTACGACATTTGTGTGCCTAGTGCAGCCTACTAACACTATGAAATCGTGGCATTCAACGTCTCCTGTCCAGACAAGCTGATGTGATCTTAGCTGTCTTGTCTCTATCTTGTCTCTATGAAGTGCCGGGACTGCACGTCACACTTTGGCCCTTTGGCTTGTAGGGCTCCAGCGTCTCTAAATGCAGAATGCTTGGCTACATCCTTTCCAACTTGAAACATCGACTTGATGTGGACACATTGCAGTATGTGTGTGTGTGTGTGTGTTTTTTTTTTAAGTCATTATGATCTCAGAGTCCATCATTTTATGAAAAATCACTTGGAAATCCCGCCATTTTGCAAAGAACAACCCATGTTCCGATGAATTGTGACTTCAAATGGGGTGCACGGGGTTCTGTGAAATCTCAACCAAGATGGGGGACATGATTTTGGGACTTAGTGAAGACTCGTAGGACTCTTCGTCTGACTCCATGTGCTCGTTTGGTGTGAAGTACAGGGGACCTTTAGTCTTTCGGGGTTGCTGGCTCGCCACAGCATCCGATCGTAGTTTCGGGAGCAAACTGAGCAGAGATAACGAGAGGCTCGACTCACATCGAGAGGCTCGACTCGCGGTTTCCGCCATGCTGAAGTGTTTTTTTTCCTCAACTTACTGAGACTGCACCTGGGTTACTGGCCTGAGTGTTGAAGGAAAAACCATGCAAAACAACTTTGCATCACCTGGAGCCGGTCTGAATTCCACGAGCTAGTAAGAGCTAGTTCTTCTTTAGCAAATTCTTCTTCCGTCTTCCACCACGCCCAAAAATGCATCCACAGATATCAGCCTGGGGTGCATGGTGGCCTTCCTAAGCATTGAAGACCCAGAAATCCATAGAGATCCCGAACTGCGCCGGCGCAGCAGTCCTCTCAAACTGGGAGCCACCTTTCCTCCCCTCCTTTGGTCCACTACCTTCCCCTCCAGATGCTTCATGGAGAGGATGATATGAGGGTCGACGATGGTCAAAGTGTGAAGTTTCTCCGCCTGGGGTGGAGATTCGATGGAGGTTTCCGGTGGATCAGCATCACAGAAACAACACCTAGTAGGCAGGCCTTCGCAATTTGGATGAATGTTCAGACCTGCAGCTACCAATCCTTGTATATACATCCCGGTAGCAACTCAAAAAGATAGAAGAGTGAAGGACTTCCCTCATATCCCTCCGCTCCACATTAGGGAAACTTGGACATGTTTTTCTAGATTTGGTGACCTGTCTATGTGTGTATTTGATGATGTTCCTCTCCCAAGCCCGAAGACCCTTCGACCTCCCCCGGCGAATCCACCGTCCCCTCCTCTCAGCTTGGCCTATCGGGCCGCATCGAACAAGTGGCTGGGCAGATCGGAGATGGGGAAGCTTTCATTCCCTGGAAAGCCGGATGGCACCACCTGTTTTGGTTTGGAACACCACGCCGGAAAAACCACCCTGTATCGAGAAACCCTGAAGGAATCATGGAAGATATGGAAGTGGATGGCACCACCTGTTTTGTCTTCGGAATATGTCCTCCTTCCAAGGGGGCCATGTTCCGAACTTCCATGATTGTTTCAGGGAATGTATTTTGATTGTTGATGAAAAGCAGGCAGCAATGACCCTATCCTGGTTGCATATTGTAGCGCTGTGTTTATACAGTTTTGGGCCATGAGCCAAGCCTCGCTCTTAATTGGCCAGAGGCTTGTCAGATGGTGCTAAACACAGTCCCCCCCAAGAAAACCGTTCGCCCAGAGAACCACCCGTTTTGGATGCACTCACTTGCGGACTATCTCTCCCGCGCCCACATCAAACCCTTGCCATGTTGTATGGCGGGTGTTGGTGGGTTTCTCCGGTGAAAACGGTCATGATGGAGACAAAGTGATTCAACAGAAAACTACGTACACAAAAACACTACGTGAAACCGAATGCAGAGACGAAAGAAGTGAAATCATGGATTGTACACATCAAGGACCAGAAGTTGCAAATGAATTTTGTTTTGTAAGAGTAATCGAACAAAACTTGCATTCCAGGAAAGGACCTAATTCGGGGCTGACGGATGTCGGATGGTATCAAAATCTTTGTGGCGGAACATTGCATACCGCACATGTTGCGTAAAGGCCTCCTGCTTGTCGGGCGGGACTTCAGATAGACCAGGCCACGGAGGTGTGACTAAATCTGATGGCAGTTCAGGGACCTCAATTTCATTATGAAAAGGTGGGTCGTGTGGCATAGTTTGTAGCATCTTATGCAAGACTGTAGTGGTCAAAACAGCATTTGGGAGTTCTGGTCTACGAGACAAACCGCCTTCATGATAATTGGTGAAACCAAGTCTGGTCAAACTGGATGTACCCTGTTTCTTATACGCGGGGATGACTTTCGTTCTAGAGAAAGTCTGGATATGCTTAATGATCCAGCGGAAACTTTCTGACAAGACACGAAGAGATTTAGCCTTCAGGGGCAACAGGCGAACCTTTGGATCCGTGTACTGCAAAGTGACTTGACGCTTCCCTTCTTTAATTCTTATTGGCAGGACTTGATTGGCCCATAACATGAAAGACAAAGCAAGTTCTGTCCATGAGATGCCTGGGTCTCCAGGCACCGATGGATTGGCAGGGTCAGGCCAATGTACACGTGTCGAAAATTGCCAAACCAGGTAACACAGGTTAACACCCCAAGAACAGCACCAGAAAACCACCCGATGTGGTTCAGGAGGTGGTGTGAAGTGGATTCCCTGAATGCACCATGACTTTAGTTTATGAATTTGGTTCTGGAATACGTCGACTGCCGGGGCAGAGATATGTCCTTCAGGAGCATGTAGCGTTGGGGAGGGTTTCTTTTCTTCCAAAAGTTCCATGCGCTTATGTGCAATTGCGAGTAAAAACTGGTAGATTTTGCCAAAATCATGTTGGTTCGCATGGTAGTGGGTGCGAATCTGTTCACACATGTTGGTGAAATCTGAATCATCTGTATTACGAATGCGGGCCGCAGCTTGATCGGCAAAGGCATTACCATGGATGTGCCAAGCTTGCTCAGCATTTTGAGCCGTCTGTACATCCATATGAGACTTAATTTTGTACACATGGAATCGATCTGGGTCCCACACATCCAGCAGACGCCGGATGAGGTCCCAATGTGCTTGCTTATGTTGACTAAGTTCGCTGGTGCGACTTTCAATACGCTCTATGACCTGGATTACGAACTGTGAGTCAGTAATGAAGTCAACGGGGCTGTGGAAGGGCAATGCGACGATCTGCTCTGCCGCGACCACGATTGCGAACAATTCTGAACGATTAGTGGTTTGCATTCCAACGCAATGTCCCAAGGCAAAAATTTGGAAACGATAGGGGCAGCCTTCATCGAGGGTAGGCGTACGGAGTACTGCCGCCCAGGCCGCACGGGCGGCATATGGGTCTTTAGGATGGTCGCAGGTGCCGTCAGTATAAACCACCGCGTGATGGGCAAGGGGAGATGTGGGTGTACACTCGAACTCCGCGCATCTTAAGTGCATGGCTTGCCGGACAAGTTCCACCCGGGGGTGGTGACACGGCAGGGGAAACCAAAGGGTTCTCCGGTTTGCTGCGATATACGCAACTGCATGGGGGTGTTCGGTACGCACTGATTGAAAAGATGAGCACTCCAGGAGCTGATGGCTATGCGTGTCATACTGGCCACAGAACGGACAATGTGGATCCTGCGTAGCAGACCACCCGGAGATGGCCCCTAATGATTGCCATCCTGATGTAATACTTAAACACAGAATCCTACGTTGGCGATCAGTTAAAGGCTGCATCAAACGGAGCGTGGTGAGGGAGTCAAAAGGAGTATCGGGTGCCCCTTTACGATGTATTATTTCCTGATGACAAAACCAGTCCCAGGCAATGCGCAGTTGCGACTTGATTTGCTTGGTGGATGATGTTGCGATGTTAACCCGCAGCCCGCCAGGGCCCAGGAGTGTAGCGTGTTGTGTCAGTTCCCACCCCAGGGAGCGAAGGTAGGCAGCCAGGGCACTGGCGGGGCCTCGGACTTTACCCTCAAATGTTCGGATCGTCGTGATAATTTGGTGTGCCATGGTAGGGTAATATGCGAACAAACGCCGCAAAGTAGATAGCATATCGGAAACAAGGTAGAGGAGAGGGTCCTGCACTTTGGCTGAAAGGAAATGCATAGCGATGGGACTAGAGGCATACTTGTGGTCTCCGACCAACACATTACAGGCTGCTCGACGCAAGGTGACGAAATGCCGAGATCCAATGGAAACTCCCAAGGCACCATAAAAGGTAGCAGGCCAAATGGCCGTCTGTATTTTTTCCGCCCGTTCGTCTAGAGGAAGCTGCAGTTTCCGGAGTCGGTTACATTTGGCCACTGCATTATCAATCTTGTCTCTTAGTGGACCCAAAACCACTTGGTTGGTATATGAGATGGTGCATCCCAGATCATGCACGTGGCTCTTAATTGTAAAAACAAAATGAGGGTCCATTAAGAGGGCTGCGGCGTCGTGCCAAAATGTGCGAAACTGCTTAGTCGTGGCCCAACACCACGACTTGGAGAAGTCGATACGCATCCTTAAATCAGTGATGAAATTTAACATGTTGGTCATGGTCTGAAAACAACTTCTTTCGGAGGTCGACATGAAAGACCAATTATCGGCATATGCGAAAGGGTAGACCCGTGGCGTGTGAATCTTGATGTAATACACGAAGCTCAAGGAGAGCATTCCCACTACCGACATGCTGTCTCCTTCGGGAAGGCCAGTGGTTGAGTTACAAGGTTCACCAAGACTTCTTCCGCTCTGCAAAACTCTGGTAAGCCTTGTGAGTGACAAGAACCAGAAGTCGGAAATGTGGGTTGGGACTCCAAGGATCTTAAGTATATATATGTCGAATCACCCGCCTCGGGATGAGGTTGAACGCTTTAACTAGGTCCATTGTCCAACCTCCCCAAGCTGTGTGGTTCGATTTTGCGTGTTCTATTTGTAATTGTTGCATTAGGCAGAGGTCTCTGGCTGACCGCCTCGGGAGGCCCCCACTGATTACAACTGGCCATGATTCTGACCACTGACGAAGAATTTGGTCCGATATTAGTTTCGATGTGAGGCGGGCTATATAGCCTAGAATGGTGATTGGCCTTCCGTCGGAGATCGACGCGGGCCGTTCTTTCTTTGCGAAAAGCAAAGTGCGTGAACGCATTTGTTGCGGTGTTAGACCTTTGTGCCAAATGGCGCCGAGCAAACGGGCGAGGTCAACAATCATACTCCAGGTGAGACGTTGCAATTCCTCGGCATGCCAACCATCTATTCCTACGGCACGATAAGGTTTAAGACGATGGATGGTGTCCCATAACAACTTAGGGTCGTCATATTTAAGGTCGAGCATGGGTTGTGCAGGGATGCACATGTCTAAGTCGTCAAGTAAATGTTGCCATGGTTCATCACTGACTTGGTCCTGGTACGTGTCTCTCATCCAAAACTGCGACCAATACGAATGAAATTCATGGGACATGTCTGTGATGTGGTATGCATGGGTTTCGTATTGCATCAAGGCTGAGGACGGTAATCGCCCTTGCACGGCAGATAGGGTAATGGAGGAACCAGTGACATCTGCAACCGTGGCACTGCATGTTCCGATTTTTACCCTAGCGCCTACAGGGATTGACACCGGCTCGTGCATAGTAAATTTGGGCCGGTTACCTCTTGCTCTGCAGAGGGTGACTTGTGTCTGCTTGATTACAGGAAAGTCGTTAAGGAACTGCTGCTCCTTTCCCTTTATAAACTTATATGCATTCGAGTTATTGGTGTGCGATCGCGCCAAGGCAAGACAGTGGCGCTTGTGATGTGCCCGAAGACGTGCCTCTTGACGCGCATATGCATCGGAATCAAGTCTGGTAATCTGGATGGCGTCCAGGAGCCATTCGGCTGACGGGGGTTCACATGGGACGAAAGGAACGCAAGCGAAGCTGAGCAGCCATGATTCCCAGGACCGTCCGTACCCCTGTGCTGTTTTGATTGCTTGCCACTCCTGCTTGATTTGTTGTTGTACTTGTGTCGATGGACCTGCAGGTCTGTGTTTCTTAATCTGTCGTTGAAGAGAAATTAATCTGCGTGTTTGTCGCGCCTTCAGCTTGGCCTTGTTGGATGTCACTCCAGTAGGAGGATCATACCCTTTTGTAGGGTCAGGTTTAATAGTCTTGGGGGCGACATGTGTGACAAACCTTATGGGAGCACATCTGCCGAAAAATTTCTGTGGAAAACTGGGTTGTGGATAGCGCATTGGGTCTTTTGAATGGTGCAATCTTAAACAGTGTTTGACGGCTGCTTCTACTCCCTTGGACCATCGGTGGAAAGCATCATTGATTTCGTCTTCATCATCGAGCTTTCTCGATGACGTAAACCGAAGTGAGGATTGTAAGTAGCATTGCTCTAAACAGTCTGGGTCGAGGTTGGAGTCGCCCCAACTAGCTGGAACAAACCAGTTACGAGCCACGGGCTGTCTGCCAGGGAACTTGATTTCCAAAAACAGGGGGCTGTGATCAGGGAACACGTCAGGGGCTCCAACCCAGATGTCTTGGATCCAGGGGACGAGTGCTTCATGAATAATGAAGCTGTCATTGCGCGTAGCATTACGACATGTTGGTGGAAGATCCTTTGACAACTTGGTGGAAGCAAAGTGAAAGGCTTCCTGGCATCTATTTGATTGGAAGGCCCTAAAGGCTGGGAAATCCCGAACCGGATTATTAAAATCCGCAGCGATCAAAAACGGTAAGTTTGTGGCAGCACAATGTACGTAAAGTTCAGCCAAGAGGAGGTCACTTTTGTTTCGAACATCGAGTGTGCGGCCTGCGAAAAAGTAAGCTGTAACGACTAACACTTCAATGTGGCCTACTAACACTATCTGTTGCGAAACTCGGAGTGATTCTTGGAGGACAGGGTGAAAAGGAACTCGAGATTGTCTGCATGGAGAGCGATGTAGTGACGCAGTCCCCAGGGGCTCCCCTCTTCTTGCCATACTTGCCATAAATGGATTGACTACAGTTTTTTGTGGTAGAACTGGTGGACTCCAAGAAGCTATGTACGGCGTAGTGGTCAAGAACTTGTTGAACTCTTTCTGGATAGTGGCGGTTGCGGACGTTTCTGCCAAACAGATAACATCAGCACCTAATTGGACGATGTCGGACTGTCTTTCAGTGAGGACAGTGGGATTGAGAATAGCGAATGTCATTGTGGTCTCACTGTTTGCTGGTCCAGGGTGGGACGCTTCACCTACTCTGGTTCCCAACAGCCAGTTGAATGACCCTCGAACAGGTGGAATATGAGAAAATGCAACCAAGTGACCCCACATGGATCGACAAGGGAAACGAATGTACAAAACAAGCCCCGGGCACGCCGCGTCTTTTTTCCTGTGGCAACGGACCACATGGTATCTGCGAGCGTGCTTGCGTGCATGCGAATTGACGTACTTCGAAAAGCTCTTAGACATGCCTCTCAATGGCTGCGAAACGTGATTTGGCGCACGTGGCACGGCATTCCGCGATGCGCAAAGGTGCGATGGATGTTCGTCTATGCCAAAAAAGGGCAAAATGGTGTGGCATCGAAGTCTACTGCTGTGGGCAAACCCACATGTGAGACAGGTTGGCGTATGCCTGGTTGGTGGGCGAACTGTCAAAAGCTGTGGTCTGACAGTGGCATGTGCACGAAGCGAAACGGTGAGAGCACATGTTAATCCTCCTCCATGTTGTCATCACCATTGCTAGGGCGCTTCCTGCCAGTTGCGGTAAGAAGGAGTTTCAACTGATCGAAATCCTCTTTGAAGCTGCTCCTGAGTGCAGCTTGTGTTTTTCCCAAAGCTTCATTTAATGATGTATGGAAGTCGTCTTTTACTTCCGTAATTCTGTCCGCCACCTCTTTTCGGACTTGCTGTAGGTCTGTGTGGACCTCCTTTCGCAAATTGGATGTTTCTTTCTTTTGACTTGTGATGGCTTGTTCCAAGCTATTGAGTCGAGTTTGCATGTTTTCGATGTCTTTCTGCTGCTTAGTTTGTTGCTCTGATGACATGCTGCTTGCTGTTGTCCTGCTGGAGGATGAGCTTGGTGTTTCCAGTCGTGGGACAAGGTCAGGCCAATCGAAATGGCGGCGGGATGATACAGCAGTTGCCCACGGATCATTGACCATGAGAGGGTCGATATCTGACTCGTTCTTTGGGTCAGATCTCCAGGTCCGACGTGGGCCTTCATTGGTGCGTCTACCAGCAAGAATCACAGGCTTTGCTTTATGATACTTGCTCTCAATTGGTTGGAGCAGAATGGCATTATGCTGCCATGTCAGGTGCGTCTTCTGCAAATCAGAGGTCCCAATCAAGAGCCACGTAGTGGCGTTCAGAGCCCTCATGGGTCGTGCCTGTAATTTCTGCATTGCAATCCATTTAGAGACATCATCGTAGGTTACTCCGACCGGCAGCGGAGAGATCTTGTAGAGGAAGTCGCCCTGGATTTGCACCGGTTTGGGATCTGAGGGGCGAACTTTCTGCCACACGGACTCGAAATCTGCAGCTTTGACTCGAATCCCATAAGTTGGGCGTTCTTTGCTGGACCGAACGATACCTAGTGAGCACTCAATATTGCTGGCCCGCTCTAGGACTTCTTGATGCTTACCCATGGGGACCCAGACGATGGAATATCTGGAATCGGCCAAGTTGCTATGTTCTGACTTGGGGATTGTGTAGACACCTGACTGGCCTGACCTCTGCAACACCGACGTGAGCATAAGATCTGTGACTCTGGCGTAAAAACAGAAGGACTCAGCATCCCTAGGCTCGACTGATTGGCGGTGGGCCCGCCAGCTGCGACCAGAAGGAGGTCCGGCGATGGCCTCCGCAGGGGTGACCCCGAGCAGCTTAAATACAGTCTGGATGGGTGCTTCCATGATGCTATTCCAGGTGGCGTCTGTGCATTCACATCGCCATGCCACGAACATGGTTTTGACTGAAGCAGTCACACTCGCGGAATCACCCTCTGACAATTTAACTGTGACTGCTTGACGACCGATGGAATGGCAGCATGCTGCTATTACAACTTTGGATCTATCGGACAACCTGACAGGAATGTTGAAACGCTGGCATGTGGCATCTTCAAGCGGGCAAGACGGCCCTGGCACGACCAACATCATCACTTCGTGTTTGGTTTTATTTTCATGTACCATTGAAGCGATCATGTCTGGTTCGACAAAGGTCACACCCTCACCAGGTGTATCTTGTTGCTCACTCATCTTAACCTCGGTGCCGTCGTGTCGACAAAAGGTGCCTGGCTCTATTTGTAATTGGTCAGCTGGAGTATGATTCTGCATCTTTCTATTCTGCCAGGTTGTCTTGATGCGCTTGTGTCGGTCGGCTTCTAGGTCGTGAACTTGCGGCATCTGAACTCTAGTTTGCTTGGCTAAGATTTCTACCTGCTGTAGGAAGGCTGTCTCGTCGGATATGTTGACCAGGCTACGAACACGGGCTGCCCCTGCTTCCAAGTACAGTTGCGATGCAAAATGGCGTACGTCAACAGGGTCAAGGCCAGCTTGTAGTGCCTTAGCAATGAAATCTTCTTTGGTTTTGAGTGCCGCCTCGGCTTTCGAGCCTCCTCCATGGAGTTCCATGATCATATGGATGTTCACCGGACTGTGACCCTCTTGGGCACTATCAAGGTATTCACTGAAAGGCCATTCCGGATTGGCGCGCTGCCCTTTAATGATTGTGCGTAGGCAGCTCTCGTGGCCTAGGTGCTTACTTGCTTTTTGCCATGCATGAGCGAAAAACCCTGACGGGGTGGCGCCCTGAACAAGTCCTGTCCAAATGTAACTGTGCCATAGCTTCAAACGAACATTGTATCCTTGTTGGATGCCTTGGAGGTCGCGTTGAATAAAGGCCAAAACCAGTCTGGTTGCCAACACGTTCTGGAGGTCTTGGATAGGCACTTGAGTCATTTGAGCACACCGAACAATGCCAAGCTTGACTGATGTACCCTTAATGCCACTGGTATCAATGCTGGCATCCAGGATTGTTTTCCAACCTAAGGATCTGATCAAATCCGTGAGGCCTAATTCACAGTAAAGCTGCAGCAAACTCAACGCTTCGTGCATGGTCAGAATACCGAAAAGACCCTCTGGCACTACACTCCATTGGCATGTAAGCAGTTGATCCAGACAAGGGGTACCCTGACGGATGTCCGACCTAACAAAGCACATGGACGGTGGAGTATCGGCCAACTCAAACACCCTACCCAAATGGTTTTCACATCGCACAGGTGTATGAAACATTGACTGGACGTGCTGCAGGAGGTCATCTACTGTTTCTGCGTTGTCACGGTGTGTCACGAAAATTCCCCTTGGCGACAGTGCAATGATCAAGTTGTGAGTGGACGATGTGAATGATCTTTCATCCAGGATCATGGGACCAGTCCACATGTTCTTGAGATGCATACCATCCGGAGGCACAGTGTCCGTTACACACAAAGGCACGAAAACCTCAGCGTCCCCTCTTGGTTGCCAAATGGGGTTGGCATTCGTTGGCATCTTGAACAGTGATCTAAGCACTTCCCACACCGAAACATTCGGGGCAATCTGAAGGCCAAAAGCCTGGTTGTCACATGTGATACGAAGGCAGTACAGAGGGTTGACCTTGTCTTCCCAGCTAAGCGTCGGAGAGACTTCTCCCCGCTCAACAATAATGGTCTGTGTAGCTCTATCTTCGACCACTTGCACATTAGATGCTGTGATACGACTTCCAAGTGCCTCATTTAGGATCCACAGTGGCACCTCGGTCCATGTGACACATTGGAATTGCGCAATGCCATCGAGAATACCTAAAATGGCGTGGGGGACTGCGATGGCATTACCAATCATGTGGTTGGCAATTTTCGGGTTCATCGGCATGTGGCATTTGGAGCCAACCCCGAACAGCATCGCCAACTCAACAGGGGATAACCACCGAATGCGACCTTGTGTCATGACAAAAGACCCAAGAAGGCCACCCTCGCGCAACGTTGGCTCAGGGAGCTCGTGAGCAAAGGCATAGTTTGCCATGATACACGGATGAATATCATCGGAAGAATGGATGCGGCACCGGCGGATTTCATGCAACGTTGTGCCGACTCTTGGTGGAAGATATGTGCATCTAAAATATTTTTCCAACACCTTAGGCTCAATGCAGGGAGCGAAGGCATGGCTCATGTGCGAGCTTGGCAGCAGGATGTCTTTCAAAGTTCGTTTGTGCTGACTTCTTGTCCAAGATACCGCAGCAAGTTGTTCAACCCTTGGATCATCTTTCCTCACTGCGACAAGTAACAGCCTGTTGCGTGACTGAGGTAAGATTTCAGAAAGGTTGAGGGCTTGGCACCACACCAACTCAAAGCCCCCCCATTGAAGGAATTCTCGGATCCAAGCGAAATGGCGGTGGCTAAGGATGGCGGAAACTTCTTCCATGCATAATACAGCGGGGCGCAGTAGCACACACTGAACGATGGTCATTACTATCAACCTGCCATCGATAGATTCTAGGCCCTGCTCAGAGCCAGCGCGGCTCCATGGTTGACATGGAGGGGACGCAAGGACCATATCTATGGGTTGGAAAAGGTACTTCCACCAGCCGTGTTCGATGTTGGCCTGTATAGTCAGAGGTTCTACCAGGACGGGTTGTCCGGACACATAAACGTGTCCGGACTTAAAAACTCCTAATCGGACACATGGGGATATCCACCTGCGTGTCCGGACACATGTGGCGTGTCAAGGCGTGTCCGGACACATGTGGCGTGTCAAGCATACCTGTTGCTCTGGGGAGCGCACAGGCCGACCATTCTGAATCCAGTGCACTGTAAGCAGTCTTATGCGTGGCCAGTTCCATGATGTGAGTGCATCTCGCCGTATCAGCTTTGGCAACTTCAGCGACGTGATACGAATTGTAGCGTGTGCAAAAAAGTGCTGTGCCAGAGAGCATTGTTCTTATTAACTCTGGTGGCTGGGGATCGCTCGAAGAATCATCGTTTTTTTTTAAAGGCTTCCCCTTGTCTATAAACTGCGCATTCAATTTCCAATTTTTTTTTGCAAAGTTGAAGGGACGGGGTTTGGGCGAGCCGGCCGTTTAACCAAGCGGGCTGCTGCATTTTTTCACGAATAATTGCAGCCTTGCTCGTTCACGGCCTTTTGGCCGCAGCTCCATCGGATCCTTGGCAGCTCTGGCCCAAGACCAAATGATGGAGGATGGTGAATCACCCGATCGGAGGGCTGTCAAAGTCGGAAGATTGGCCTCTACGATATACGCAGCGTTGGTGGAACCAGACGGGGGTGAGTACTTGAGAATGACAGGCTCTCTGGTATCCCAGAAGACACTCCGTGCCAAAAAAACACGGAAGGCCTTTGCTATGATAATGGAAAGTTCCACAAACTCCTATAAACATGAGCGGTTTTGGACAAAGGCCATACTCAGAGAGAGCTTGGATCTCATGATGAAAGAAAAACGTTTAGAGATCCCTGCTACGCCGAACTTCTCGTACCGAGTCTGGCTCAAACAACAAACGGCGAGTGTGCACACATTAGTTCAAC
Organism: Durusdinium trenchii; assembly: GCA_963970005.1. Lineage (NCBI taxonomy): Eukaryota > Dinophyceae > Suessiales > Symbiodiniaceae > Durusdinium > Durusdinium trenchii. Next base: position 955,430 of record CAXAMN010010335.1, read on the forward strand.
GGGCGAGAAAAAATACCTGGAAACCAAATCGGACAACCATGGACAACATGGAGACACAAGTGTGGCAGCCTGGTGTCCAGGACGGGACTGAAACTCATGTGGAGTCCTATTATAGTTGAACCTTCACTGTGATTTGTTTGCGACCTTTTTGTGGTGGAAATCCCGACCGCAAACAATACGGTGTTGGCAGGAACACGATTCGCAATTTGATGGTGTCTTTCATCGTCAACCTAGTGAAGCTGACCTCGCCGAGCCTAGTCTTGATGATAAATGTGTGGGTGGGTTGTTAAAGGACGCGACATCGACTCTACATCTCAATCTGCCCGGTAAAAAAATACTAAATATATCTTTAAATATAGGTAGATATATATATATATGTGTGTGTGTGTGTCCAAGTCTAGGAGTTCCGCTCGGCTTGACATGTAAGGAGCATGGTGGTGAGCCAGGCTCTGGCGCAGAGATTTCTGGTGGCAAAGTTTCTCGCCGTCCAAAAAAAAACCTGATGTGCCTGATCGATGTGTTCATGTGAGATTTAGCCCTGATCGATGTGTTCATTGTATGTTTTCCACCTCCCAGCGCGCGCTCGTTGGTGCCCAGGTTCTTCGAAATCCAAGCGATTCGCTTCTGATTGCCTCAGATGCTGGCGATGGAAAGGACTCGATCTGCTTGTGCACTGGTTCGACTTCTTGTTTCGACATCATTAAACTAACCAATAGTCCGTAGGAGCCGACGGATCAAAGTCAGCAAAAGCAATGTGAAGTTCCTAGGTCTTACCTGTGGGTCAAGTTTGTTGTGTTCTTGATTCTACTTGCTTTGGGTCGCTTTCTTGATTATTTGAATTTAAAAACTATTAAAGTTTTAAATCTGAGGCTGAGATGTCAACCACGTCCCCGGATTCTTATGACCTGTCGCCCTCTATGCCCAGCGTGAGTGCCGAGTGGCCTAGTCTGGGTGAAGAAGGCTGGGGCAAGGACGCATCCGCCCAACATTGGGAAGCAGAGAACGCGCAGGGGGAGTGGAGCTCTTGGGAGGCCAACTATGAGTGGAACAGTGGGAACGACCCGCGATGGAATGGAACTGAGAAGTTCACCCATGAAGAGTACGGCTACGAATCTCATTGCACACCCGCATCTTGGACATACGCGGCAGTCCAGGATGGTGATTTGAGTGAACTAGCTGAAACAGACCAGTATGGATCTGTGTGGGCGGACTCACAGGACATTGAAACGTCCACACAAGATGTGGATCAGAACCTCCCGGAGGTCAGCCATTGTCAAGGGCAAGGTGGCCAACCAGTACCCCAGGAGCTGTTGAAAGAAGTGCACTGTGCTCTTGATTCCTGCCAGGATCAGGGTGGAAGTGCGATGGGTGAGGAAGGGGTGCGTGAAGAAGATATGTCACCTGGGCAACCAACATCACACCAGAACCAATGGCAAGAACAATGCGAAGTAGACCCAATATGGAGAGATGAAACCGAATGGTGGGAAACAGGTGATGAGAGTGGCCAGCTACCAACATATGAGAGTGTTGGGGATGATGCCTCAACTCAACAGCTCATGGGAGAGCAATCAGCGCATGAGATGGTGGGTGAAGCAGAATGGTGGGCTTCATCAGACCAGGCCTTTGAGTTGCCAGGTGAGGAACGGTGGGAAACCTACCCAACATGGGAAGCTCTTGATGAGTCAGAAGGGTGGGCCACAGGTGATGGGTGCTCAACAAAACTCACGACTACCAAGACTTCCAACATTACCTATGCGCCTGTCACCAAGGAGGGCGCTCGCAATTTTTTCCAGAATGTGAACTGGGACACAGAGGTCAACGTTAGCACTTGCCAGGCAAGTTCCTCAACAGGGTCTGAGGCTCGCCCTGAGCTGATGAAACCGCGAGATGTTGTGGCGTGGCAGCTTGAACAGCAGCTGGGAAACAAACCCACTTCCACCGATCCAAAAGCCATCAGTCACAAAGCCTTGCTGGGCATGAATCTATGGGAGCACCTCATTTTCACCAGGTGGTTCAAGGATCCGCTTGAGTACAAAAAGAAAATCCCCGCGACTGTTTCTGATGGCCTGTGGTGGGAGTTGAAAGAGCTCTACAAGCTTTCTCATACCGGTGGCTCTCCAACTGGACCATCTGCGGAGACAGCGCTTTTCCATTTGAGGGATGCCTATGCCAAATGGTGCTTTGGATGAGCACTTAAGGTTTCTCGTTTATGACCATCCACGTTCCTCAGAGAGGTTGACATCATACAAGAACAAAAGGTGAAATAAGGTTCATTCTTTCACTGTTGTGTTGAGTCCTCCTCAACTGATATGTTTTTTACGTTTGACAGCTTTCTCTCCAGGATTGGCGTCGACACACCGGTTATCTATGGAGAACCATCTGAAGATTTGAAGGCCAAGGCTAGCTGCAAACATGTGAAGTCGGTGCTTGTGCCACTAGTACAGGTGTGAGTTTTAGTGGTTCATGCTCAGGGCACTTGGGAGAAGTGCGCGAGCAATGATGACACCACGGAATACCGTCTCCAAGTTCCATTGGAGATCAAGATCAACAAGCTTGATTGCTTTGCAGACAGTTCTGCTACCTGGCAGCTTCTAGATGGATAACATTAGCAAGTATACGCACGCTCGCTTATCCCTACTAGGTTGGAGGCCACTGCTATTAGGTTGGAGGCCATCGCTAGAAGGTTGGACATGTTTGTAGGGTGAGCAACTCGGTCTCTTAGTTTGATGCCTCGGAGGATGCCAACTTGGAGGACAATAGCCTAAGACCACGCAACAAAGAGACCGAGTTGAGATGTTCTTCCAGGGTCGACTTTTGCGCTAGTGTAACCGCGGATGTGCAGGACGCCTTGAGCAAGGATACTATTCTGGTCCGTCACCTTCCACAATCTGACAAGGATGTTATAACTTGGAATTCTCAACGCTGTTGCTACAACGGTGTTCTCTCAGTGCTTGCTTGTTTTTTTTGCAAGGATGTCGTCCCTTCTTACAACTGGCGTGCAGGACGCGGAGGACAAGATTGATGGATCGATTTCAGAGAACGAGGACAATGAGAACAATGAGGACACCGATCGCAACGCCTTTTTGTAAAGGGATACTGAATTCTCTGCCCAGATTTGTCCATGTGAATCTGACCCCCAAATTTTCGAGATGTTTGCCCCCTTCCAACGCTAAATGTTGAGCTACGTAAGGGGTACTTGGGGGAAGATTTTCGTTGGAGGGAAATTAACAAGACGAACGGTGTTTTTGTGTCTCTGTGAAGGAGGAAATCCACGCCGGCGATATCAGCCTGAGCAAGGCGAAGGACTGCAATCACGGGAAAACAATCAGGGGTTCTCGAATTCAACGTGCAGGAGCCAGCCAGAACCACTCCACCACCTGAGCCTCAGATTCATTTTCTCATTCTTTGGAAGCCCTGTGTAGAAGTTGTTCAATGTTGTTGTAAGTGTAAAATGAGCAGTGCTCCTTTTCGTACAATTCAGGATCCAGTGACCCTTGGTCGCCTCCCAGAAGAGACCGGCTCATCCACGATTCACTTGCCGGATGATGTGGCCAGGGCTGTCTGTGGAGATACCCCCCATCAACCCGTACATCCCCACAGGCAGAAGCTACTTGCAGCAAGCGCTCGCAAACCCAATGTTGCTGGTGCGTGTGTGAAGGAAGACAAAAAACAAACAAAAAAACAGAAAAAGACGAACGAGACAAAGAATACAGGTAAGAGTAAGAGCAAGAAGACAGAGAAGAAGCAACAGAAGGCTAAGCCCAAGGTTACTGTCAGGGCCACAGCTGACACCCAGAGCAAGAAGGAGGGTGCCAGGATTGCCTACAACACCGCCAAGAAGGAGTTTATGGATGGGTTGCTTGCTTGAACCTGGTTGCTTCCCCCCCAATGTGTTTCTTTGGCTGCTGCATGTCGATTTAAAACCCCACCAGGCTTAGCGATCTTGGCTTGACCCGGAAAGAGAAGGAATCCAGGCCACATCACGTTGTACTATTGAAGCATCTTCGTTTCTGTTGACTTCTCTTGAAGAGCCTTTTCTTGTTCCAAGTTTTTGCGTGTCTTTCGCTAGTGGTGCCGCAGGTGGAATGCGAGTCAGGAGCGGGCTGATGTCATCGCCAGCATGGACCCGGCCGAAGCGAAGCGACGCCGGTACATCTAGGTCTGAGCTTTTTTGAAAGTGGAACACCATGATTCCCAGCGAGCTTGGGGTGACCCTACAAAACTAAACTCGTTACTCCTTGCCATTGCGCTTCTAAACTCGCTTTGTTTTGTATCCAGTGGGTCTTTGGGGTAAAGCTTGCGTTGCCATGGTGATGTTTGGGGTATAGCTGCTCGCCCTAAGTGGGGCCAGCGCCTTTACAACAGAGATCTGACGCATTGGATGAAGCCAACAATCGCACACTTGGATTGGCGTTTGCCTTGTCCAGTTTGTCAGTTATCTAGTGCCTGAAATCTAACAGTGGTCACATCGTACCGTTTAGCCTCACATTTGAAGCAAGCTGCCATTGGACAGTGCAGCAAGCAAATCTCGAGCTTTTCCAGGGAGAATCCAGCTGTATCCTCAGCTGTTTTGGTACCAAACTCATCCCTTGCCTTGCACCTGGCTAGCTACCGTTTCTTTGCGCGCATGAAACTAAGCCATTTGGCTATTGTCTTGACATCGCTTCTGGTGAGCTACTGGGATTGAATATAGCTATATCGAAGCACTATGCAAAATATAAACAAAGAGAACTATAAAGACTGTTCGGTTTTCTTGCAAAGTTGCGGTCGTCAATCCGAACCGTTGCACGTGCAGAGGCTTCGGAGAGGTGAAGGAATCGGACCAATTGGAATTCCTGGAAGTGTTCAGTGGCCACTCAACCTGCAAACTATCCAGTGTTGGCAATTTTCCATTTGGTTTCAATATAAGAGCTGTGTGCTTTGACATTTTGAGAGGTGTCCGGGAAACCCTTTTTTGATCTAAAAAAACGGGTTTTCCGGACACCTTCTGAAGTTGAGCCCAAAGTGGAAAATTACCACCCAACGTTTTCTTTTGGGAGGGGGCTGGGTGAATCCTTCAGTGCACGGAATTGGAAACCCGCCCATCCTGTGGCAGCTCAAGGACAACACATCTTGCATGACGGGGCTCTGGCGCACGGCTTGAGATCCAGGTGCATTGATGATCCTTGGCTGACTCTATGTAATGTAGGGCACTCAATGGTGATCGAAAGTCTACCCGCAAAAAAAAAAGCGCCTTCTACATAATAGTACTTGGCCTTCTTCGGAAGTGGCATATCAGATGATATCAACTTTCTGGGTTGGACTTCGAAATGAGGTGGAGTATTCAATCAAATATGATGTGACGGAAGCTTTTGGATTCTTATTGCTCCTGTACCAAGCACGCCGCCTGGTACGTCATGGACTCGCGTGGTATGCCATACCGTGCAACACATGGGTGTTTATGAACTTTGCTTGCATCTGTGAACGCCAAGCACTTGTTAGTTGGTGCATCGTTCACACAATGTCTCACATGTGTGTTGAAATAAGGAGCAGAGGCTCGACCAAACGGAGCCATTTTCGAGTCCGAGGCGACACCAAATTTCGTTCTGTGAGGCAAGGAAACCGCCTTGCACGGAGGATTTCATACATGCTCCACTACAACTTTCGTAAAGGTGTGTCTTATGTTCTGGAGAACCCTTTGAGCTCATTGTTGTGGAAGTACAAATGTATACAAAAGAGACTTCGCCAACACAACGCTCACAGAGTTGTGGTGCATTTTGGAGCATACGGATCGTATACTTCTAAACCCGTCCTATGCTCAGCTCATTTGGTCCGCGCGCTGATAAAACATGTGATTGTGCATCCAACCCGACCATGCTGCAACACATCCCACTCTTCTGCAACAAGGTCGTTCTCTATGGGACAGCACCCTTCCTGGCTGAGTTAGAGAGAAAGGTCACTGCCTTCAGGAAACTTCAGCTGGCCCGTATACGGAGTTTCTTGAAGATCAAAACTGTGCGCTCCTACACATGTCCCAAAACGGGCAAGACCCGGGTCGTGTCTTGTCAATCAATCATGTCGTTGGCAGAAAGTTCGGGGTGTGTCCATGCATGCGTGCACTGCCTCAAGTTGCCTACCACACACTGACCTATCTAAGGCAGGCGGTCCTTCATTGAAAGCCACACAGGTCTACCCTGGTGCATTCGGATTGGCAGCCACATGTCTAAGAAGGTAGCTATCAACACCAGCCAACACACCCCACAGGACAATTACCTTTCATTGTATTTTGTCAGTTGTCATCGACAGACAGCCCGGCGGACAAAGATTAGCCAAGTGGCCTTAACCAAGGTTGGGCGACTTTTGCAGCGTGAGCTGAGCAGGTCGCACAATGAAACGGGCTTGGAGCCTGACAGCGGGCTGCCGTTTTGTGACACCGATGAAGACTCATCGGACAGTGGCCTAGAAGGCCTCGCAGTTCCTTCCAAAACCGAAATGGAACTTGACCATTGAACCGTACATAGGTTCTTGATCCAATGATTTTGGATGAAAACATCGGAACTCCAGCAACATGTTGGTGGGTTGTAAAAAACAACTCGTTGTTTTTGGAACCGTGTCAGGGCGTGTCAGGGCGTGTCAACGGACACATACAGAGGGTTTTTCCGTGCCCGGGCGTGTCGGGCGTGTCCGGGATCGGGGCCCGAGTTTGTGTTTGCGATTGTTGAGGTTTCAAGCCTCGTACAGCTAGTTTAGCCGTGCCACACGCCCTGCGGACATGGCGGATGCGGCTGGCAACAACATACCAGGACTTGAGCAGGGGGCGCTCAATGGGCAGGAAGGCGGTGAAGGGGAAGGTTCCTACACCGGAAAAGGAAAACACGAAGGACAGAAAGGGAAAGGGATTGTCAAGGGTAAAGGAAAGGGCAAACCTGGCAAAGGATTTGCCAAAGGCGAAGGAAAGGGGAAGGACGGGGGTGTAGGAGCAGGTGATGGCCGTGCAGGCATGGAAAAAGGCGAGGGGAAGGGCAAGGCTGCAGGGAAGGAAGGAACGAAAGGCGTAGCAAAAGGTGAAGCGAAGGGCGAGGCGCCAGGGAATGGAGGAAACGGAGACATGGCAAAAGGTGACGGAAAGGGAAGCGAAGGCAATGGCGGCGTGGCAAAAGGAGAAGGCAAGGGCAAGGCGCCGGGGAAGGAAGGAAAAGGAGGTATGGCAAAAGGCGACGGAAAGGGCAACGAAGGCAATGGAGGCGCGGCAAAAGGAGAAGGCAAGGGCAAGGCACCAGGGAAGGAAGGCAAAGGAGACATGGTAAAAGGTGACGGAAAGGGCAAAGAAGGCAATGGAGGCGTGACAAAAGGAGAAGGCAAGGGCAAGGCGCCAGGGAAGGAAGGAAAAGGAGACTGGGCAAAAGGTGAGGGAAAGGGTAACGTGGCAAAAGGAGAAGGGAAGGGCAAGGCGCCAGGGAAGGAAGGACATGGAGCCATGGCAAAAGGTGAAGGAAAGGGCAAGGTGCCATGGAAGGGAAATGGAAAAGGAGAAGGTAAGAGCAAGGCGGCAGAAGGGAAAGGAACGGGCAAGGTTTGGGAGGATGGCTCTACTGCAAGCCCTGCTGAGACAACACCAGCTCAGTCTCCCAGCGTGCTGGAACAAAGCTCACCGGACGAGGCTAGATTAGTTTTCAAGTTTCCAAAGCTGGTCTCTTTCTTCCACGCTACAGGCTAGCGCTCTCGGACCCAAGAGGTTAACTTACGAGGAGGCCCCAACTGCTTTATGCGCAATGGACTGCGTTGAACACCTTCACTTTGTGTCCCACTGTGCAGGGTGTAGCCGCTGGACAGCCTGAAGCTGTAGCTCCCAGGTCATTATCATTTTTGTGACCTAACTGCTCGCTTGCCTACATGGGCACATGGTGTCAGGCCAAACTTCCAAAAGTCCTTCACGTCCGTCTCGATGCAGTCGGACGGAACTGGGAAAGTTCCGATGGGCGCAGTGGGAGTAGAGTCAAAAGACGGAAAAGTCCGGAGGGTGCTAGCCTCATCGATTGAGTTTGCCCGCAACCCTTTTTGTACTGCGCTTGTAGGTCAAGGTGCTAGATGAGGAAACAAAGCAAAGGATCCAAGTTCCCAGCTTGGTTGCCGGTTCAATGTTTTCCCTAGATGTTTTCCGTTGTTGACAGTTCACTTCAGGCAATGACCGACCCAAAAGAGCTGGATGCACTTTACCCGGGTGAAGCGAAACGGCAAAGGGAGGCCCTAAGGAGAAAAGTCAACGCTGGAGGCCATCCAAAGTTCAGTTCTGTACAAACAAAAAGTGTTTCTAGGCTCTCACATCCTTTGCAAGGAAAGCAGGAAAGCTTCAATACCCTAATTTTTTATTTTGGAAACATGTACAGGCCTCCGGCCTGGCTTGGTCGAGAAGATTGCTGCCGCACACACCGATGCAGAAAAGATCTGACCTCAGAACTTGTAGTTCCACGAAACACAAACATCCGTTCTTCCACCCTGAGGTTTGAGCTTTTGAAAAGCTTCATCTTAGACCCCACCCTCGACAGCATCACAGTCGAGTCCTATTTCCAGCAGTACGGGTCCCGAAAGAAAAAACCACACACACACACACTTGCTTCAAATGTGACATTCCCTGCTCCTAGGCAAGCAAAGGAATCCTCAAAAGAACAATGGCTGGAATTACCGTTAGATGAGCTAGAAAAGAAATATAGCGACCCGGACGATCGGGCTTGGCTTCACAGAGAGGTTGTGCAGAGCCCGATCCTTATATCTCAGCTTTGACCCATTTATATAGACTGGAAGTCTTCACTGCCCTTGATGTGGGGGTCCTGCCTGGCTAAGAACAGTCCGGGCGGCCACATCCACAGGAGCCGGCTTTTCATCGAATCAATGCCTAGAAGAGTGTGCTCCCTTTTGCCGGTAGGACCCAAAGAACGAGAAGAAACGTCTCTACAGGATTTTCCAGGGTTACAAACATGAAAGCCAGGATCTTAACCATGTTTTTTTGGACGACATGGCGGCGTTTCCTTTGTAATTGAGGTGGGTCTTCAAAGACGGTCGGATCTTCCATCGTTGGCCACGGAAAAGTGGAAGCGAACAAAGCCAAGCGGCAAGCTCTGGCTGACCACATCACAGCCCAGCAAGCATCGTTCAACTTGCAGCCAGCCCTTGGACCAAGCCCAGAAGCAAAGCCCAAACCAAAACCAAAAGCAAAGCCAAAGGCTAAGGCAGGTGTCTGTCCCAGTCAGTAATTACTAGAAGGTCCCGGTTCCTTACCCGATCGAGCTTTGCAGCAGGCGACGCATGATCAGCAAAGGAAAAAAGACTTCGACAAGGATCTCAAATCGTCTGCCACCGAGACTCATCGCTCTCATGTGTAGGACCCCCACTGCCAGAAGCCATAGTCCCAGGATCGAAAACTTGGCTGACAAAGCGCGGGCTGCGATGCAAGCTATCACCAACCACCGGATTGCAAACCAGCAGGTGCGAGGATGACACTCTTTCAGTTGCTTTGATTACAGCAATCAGTTGTTTGTTTGCAATGATTGAAGGCTACCGCGGAGGCCCTGAAGGCCGAGTACCATAAGTTGAAGGATCGATCAACAGAGAACCCTCCTTAGACCTGGTGTGTTTAATCCAGCCAGTTGTTAGATTTCGTGGTGAGGCTGCACAACATGATCTTTGAGGGCAAAAGTCTCGACGACTTGGAAACGAGGGTCCTGCAGATGAAGACCACGTTGGAGGCGGCCCAACATCCACATATCCCCAAACCTTGAATTTGTCTGTTCAGTATATATATATATATACTTCTTTTAGTTACATAAGTGTGGACACATGTGGCCACTGACAGAATTCAACAAAGACCATCACCGATGCGGAGACCATCATCAGTTCCTTTGAGCGCCGTTTTGCACTGAGCTTCCCAAGTAGCAAATTCAGAAACCATATGTCTTTTGGGGTGTTTGAGGTCTGGCTGCCCAGAAACGGAAGGCTGAGAAGGGTACAAGTGAGCCGAAAAAGAAAGCCAAGGCTAAAGCAGAGCCTGCCCCTACGCCTGTCAAGACAGAGCAGTTAGATACTGAAGAGTGGCCCGAATGGGACACTGTAGAAAACGCTGGAGAGGCCGAGTGGTTTGAGTGAGCACTACTTTGAGCTCATGTGTTTTGGGTGAGGGTGTGCAAAAAACTAAGCTTTGAAACCAGGTTCTTTCACTCTTTGATTCTAGGTCATTGCACCCTCATTGTTTGGGCTCGGCAGGCTGCGCGTTGCAGTGGGGGTCTCTGAAAAAGAGACAATAGGCAAACCTCCGTCTATCGCAACAAGCACCGTGACAGTATAGTGTTTTCTGTTTCCATTACTTAACAACCTGACCGATCTACTTTGTGAAATTGGGGGGGGGGGCGCAACCCGCGCCTGCGAGATACCGTGAGGATCAACGCGTTCAAAAGCCTGATCGTCCTTTGTTGCACACCAAGTTGCAATGAGCCTGGTGCTTTCAAGAACAGCTGCTGCTACCTGACGTGCCAGCAAGTCGCCCCTTGTTGTCACACCACTTTCAGTCATGGACATGTGGAACCGTGCGCTTTCTTTCCATCACATGGAAAGTTTATGTTTGGCTCTGAGTTCTTTTCACGGTACATACAAATGGGAAATCAACCCACTATAGCTTTACAAGTGTGGTCCTTCATAATGGTCATAAACAAACAAGGTTAGTTCTAAGAGCGCACAAGTTTCAAGCAATGCCCATTTTCACTTGAACCAACAACTGCCTTTTTTTTGCAATGTCTGGGTCAACTGTGGAAGAGAGCATCTCCACCGTTGTCCATGCAACTGTCCAAGAACTGTTCGACATGCTTGGCACCGGGGAGGTTCGTGTTTGCATTCCCTTATAACAAGAGTATATTCTCACCTTGGCGCAGGCTGCGCTCAGAAGGATAAATTCTCTGGTCGGCCCAAGCCCCAATAATTGATTCAGTAGATGTGCGCTCACCGCAATGTATACCACCGCACAGGCCGTTTAGATCGGCTACCGCATCACTTAATCCCGAAACTGGGTTGCACCGGCCGGAGTATTGGAAAAGGGCTTGAACCAAATCCCAACACCTCCAACGTCGGTCGCTGCGGCCGGAGGAACAGTGTCATGAACTTGGTGGACATGCTGAAATCCAGGTCCGACAGCCGCGGGTGTGGGCCTGCCATATGGAAGTGGGCAATGAAACAGCACTGGCGACCCTTTCCTGATTGAGTTTGTAAAAGCATGGGGGTGCAACCCTGCAAAAAAGAAAGGGTTCTCAATCTTGAACTTAGGACACGCCATGCCTGCACCATATGAGACTCCTAGCTGAAGTTCTTCAGCATGATGAAACTAAAAAAGCATGCTAAAGTCTTAATTAAGGGCTTTTTGTTTCGCTAGTCGAGGATTGCTCTTGAGGTTGACGCTGGGCTGCGCATTAGCTAGTGCACAACAAGGTGTGTACTTGCTCACACAACTACCACCATGGTTCACTAGGCTGGATTGATCAAGCCCAGGTATGGGAGGATTCCCATGGCCCTTCACTGAAGACCATGAAACAGGCCATGCTCTTGCCCCACGAGATTGCGGGTTCACTCAATAGATCTGGGAAGCTTCATTTGCTCACAGGGGAGAAGGCCAGTGTTCCATTGTTTTTCTATGTCTACTGCCCTTTGTTTCCATCCCGGACTTGTGGATTGCTACAGGCCCTCTCTGAACATTGGCGATCGCTGAAGAATACTAGATGGTTCAGGGAGCACCCGGTTCTGAGGGAAACTTGGCCCACCTAATACAAACTCACCTATTTGCGATTATATATATATATAATATATACGTCGGCCGCCCAGGACCCCAACATGGACCTTGACACCGCAATACCGTTCCGTTTGTACGGAGATGGATGTGAGGCTATGCGAACCTTAGATCAAGAAAATTGTTTACGTGGATTCTGAACTGGTGCGAGCATCCAAGGAAAACAAAAGTTTGAAGTGATGACCCTTCTGGCCCCTGCCTCATCGAAGAGGGCCACATTGGACACACGCTTCATGAAGCATGGCTCAATTTGTTTGGCGGTGCGGGTTAGGAAAGGTGACTGGGAAGTTTTTCCATGTTGCGTCAACATGCATTGCTCAACAACGGAGGATCACCACTATGAATGCCACGTATGCCCACAACGGGGCACGGAAGATCATCTTGGACTACATCGTGTGGAGTTTGACTTGCCTTTGTGCCTTGATCGCATCCGTGGTCTCGGTGTGCTCGACCAATCTCTACCAACGCAGACCATGAGACCACATATACCATCGCTGAGACCTTATATATATATATATAAACAGATATATAGATATTGTTTTGGTGTGGTAGATGCAATCTGAGGTGCTGGAACTTATCCATCTTGTGACCCGTATGGCAAGCCTTTCACAGGAGTTTTTCATCCTGACAGGATGGAGCTCGCCGGAACCCGAATCCTACCTGGCAACTACATTGCTATATTTGAAGGTCTGCAAGGCGACCAGGACTGGTTACGTATTATCTTCCAACTGGAACACTATTATGCCAAGAAGATGGTTTGCCACTACTGCCCTTGCATACAGTGGACCTCTGCCCAACCTCTTCCAAACGAGAACAACCACCCCAATTTACTGTTCACTGTCTTTGGGGACAACGAAGACTGGGAAACTTGGCAACGCGGGATTCGTTTCTTTCTGTGGTGGAGAAATGTGTCTTGCGCAAAAGCATGCGGAAACATTCAAGGATTGTGGATGCATCTACCTTCAGATCGCATCACGGAGCCAGTGCAGTGACGCAGCTTCCAGGGTTCTGTCCGTCCAGCGTTCCGGAACAATTCGGAAGGTTTTTTTCTTCTACCTTTCTGTTCTAGTGGGATCTGTCCGCTGGAAAACCATGGACAAGGAATCCTTCCTGACTGGATGCATGTGTGCCACCTTGCGATTTTCCCTGACTGCATGCTATCGGTGATCTTGGACCTCACTGACACGGAAGAGTTCATAGAGGGGACGTCAAGGGACAGGAGGTTGAGCAACCTATGGGAAACCTACCGATCATGGTGTGAAGCGTCAGGCCTGTCCACTTACTGTAATGCTATTTGATTGTCTAACATGGGTGTTTAAAGTGTTGTTGGAGGGACAAGTCTTTTCTCGTACCCTGAGAGGAGTTCCTGATAGAGCCTCTAGGAGACTATTTTCGACAAAGATTCTACGATCAGGCCCCGGAAAATTTCCAGAGGTGAGTCAAAGAATTCTGAGTGCTACAGCCTCGAGATACATGATTTTTTGGCTGAGCAATTTCATTCGAGAGCTACTGCGAATGCTTGGTGGCAGTAGCGTTGTCTCACACAAGTTTTTGCAACAAGTTTGCAAACAAGATTGATTGACCTGCATTGTTTCTTGCTTCACACTGAAACCCAGTTCCCACGCAGTGGAAATTAAGGCATTGGGTTGCTCTAGTTGGCAGTCTTGCGGCGATGGAAGAGCTGTGTCTGAAAGAGCCGAGAACCATGAGTGCAACGGCTGCCATTGAGTTCCGGAAAGCTTATGTGACTTTTCGGGCGGCCATGAACTACTTAGCTGAACAGGCCATTCAGTCGCACCAATGCAGGTACCTATTACGTCCAAAAATTCACCAACTATCCCACATATGCCTGCATTTCATCCCACAAAACCCTCGATATTTCCAGAACTATTTGGACGAAGATTTTGTGAACCTGTCCAAACGGCTGGCCGAAAAATCCCACCCGCTTTTCATGTCGTTGCATGTAGTGCAACGCTACTGTATTTCTGTGACCTTACGGTGGAACGGAAATCAGTTTGACTGAAAGCGTGAAGTGTGGAAAAAAGTTGAGTCCGCCCTTGACACATCGATTTTTCCGTCTTTAGGGATGTGGGATTTCACACCTGGAAGAATGTATGGTTTCCATACGGACAAGTGAAACCATACAATAGCATGCGCACTGATTTCCCACATCTTTTCGAATCTCACACAGTGTTTTGCAACACTCGCGGGAGGATTTAGAAGAAGGTAGGGCAGTATGTATTGATAGACTATCCTGATACACGCTTACGCTGACGCAATGTTCTGACATTTGTTCTGGCATAGGGAGGATTTGGAAGAAGGAAAGGGCATGATGTATTGACAGACTATCCTGACAAACGCTTACGCTGACACAATGTTCGGACACTTGTTCTGGCATCTGGGTTCCTCATGCGTGCAGGCCTGCCCAGGGGCGTGTCCGGACACTAAACGGCCTATCCGGACACTAAACCATGACCGTGTCACCAACGGACACATATATGTGTCTGGACGACCCGTCCTGGTACTGGGGTCTTGCCATCGATACCTGATGCTGCGGCCTGGGCCGGGCTGGATAGTACCTGATGAGGCGAATGGTTGCAGGCGTGCAGTTTGGCCATAACTGCGTCATTTTCCACCGAAAATACGTGCTGAATGGGCAAATGTGCGGCTTGAAGGGATTTGATCCCGAATGACCAGCCCGAAAAACCACCTGCGAACAGCTCTCCTACCCTAATCATGCAATCATCCGGCTTCCTATTCAAATCAACACGGATCAGGCCAGATTGTGGGGATCGAAGATCTACCAGTGGTGTCCCGTCCTGCCATAGGATCTTCGCCTCAATCAGGAAAACCATTTGATCAGGGCCAATTGCCTCCCACATTTCCCTCGGTAACAACACATGTGCGAAACGAGCTTTAGTATGCGTGCACTGGGGCCAAGCGCATTGCAAGTTCCCAATTCTGTCCCCCAAAGGCGATGTTGGCTGCACAATACGACATGAGACCATCGAGACACCGGCCCAATCCTGAATGTATTGCTTTAGGGTAGCCTGCGCAGTGAACCCTTTGGTCATACAAGCACAAATTCCATCCACTGGCATATGAGAGCGGACGTGTTGCATGAGGATATTTCGTGTCTTGTCTGTCAGGACAGGTAGACTGGACTCAGATCCTATTGCACCCCCTGATGCATGTGTCACACTTTCTTCTGTACGGAGAAGTTCTTCCAGGAAGGCGGCTCTTACTGTGAAAGCGAAATGTAGCAGTTCTGGATCAGTGGTGACCATGTTCCAAGCTTGAAGTGCATGTTGACCTATATATGTGAGGAGTTCTTGCTCCCTGTGTTGCTGTAGATACTGAATGGCATCATCTACGGTCGGCCAAATGGACACATGACATGATCTGAACAAAGCAAGTAACATGGAAAAGCCACACATACGCCAGGGAGCAGGGCATTCAAAGCGAAATGCTTGGACATGTGGCAGGCCTATTCCAAGGAAATTGGCAAAAGCACAAATGAAATCGTTGAAGTCGGCAGGCCACGGCAGTCGAAATCCATGGACATGAATGACAAAGATGTTTCCATCTAGGTACACTTGTGCCAAAAACCAGTGATCGGCTGCAAGGATCAAGACTCGTGTATCCCATGTTGACCAACCTTGCAATTCCTGACCTGAGATGACACGCACTGTCTGTATTCCCCGATCCCACAAACAGCAAGGCAGGATACACACACCCTGGACACTGTCCCTGAAACACCTCAGAACGAAATCAATCTCGTCTGATGCTGCCTTGTCCGGCTGAATGGCGAATTCCTGCAGGCGTCGTCGGATGTGAGCCGGAAGCATGCGTGCATGTACTACAAGATTTCTTTCACTCGAAATGTTGAGAGCTTCGGTCTGCGTGTGAGTCTCAACGAGCCCATCATTCAATGACATGGTTTGCGTTTGTACCTCGACAACTGATGTTGTCTGCTGCACGTTCTGTGGCATGTTATGGTTTGGGAAAACATGCAATGGCTGGCCAGCAGCGACAACAGATAGTGAATCAAGCCTGGTGTGGACAGTCGGGCTGAAATGAAACATGTTGGTCAAAAAGGACTGTCGGATTGTGTAGGCGATCTGCTGGAGCGTGTCTGAGGCACCTGTCCGCTCCCATGACAGAACAGACGACTGCAAGACTCTGTGTATGATCCTTTTCCGGTCTTCGGACAGGGCATGGTACTCATGCAGCACGTTGAAAAAGGCATCCTGGGCATGAAGTAAACCAATCCAACGTTGCAGGAGAACCCACCCACACATCAGGGGCGGGGAGGAGTCCAAACCGAAACTTATGCGAACACGGTGCGGTGGTATGTGGAGCATTTGACAAACGAAGCGCTCGACCCTATTCCTCAGGGGGATTGGGACCATCAGTAGCGTCACTTCAGGCATGTCGTGGACTCTGTCAATTTCTGCTCCGATCCAGTGCGATCCCAAGAGAATCGGAAGGAGTGATACCCCTGTGTTGGGAACATGGCAATCCTCGATGTCAAAGACGAAATCATCATTGGTAGGGACGTACTGACACAAAGGCATTAGGTGACAGGCGGATGCCGGTCTGCGGATCTTAGTGGCAGCGTGCGCCCATTCATCGGTAGATAACCACCCATCTGTTTGCGTGGCAAAATCCAGTCGCTCTCCAACAGTCGCGTATGGACGAAGGAGCGTAGACCTAACCGAACTCCACGAAGGGGCAGCCCCGACGGCAATAGGATGCAAACCCTTTGGATCTCCACAAAAGTGCCAAGTCTCACGCAAATGCAGGTCATTGGGCCTACAAACCCTCAGGCAGCGCATGAACGGAGTGCTCTGAGGCACATCGGCTAAATGACGTCTTTCACAGCTCAATAAAGCCAGGGCCCCATGTTGATGAGCAGTTCGCTGTTGAGGTCTAGCAAGAGATCGCGACTCAACAGATGGCTTAGATGCGGCGAAGGGTGACCCTTGTAGGCCCTCAAAGCCAAACACATGAATCAAATCACTCCAACTAAAACCACAAATGAGGCCCCAAGCCATGTGCACAAAAAGAGCTGTACTCACGAGAAAGTCATCGCTCTTCAGGAAAGCTTCTGAATCACTGCAGCTACGAAGGAAAATCGTAAGGAGTGGGAGCATTGCCTCAAAACCGACCTGGTGCGAACAAGGAGGGATGTTCACATCCTGCAAGTCAGGCATCATCCACAAAGAGTGAACCCATTTCCCACACGACCAATCACTTCCCAGCCAAAATTCTCCTGATGTATTGATCCAGAACTCGTACTCACCCTTAATCTTCAGATGAAATGTCTCACCCTGTTCTGACTCACGCTCCAGGATACAGAAATCAGATCTCTCCAGCAAACTCTTCAAAACTCGAAACTTCACCCGCTTCTGAGGACCCTTGTGTGGTGTCAAAATCGAAGGTAGCTTCTTCACAGAGAGTGCCTCATAGCGTCGGTTTTCCAACCATGGCATCGACCCGATCCGCACCCACGTCAGAGACGTGAGTGACAGCCACACCGCGGGAAGGTTCGGGCCGGAAATGGCTACCCGTTTTGGATGATCATTGTCTTCTACGACGTGGGTGTGTTACTTTGCGGGGACCAGAATCGATGTCAATCTGAGGATGGAAAGAAGCACCTATCCAGGACAAGTGAAGAACCTGACATGTTATAACCTCTATTTTCCAGGGAAGCTGGGCGGGAGCGTGACAAAATCTATGATTTGCATCACCCCTCCCGCTTCCGTGAGCCCTTACAGAGGAGACCATCCCCGACAGGTTGCTTTTCACCATAGATTCTGTCCATGAGTCATAGGGAACCCCAACAGTACTGCTGTGGCGAGTTTGCACTTTCGAGCATCTTCTAGAATCTGGGGCTGCTTTTTCCGCTGGTCGTCGCTCTAGTTGATCAAGTGCGCCAGTCCTCCAGGTATAGACCACCCAGCTTCAGATGAGGCAGATGGACCACCCACTCCACTTGCTCATGAGCTCCTCGTTGACTGTTCTATCATGGACCACCACCTCCCCCACGGTCGCGACGTAATCCACGCAAAAAAAGGACGTGCATCCCAGACAACACTGGGAAGACAGGTTTCGACCATTCCTTTGTGCCGGCATGGAGAGAGGGTCGTTCCTGAAGGCAAGACCATGCTTCGGGGCCGGTACGATGCAAGACCATGCGTGGGGGCCAGCGCAAGCTGAACGCACTTCATGGCGCATGCAGTGGTGTGGGCACGTGATACACATGTCCTGCTTGACGCAGTGGCTGCATTGTGCAAGCACGACCGACAGAGATTGCCATTCCCTTGTCATGAGTCATTGACACTTATTGATCCAGTGGCTAGATCGATTTGGGCTTGATTGTGCAATTAAGAAATAAGTGATTATATTATAGTCTCCATATCCTCGGATTTGGTGTAGTTCACTTCCCAAGTGGTGATTACATATGGGTTTGGCATTTGTTGTCAAACAGTTGTTTGATGCTTGTTGGGTTTGTGCCAGGGGGATGGCAGGGTCGAAACCAGTTACAACGCATTCATGCAAAGTCTACAGTAGATGTGACATAACCTTATTTGTATCCAGTGATGGGGAGGAGGCACAGGTCATCCCAACGGGTCCCAACCCCACCACGTCACAGTCCCCACGAATCATTTAAACTGATGGGTCTTCCAAGGCAAGTATCGTTGAATTCAGGAGGCAGTACGAAAGAACATGACAGAACGGTCTCCTGAACGAACGTCGCACGTGGATCTGCTGGTGTTTCGTGTTGATGTCCCAGGCGAAGATGGACCTCCTACAATCCCAACTAACTTATACTATTATACTTATTCCAAGCAGATATATATATATATATATTCAATATAACTATATATATCTACCAGCAGTCACAAAGGGGTGCTATCCATGGAG
This sequence comes from Durusdinium trenchii, assembly GCA_963970005.1. Taxonomy (NCBI): domain Eukaryota; class Dinophyceae; order Suessiales; family Symbiodiniaceae; genus Durusdinium; species Durusdinium trenchii. The sequence continues at coordinate 974,163 of CAXAMN010010335.1, forward strand.
GTCAGGGGTGCCCAGAACATCCACTCACTTAGGGACTCAACACCACCCAGTCTTGTGACTCCTGGTAGAAGCACATGCGAGCAGTTCCCATGTCAGGGTGGAGTTTAAGACCCCCCTTACGTGAGCCTTACGTGAGTGGAGAGCGCACCCAGCCGGCACCCAGCCCCAGAGCACGCACCTCCTGGTAGATCGGTCTGCGCTGCCCCATGTGGAAACGCAGCTCCAGTCGCTTCGCTCCATCGACAGCAGCCGCCAAGTTGGCTGAAAAACAGGACACCGACCTCACCGAGCTCTTTGGAAACGAAGCAACGAAGTCACCACGAAGCCACCAAACCAGCTGCAGCTGAGGTGGCTCGTAGCATCGAACCTTTCGAGCCCGAGATCAAAAGCCTGGAGCGCCGCTGTGGCGTCTCCTGGGCCGAAGAAACGCCGATTCCGCTGAACCCCGCTAAACGCGTCTCCTGTTCGGTTTGGGGATGGTGGGGATGGTGGTGATGGTCAGATATGCAATGTATGATATGATATTTGTTTGGAATTTGGTCACTGATTCAACCCGGTATAGTTCAACAAACAACCTTTGGAGGGGGTGGCGCAAGTTTTGATGTTTTCTTGGGTCATGTTCCCTTCCAGAACCTCATGGTTGGTGGGTGCATGCACAACCCTCCCAATTCCATCGAAGATAGAACTATTCCATTGGTCCGGGTCGTTGTACCTTTTTCTGGTGGAACAGTTTTCCACACCGTTCTGGGATACACAAAACAAACTCAGCAAATAGATGCAAATAGCAGGCCATGGTCCCTCTCAGATGCTTTGCTTAACCACCGTAGAAACAACAAAGCATGTATATATGTTTTTGTGTATTTTACTGTACATGGACCTGTCCTGAATCATTGATGCACGATCTGTCAGTTTCCATGTTTGTCGTCCTTGCCGAGTTTCCATGTTAGTAGACCTGGACTTGTTTTTGTCACTGGTAGAAGCTGAGAGCTACATTTTAGACTATTGAGCTACATTTTAGAAGCTGGACGACGTTCGCATTTATTTGTTCAATTCAGGCATCACCAATCCAGAACCTGGTCAAAGATTGAAGAGGCTAAAGTGTTGAAGAGGCAAACGTTTCAGTCGGTGCATGATTTCATGTTGTTTTGGGGGTCTCAGATAGTGGCCTCTTCACCAAGAAAACCAGGCGTGAGACTTGAGAGGCGAGAAAACGAGGTAACATGGCTCGCAGGATGAGATATTTTTATAGAAAAACAGCTTCAAAACGCTAACCTAGAAACCAGTGCGTTGATTAATCCTTCAAGCTACTTCAAGCTACCTCAGATTGTCCGAGAGAAGCACGGGTTCCGGACCCCCCCGACCAAAAGGTTTCCACGTTCGTGTCTTTTCAGGACATGGTGGTTCAAGCCAACTAGCGTTGGTGTTCCCCAATGGGTTCCTTGAAGGTGTCCATGGCCTTGATTGGCCTTGTAAATCACCCATTTCCATCTGATCTGAAAAAAACAACTCTCCATCTAAACGTCGTGTTCTACTCGCACCCCCTGAAAGACCCCCCAACGACGGTCTCCACGGCGGCCGAACTCCGCCGCCCAGATGATCGATGCCGAAGTCCAGGGCCTCGCCTTATGGCAGCCTCTTGGACGAGTCGGGACAGCGAACCGGTCAGTCGGTCGGAAGGAAGGAAGGAAAGCGAACGGACGTCGGACGTCGGCCATGGAGGACGGGACAGGCCCCAGATCGACCATTCTTTGGAAGTACAAGTGCTTGAGGCTTTTTGGGAATGTACGTACGACCCTATGGGTCAGCAAAATGGGCCACGAAGCTTTGCCCTTTCGTTATGGTGGCGTCCTAGTATAGTATAGGCCGGTTTCATGGTCCTGGGGGTGCCTTCGTGATTTGGATGCTAAGTTCCCAACAGCAGAATGCAGTTGGGTTGCAATCTTTGGGCTGGAAATTCCATCCTGGAACCCTGGGTGCTGTCCGTTGGAACCTGGCGTGCTGTCTCAGCTGATCAGGGCTGCGAGCGGTGCGCAGCCTGTTCACAGGGCTTGGCTACATGGCTTGAACGCTGGAATTCTATCCTTGTGCTGTGTCGGGGGGGGCAATCGTGGACGAAACATGTCCACCGATCACTGTATATGGCAGGGATGACGTTTCTGGCTCCCCGCACCTGCAAGCAGATATTGTCGAGGAGGTGCGGAAAGGCTGGCGTCCTCACACCCCCGTTGGGGAGTCAGGCCCCTATGCAAGAGCCATTTTTTGACTTCATGGACCTTTTTCTCGTTTGACCGCCCACAAGTCATCTCAGTGGACGTTGATGATCCACCACTTGACTCCCAAAGGCGAGAGGGCCCCACATGAAATCTCCAGCTCCGATTCCTCATCCCAAGACAGTGAGTCCGACACAGACAGCAAACCCGCTCCCAAAGTGCCGCGTCCTTAGCAAGAGGAGATAGATGAAATCTCATTTTGTTTGCACCGTCGCACTTGGCATGCAGATCTCAATCTGCAAGCTGACGCTGACCCGGTGGCCGCTGACCCGGTGGCCGCAGCCAATCACGCAGGAGCGAATAGACAGGCCAGCCAGAGCCTTGCTCCCATCCAGGCCGCAAAGGATGGAATATTCCGAATGAACCGTTGCTGCGCCGTTCGCACTTGGAAAACATGTGTAGCGCATTGCTGCTTAGGTGTTTTTAATGCGCATGGCTTCATTGCAGTTGCATTGACATTGTTTCTTCTCTATCTTTCTTTCGTCTCCTAGTCTCAGTCTCCTTCCTGTTCCTCTTTGCATTTGCAAAGGGGGTGGTCCCCCGGCAGTACTTAATTTTTTCCTTCGTCTTCAAAGCCAGTTTTGTTACCACACCAGCGCAAAACCAGCAAGAGTCATGCATAAAATCTCTGCAAGATCAAACGATTAATTTACGGACCTTGGGCCTTGGACACCTCCGGGTCCGTAATGGTGATTGCTCAAGAACAGCCAACAGGACATAGGCCAGAAGTAATGTTTGCGCTCACAGCTTTCGGTCAGAGCAAACATTCCTCACACAGGTTGGCAGCCAACCTCTTCACAGCTTTTGGTTACCGGCCCCTCTGTGTCGGCGATGGATCTCGCTGAACTGTTGAGCTCTTGTGGAGTTCAGAAAAAGTTCATTGACGGCGACGCTGGGTGGCCCACAGAACTGTTGAAGGCTTTGAGTCCGCCCTGCCGGAGATTTGGGCGATTAGTTTCCAGTCCTCACAGCTTTGCAAGCGTCAGCTTTCCGTTTCATGTCGACCACATGCGCGACCTCTGCAGAGTCACCCGCAGTTGCCCGAGCGAGCAAAAAACCGCAGCGAGAGCAGCCAAAATTGAGCGAACTCTTGGGCAGACACTTTTGCACCGAAATTGAGCGGCTCTGTTGTTCAGACCATGAAGCAGACATTCCGAGCCAATTACCCCTCAGAGGTTTTGACTCCAGAGAATACACCGGGGCTGAGGCTCTTGAGCCTAATCCGCAGCCAGAAGACAAGACAGGAGTAATCCGGTCCACCTATTAATAAACACGGCCCCCCCCTATTAAAAAAAACTCAGTCGCATTTGTTCTAATAGGGGGTCCCTGAAATCGGGGGGCTCCAAAATAGGGTCACCTGGAAAGAGTTTCAAACTCAAAAAGTAATCCAGGACATTTTTATACATAATCCTTTATTAAATGCGTGCAAAAAACCTCCAGATCGAAGGGTCTTCCTTTTCCCCTACAAAAACCTTCATTAGAATAGTGATTCTTCAGTAGACTAACAGCTAAAAGCTTTTGAAAGGTGATGTCGCTGTGCCATGCGGTGTTGCATGACCTCGGTGGCAAGTGCGTTTGCGTGAGTCCGTGCCATTGGGGGAAGGAAAGCCTGCTGGTGTAAGCGCGGCGTGTCATGGTGGAGTTTTGGGGAACCTAATTTTAAAAAAAACTACCCCCAAAATCGACCATGTTGGTAGTTTAGTAGCGGTTTGAAAGGGCGGTAATTAAAAACCAAATATAAACCAAATTTAGGGGTTCGGACGTGGTGTCTTTTTATTGGGGAGTGCTTATTAATAGGTACTCGGGATTACAAATGGGTCCCTTGGAAATTTCGTTTGAGCCTCTCCACATCCGAGGAGATCACTTGTAAAGTAGGAGGGGTTGACCCTCCCACTGTTGCTGGATGAACCCCCAGCATTGGACATCAGCGAGGAATCAGTCTTCATAGTCTTCGCACTTTGTTTGAGACTTTCAGCATTTTCATGGCCATGTGTGAAGTCGCCCATCTAGATAGTTTGAAGAGCTACTACTTTCGCTTGACGGGTTTTATGACACAGAAGCTTGATTTGGACACTGGGTTGCGCAACCCCACCATTAGGCAGCTGACAAGGCCCTCATGACCATTTGTGTTGACTTGATCTCTGAGCGAGGATGGTCCGTCGACGATGCTCTTCATGAAGTCACCTTTATGAGAGCCGAGATGGCCTCAGGAGGATCCAGCCTCGACCAAAAACAACCCGACCATTTCCCGTGGGCAGGGGCAGGGCGAAACAAAGATATTGGAAGATATTAATATATTGGAGATATCTTAGGACTATGATTTTGGTGGCAGTGCTCAGTGTCCCGGCTTGGAACCTGGCTGCGTTGATATCTTTGCCCATTAGATTTCGCAATTTGTTTGGTTTTCAGGCTGATCCGGCCAGCTTTCTCATTGAACATGGCACAAAACCAATTAGAGTAGAGCAGAGGAGGATCCAAATAAACTCTATGTACTGCTATTGGTACGTATATTATCTCTACACCAAACATATTATTTAACACCATAAGGACCATAAGGCTATATATATATATATGTTGTATGACAGCTGTGCCACAGGTTTGCGTGTACCTAGCAGGACGTTGCTGCGACGGCAACAGTTGCCGTTCAAAACACATTTTTTTTGCGCTGCAAGGCACCAGGCAGTTGCACGGCCGGATGTTTGCGTGCTGCTGCGCTTGTGATGTGCTTTCTGCCCCTGTTGCAGTTCAGAAGATAGCGCAGCAGGTGCTTGTACGTACCTAGCAACACGCTTTTGTGCTGGGAACGGCATTTTTGTTCTGATGCACTTTCTTTCCTCTTGCTTGCCTGCTCCAGACCCCAGTTCCTGCTCCCGTTTTTGTGCACCAGTTCCTCGCCTTACATTTCGCAAATCGATTGGGGCTGCGTGGGGCTTTAGCAGCGCATAGTTGGAGGGCTTGAAAAGTCCCAGCCAACTGAATTGCCACTGTACTTGCTGCTTGGTCGCGAAGCTGGGTTCATGGTTTTATGATGTTTTATGTGTGTCTATGCCATATACTATGCTCCTTCGTTGCCGGACCGGCTGCGCAGATTCTACTTCAATCATCTTCAATCGTGTCAGTGCCTTTCCCCAGCACGCACTCCTGCACCTCAATATGCATGTGGCACCACTCCAACTGCTAAGAGTTGGCATCCTTTGCCACCTGCCACGACTACTCCTGTCTTCCACTTCCACTTCTGTTTTCGTGTTCCCTTCAACATCGCCCGAGAGCGAGAGCAAGAGTGAGAGAGACAGGGTACGTACCATCATGAACCTGAGTGACCTCTATGTTCGACCAACCACCCAATAACAAGGTTTTTTCCTATGAACGCAGGGGGTCAAATGGGTCCCAGGAGTGGTTCCAAGTATTTATGCACATCCATTATTACGTAATCAACATGCCTTTACCTCGATAGGGTGTTAATCATGTGTTCCTTGTTATTTGGTGCGACTATTACACCTGCAACGAATCACGGAAATTTGCCGACAACTTTTTGATTGACCTGCGAGAGCAGTTGGAACGTGTGGAAAAAGGCCTTGGTTTTGTGAACAGGGTGATGTGTATTTTCCCGAACTGGGTGAATCCGTTTCGGGGTCCTTTGTGCCAAGACAATCTGACGGAAATTCGTTGTGCCAAGGCATGGAAGCACTGAGAAGTTTGAGGAACACTCGCTGAAGTTCCAACAGTCACTTGGCGACCTGCTTGGGTTTCGAAGATGAGGGCACCCAGGGCACCCACAACTCATGGATTGGGCAGGGAGATCTCCAGATTTAAAACAGGGTTTTGGGTTTTAAGAGAGGATTGCCGTGGGGGTTACAAGAAATTTTCAAGAAAAACCGGATTTCAATATGGATCTTAAGATTCAGTAACCTGGAGAGTGATGTATGTGGGTGTTTTTTTTCCACAGCATGTTGAGCAGGGACCAATGAGTACATTTGCCCTGTTGTTCAACGATCCATTTGGTTTATTGGCATGTATGGCATTGAGGTAGCTGGCAAATCTGCTGTGTATGGGCTGTTAAAACTGTTCATTTGTTGACCCTGACCAAGTCTGAATGATAGTGCTCATGTTCACAAGAAGTGGAAGGGGAGCAACCGGGAGCACCAGTCAACGCAGGTCAACACTATGTACATATATTATAACTAAGTTAACTATATAGATATTTTTTAAAACTAAATGTAGACTATGTATAAGACTATATGTGAAACATCAAAGGCACCACGACAAAGCGTAGAGTGTTTTCACAGGGTGTAGCAGCTGCTAGAAGTTAGACTTGTGGAATTCTGAGAGCATCGACACTCCAAGGATAGTCCCATCGTCTCCCGAACAGCATTCACCTATTGATCGACCCACATGGTGTGGGAAGACTTTTGATTGGACACAGACTGACACAGATGCACAAACCAAACTTCATGGAGTGCATTCAATGTCCAAAGTCGATAGCAGGACTCGCTGTAGTGTTCAAGGGGTCGCCAAACTGAAAGTGGTTGAGTTCTGGACTAATAGAATCTATTTATATTTTTTAATAGATTCTACAGATCAAAACCTTCCATGCCTTTGCGGCCCCTTGGAAGGTTTTTTGCATTGCTCCTGTGCTAAAGACATAGCTTTCAACTGCTTGCCTTTCTTTGTGGACATTTAGGCCATTTAAACGCCTGCTGGTGCCGTCCGGTCGTTAGCGAGTTCACGTCCGGAGGGTGACCGATCGCAAGAAACCATCTGAAGGCAAAAATCGGATCTTCAAAAGTTGCAAGCAGAGATTGATGCTCGAGGCGCTGGTTCGCGATGCGAAACTTCACATGTTGTTTTTTTTCTCCGCCCCCCTCAGGCATCCGAGGGGTGCCCCGGTTCACGGTGGGTTCGGCGGGTGGCTGGGGGGAACATTTTGATATGGGAGTTGGATGGAGTTGGATGATTGTTTTACGTTTTGGGTTTAAACTTTACATTTGCATTGGTATTGGCTCACACTATTCATCCAAAGGGTGCGGCGCACTAGCCTTGAGTTGGTGGTTGAACTGACAACAATGGGTGATTCCTTGAACTTGCTGGTGCACATGAAGAGCGAGCGATGTTGGCAGGTTCAGCGTAGCCACGTAGCTCTCCCTGAAATCGGCCAACGGTGGATGGCAGCCGGCCGATGGCACCCACTTCGAGCAAACAAAGTGGCGCATGGCTTCCATGATTCTTCCGGGGAGTGTGTAGTTGGATGCTCCAACAGGTGCTCTCTGGAGATGGTTACCATGCCACAATCCACCTCTTAGAGTGCCCAAAGCCGCGGTCCTGGCAGAACTTTGGCGCTTTTCAGTGTTTTCCTAGAGTAGCTCCAAGAGAACCAAAGCACTTGACCATACTTGAACAGTTTTGCAGATGTTTTGTTTGCAAGAGTTGCTTTTTCGGGTACACTTGGTCAGGCGGCTACCTGGAAGAAATCCAAAGCGAGCTGGCCACACAGCAGTCCCATGGAGCTGAGCTGGATACAGGAAATGCAGAGTTGGACGTGTTGATTTTTGGACGACGGGGTTTCACCGTCGACGAAGCTTCGGATGATGAACCATGGCTTAGATTCGACGGTTTGGCCATGTGCTCCCTAGTTGAAAAGCCTGCCGGATGAACCTGAAACGTCACCAGCCATAATACGTCACCGCTCACCCAGGACTCGTTCGGGGGGGAGAAGCCCTTTTCGGATGGGGGCACGGGGGGGAAATCGGTTGTTAAGCACCACTTGTTCCGATCGTTTAGGTCCGATGGAATCTTCTGGGTGTGGCTTCGGGCTGAAGACCAGTCGTCCCAACGCGTGCAGAGACGGGGTCGGTTTGCAGACAGATCGTGCCTCGGTCCAGTAGAGTGAATGCGGCCGGCCACGAAACCACATATTCCCAGACACTCCATGTATTGAATTGACCCCAGTGAGCGGGACCCTGTCCTATGCCCTGTGCCCTAATATTTACCTTACATTGACACCTTTTCAGCCACCCCAATGTCGGTATAAATGTGCCCCAAAAATGGATATACATGGAGTCTGTGGGACAAATTTGTAGGAGGAGTATATAGAGAGCTTGTTTGGTCCAACTGTCATTGATTTGTGGATGTTCCCTTTTTCCACCTCTAAGTCCCAGCTTGTTGGTCCAATGATCCACCTCGTGATTGTAAAGCCAGAGGCGCCACTCCAAGGCGCAAGATCGTGCGCATCGATGGGAATGTGGACGTGATGCAGCGACCGGCCCAAAAGACCAGAACGGGTGCGGAGGAATCTGAAAGGAATTGATGTCCTCCATGGCATTGCACTCATCACTCGCCGGTTTCCAGACTTGGGGCACAAAAGACCATGGTTTCCAGGCGATGTGACTACAGAGAGACGCTCTGGAATACCCTTTTTCGAGTGGGTGGAGCTGAACAGGTGGACTGGGTCATTCGGTACGTGGTGGGGATCGAAAACACCGGCTGGAGCAGGAGTAGATGACGTCAGAGGCGATGACGTCGAACGAGACGAGGGGATGAGGCCCACTGGGTGACGACGATTTCGACCTGCAGGAAGGGTCGTCCCGTAACGTTCTGACACGTTTCGTTCTGACTGACCCCAGTTGAGTGGAAGGATAGAGGCATTTGATAGGGATTTGCTTTTGGGATGTGCGGGGAGGTTCACTGATGATTCAGAAGTCAGAGATATGATTACCACAGTTTCTGTTTCTGAAAGCCATTGTCACGTCAATGCGCCTGCATTCACGTAATTTCACGTTGAGGAGGGTGTAGTCTGTCGATCAGCAGATCTAGGTGTCGTATACGCACGTGTATGGCTGGCACAAGTCCAGGTCGGGAACCCGGAAGAAACCATGGACATCCATGCATGGACATAGGACATCAGATGTTGCCTATTTCATCCTATGGAAAAAGACCCCCCAAAAAAGAATGTTTGGACAGAAGCTCAGCAAAATTGGACAGAACCGATCCAGCTCAGCCGTACCTAGGAAGTACTTCACCGGACTTGGTAAAGGCTTACAGGACCCGCGGTCCTGGGCGCAGGTGGAGGTGTCCCAAAGTCTCAAAGTACTTCAGCAAATGGGTCATTACATGTCATTACAAGTATATACCTGTTACCAATTTTATAGTGTCATGCAAGAAAATCCTGTTGTCACTCGGTGTTCCACGAGACTTTGGAGGGTCAATTCGGGCTGGCAGTGTTGCTGCGCTCGTTCAACGCAACCCGACCGCCGCAGCAGGACACCACGCGCAGCGTTTCGGCGCGGGACATGGCAACGCCACGGGCCACGCCTCCGCGTCCTCAGTCTGCGACGACCCCTGCGACAGGCGGACGGACGGGTGCACCGGACGGACGGACGGGTGCTGGTGGCGAAGAATAGCCAGGGTTCGCAGTACCCAGACACTCCATGGGACTGGCATATTGACCGAGAAACGGCCAGGGGTGGTTGACTGGGGGTCAATGTCGGCTCAATGTTTACCTTACATGGAGTGCCTGGGGTACATTGAGTGAAAGTGCTGAAAGTGCATTGAAGCCTGAAAGTGTTTGAAAGCCTTCAATTTGTTCAGCTGGGGACGGCAGGGGCAGGATTGTCGTTCAGGCGTTTTCTCAAATCTGATGAGTCAAGCAGGAACACAAACCAACTATAACTTATATATAACTTATAGCTATAACTTATAATATAACAATATATATATATGCTGACTAGTGTGGAATATGTTAGGGACATGACAGGGGGCATGACCCAGATCCTGTGCATTCCAATAGGGGTCCATTTTCGTCGCATCCAGTCATATTTTTTTAGGCTTCCAGTCGTACCTCCTCAGGTGATGTGTTCGACACTGACATGATCGTACCATTGTCGGGGTCCATGTCGTACCTTACCTGAGGTTTGGTACGAGAACGGATCCCTAGGGAATTTTGCTTCTTGTTCGCTCCACCCGTTGGATCGGAGCCAGGCCTGCCGACGCTCTGTGGCTCGGGATCGCCGAGGCGAAGCGTGGGAGAGTGGGTTTGGTGGATCGTTGGAGGCTCAAGACCATGGCATGTTACTAAAGCATGGATGAAGTTCTTATTAGAAACAACTGGACAGTGCATTTTTCCGTTTGTATCTAGAATCAAATTAAGAACTTCTATAGAGGTTTTTGTTGAAGCATTTTGGTTCGATATCCCAGCAAGAAACTTGTGTCAAGCGAGTTGACACCACCAACCACTTGGTTCTTTATGCGGCGGAAGCCCGCTATAAGGAGACCGACCTAGGTGGAGTCATTGGAGTTTCTTTTGGGTTGCGGCGGTGTCCACCACTGTTGGACCTACCTAGGTGGCCAAAAGGAGAGTCGCAAGAGGGGAGCCACAAAGTCTCTACTTTTGGGGATGGAAATTCCCTCGGGATCCACTGGAATCTGTCCCTGCATGGTTGCGGCGCTACTTTGTGAGGAACCCTACTTTCACCCTCGTACCGAAGTGGATCTTTCGGAAGCGGAGACCTTCATTTTTAGTCCAACGCGAAGGGACGCAACCTGCGAAGCCCAAGTCCAGGATTGAGACCTTTGTTTATCCTAGGCTCCAACCACATCCTCAGGTGGTACAGTTAAACAGTTAGAGCCCCCCAAACCTACCCCAACCACAGAACCGAAACGGAGGTAGGCCAGGAGCCCTAGGGTACAGTCATTCCCTATTTTGCCTTGAGGGTGGCATTGAATAAATAAAGATACTATTGCATTGAATTGGCGCGTGCAACAACACAGGAAGCAACAAAAACAAGTGCTTGAAGCAGCACACTGAACTTCAAACCAGCAAGCCAACAAAGCTGGATGAACCTGGACCCTCCAAAGCTCCCTAGAAAACGGGACATGACCCCAAACATATACAGTGTTTATAGTTATATATATTATTATTAGTCTATTTTTTGTGTATAATTATACTATTGTACTAATTTTCTGAGGTACTTTGAGACTCCAGGAATTTCGACTGCCTCCACTTGCTTTCACTAACTGCAATGAGCAGCAGTCAGCAAAGGCTCTTGTTCCGAAGGCTACAATCCTGGAGCATCCACACTATTAAGCAAGTGACATCCCCGGAAGGCACATTCCTCAATGCGCACGACAGTTGTTGGCAGCTTAACAATTCGCAGCTGGCGACAGGTTTCCCCTGCCTCAACCTTTCTTTTTCTACAGCTGCCCCCGCTTTTGAGGCGCCGCCCCTGGAGTTCCAAGGAGGTTCGCACTCGCGGTGATTTGGCGGAATGCTGAGATGATGTCGGAAGCAGCGGGCAAGGGTCGTAGAAAGGCGTCCAAAGAGTTTGGCAAAGCCCTGTTGCTGAAACAGTGCCCTCACACAGCAGAAATTGGGCAACAGCAGATGCAACAGAAGCATTCATGACGGTCAAAGCGAAAGAAGCATGGTTTGGGGGGATGAGGCCTTGTTTAAAGTATAGAGAAGTTAGTAGCCTTCCATAGGGGAAACAAGAGCGAGAGAGACCTTTCATGCCCATTCCACAGAGGCCCACAAGGAGTTTTGACAAATTAGGGAGGCATCAATCAGTTTTAACTTAAAGTCTTCACACCAGCACTTCCTGGCAGACCACTGTTCTTTGCCAAATGGTTGTACATCAACCTAGACCCTCCAAAGTACCCTAGAAAACAGGACAGGACCCTATATAAAACACATATATACATATATTTGCACTCATTTTCTGAGGTACTTTGAGACTCCAGGAATGTACATAAATATACATCTACAGATGTACATTTGGTGAGTGTGCGACACATTCTGGACCACCCAGGGAGGCAGCCTCAGATGACACGACTCATTAACCTCAGCACTGGGTGCTGGGAGCTTGGATTTGGTCAGAAGAATGCTGAGATCCGGTCCAAGCGATGGCCTCCAACCGAACAGTAGATAGAATTGGTGTGTGGGCACAGCAAAGCGCGTGCATATGCTGGCCAAAACGCGTGAGAGCAAAGTGAGCTCACCCAGCGCAGTAAGTCGCGGGTTGAGCAGGTTGTCGCTTCCGAGCAGGCTGACACGGGGACAGAATGCTATTAGTGTAACAATTGTAATGTTGCTGGCATGTATAGTGCTCGAATGTGTTCGAGCCTTTTCTTCTGGGCTGGCTCAGCTTGGAGATTACGTCAGTTGAGCCGGTTTCTTTAGATTTCTTGACAGCGGCATTACCTGACAAGGGGCATGCTGTGACAAGCATTATCCCACAAAAGAGCTAGTTGCTCTTTCGCATCATCCCTTGTCCTTGTGGTGGAAAACCCTGATCAACAAGTGCCTTACTAGTAGTTACAAGGACGCTAGTAGAAACAAGTGCATCGCGACAAGTAACAAGAAGCAACTCAACAAGTGAATACGCTTGGAACATCCGTGCGTCTCAACGAACGGTGTCCGTGGTTGTCACCCTCAGACCGCCAGTTGCCGACCAACCGGCCGGACTACCGGACTAGTGACTTGATGACAGAACTGATCTTGATAGATCTTAATTACTGCGCAGGATCCGTTGATCCATGTTGATCCACTTCGTTCATTCGGTTTCAATCAACGGTGTTTCAGGGTTTTTCATGTTGTTTCCTCCCTTGGGATGTGGTCTCCAAAAGCCCATTCGTCCCAGAAAGCAACGAAGGAAGGCGTCAACCGACGTCAGTAGGCGTGGCCCTCGGGGGCCTCGAGCACTGAATCAGGAGGAGGAAATTGAAGTCCTGTATGTTGGGCCGTGCTTGCGGGTGAATACCCAAACCATCCATGAGTCTGGCCTATTGACATAGATATCGGGTGGTTGTAGAGATGTCAAGTTGAAGAGGGTCAGTGCAGGCATGGGTTTCATACTTGGTTTGGGACAGGAACTCAAGATAACTCAACATCTTCTTAAGAATCCTGAAAGGGATCGGAAGTCGGAACGTCAACTGATATCCGTTTTCTTTTGACGCTCGGTTGGTCATGGTTGGCGTATCTCAACACAAAGATGGCTGGGCAGATGATTCTCTCGAGCAGGTGGCTAGTGGGGAGGAAGGTGCACTTGGTGCCATGGATGGCCTGAAAGGTTGGCAGGCAGTTGGACTTCCTTTCTTCCCCCGGTCAGGAGTGGAAGTGTCGATCGAGCCATCAACCCCCCCGGAACTGTATCCAAAAGTACCGTATCGAGACTTATGCTGTTTTCCTATCTCCCGACCCGGTCACTGTGCAACAGTAAAGTCATCAGTTTTTAAGTAGCGTTGACCTATTGACTGGAGTTATGATGGGGTCTTGCTCACCCATCATCTACACCATGCAGCTTTGTTTTTTTTCGTATGGTTTTCCTCCTCCAACCCTTCCGGCCAAAGACGCGGCGATGCCGACGGGGCGATGCCGACAGGCCTTCAAGGGCCTTCACTCGGAGAACCCGAACCGGCACGCGCGATGCGCCGAGAACCCGACGAATGCGCCCGAGCGGGGCGAGAAAAAGCCCAGAGGAAAACGGCCTCGCTGCCGGGCAGTGGTTGTAGTGTTTCGCAGAGGCTGGTAGTGGTTGGTCATTGGTAAGTATGTGACATGTCTCACATGTCACAGTGATCAACAGGTGTCTAGAACATCACCTTTTAGGCACAAAACATCACCAGTTGAAAGGTCCTTGCAAGTAATGTTGGCTTTGTTCAATTCAAGGGAGCTTGGTCTCAGATGCAGATGTGCTTGACCACCTGTTAGACCTTTGGACATGTGTGATGTGCCCAATGTTGTCCAATCCTTTTCAAAAAGCTTTTTGAGCGCGGGGATTATTGATTATCATTGTGATCCCTCATGTTGTAGAATTCATCATGCACCTTCCTGGTGGTGTGCCAACATGAACCATTATCATGATTCATGGTCCACTTTTGTGCACACCTGGCATGGCCTCCTTTCAAGATTTTTCAGCTCAAACCCCGAACTGAGTGGCCCACGAGCCGTGATCCTGGTTTTCTTTGAAATCTTTGAAAAGGAATTTCTTAGATCCTTCTTACTCCTCCACTCCTCCGGAACCGAAAAGAACCAAATCCGGAACCACCACCTGTCGCTTGGGCACCATCGTTCCACCTGTCGCGTGGCACCGGAACTGCCGGAGCTGCCAGGTGAAACAGCGCTGGAAAGACTGGAGGCCGCTTTGGGGCCACAGGCCCGACTGCTCGCGACCAGTGCTGAGGCGGCGGATCCTCCGGGTGTCCGATGTGGGGTGCCGGTGGAACTGGGACGTCTCGGGAATGACAGGGGTGGGAAAGCTTGGCAGGGAGATGGTACGCATGATGACGCCATAGATATTCATGGCCCGATGGTGACTCCCAAAGAGCTTTGGGATGCATGGAAATGCTGAGGTTCTCCCTCAAGGCTCAAGACTTTTCTATACTCCCAGCGTTGGAGGTTTGGATTGGATCTTGGCAGACACTCCATGGTACTGGAATATGTGCCTCCATTGGCCCCTGAAACCACCCCAACTGATCAGTCAATATGCTAGTCGCATGGAGCAGTTGGGACTGCCACACGTGCAAATACACGGCAGGCGCTGCTTCCGTGCCTCGAAGAACGCTTGAAGAACGCCTTGATGAAGGAGCTACAGCACCTCCTTGGTCGCACATCAGGGGCGCTCCCAAGCGAAAAGGAGTTGCGCAGCATCGGGGCGATGCCTGTGTGTGTGTGAATGCACGCGTGTTTGTTTTTTGTGGTTCTTTGCTTTTTCGCGGCTGTGGCTGCTGCAACTGTTTGCCTGGAAGTTTGGGATGGTCACAAGTGGCCGGTGGTGAACAGTTTGTTTTGGCTCGAATGGTGTTTGTGGGGTTGCTGAGCTGGAGCTTGGACTTTGATCTCTCGCTGGTTCGTGGGGGAAACCCGAAAAGAGATTTGACATGAACGATATGATATGGGTTCCAACAGTGATTGGTCAAACATCAACTCGTGCTTAGCCACTTTGGAATGTTTTTGTTTGTGTTTTTTCTTTTTATGGGGGGTCATTTGGTCGGACATGGGAGGAGTTCTTGAACTCCCAGAGTCATGGGTGGCCCAGCGATCCCAGACCTAAGCCCCGACCCCCTCGCAGGCACCACAAGCAGTGTGTTTCCTAGATGACGGCAGGGAGCCTAAGCAGTTTTCGAGCGACATGTGCTTGTGTTTTGTGCGTTCGTTTGTAAGCCGTAAGCCCTTTGAACATCACGAGCCTTTCAATTTGGAGGATCTTGGGCAGAAGCATGGCAGAAGCATCCTAGATCCTTCAGCATGTGTTCAATGCGATGAAGAAACCATTAAAGGACATACAGTGACTGCAAAACTGCCAAACAAGTCTTTCTCGTGCTCCTTCTCCACGCGTCGCCGCCGATCGACGACGCACAGGTTCATTGCTTTGGATCGATCGGCGAGGGCACTTGCGCTTGCCCAGCGGAGACGGCACTTGGATGGATGCCCCTTGGCACGGCGGTGTGTGGGCTGTTGCCCTTTTGCCCAGCCAGCCAATTGTTTACGGTTTACTTTTTAAAACTGTGTTTTACACTTAATATTTATATATATATATATGTTTATTTATTTATTTATACTCTACATTGACCCCTGAAACCACCCCAACTGAGTAAATATGCCAGTCCCATGGAGTGTTTGGGAAGGGATACATGGCCTTGACAGCTCCGATGCATGTTGCAGCCAGTTCGGGCTTTGGGGGGCGTCCAGTTTCCACCCTCATCGAGCAATGCACCAGTCGGTTGAAATCAAAGGCCTCAACATGTTCAGGTTTTGGAGTAGATGACATGTGCCAGAGCCCCCTTAGGCGTGGTTAATGGACACCCCTTAACCTCTAACAAACTATCATTAGGCACCCCAAACAGGGGGCCCAGGTGTATACAATTGTATATCTTACGTGTTGTTTTGGACCGTGCTGGCTCGCCACATCGAGATCCGGGTCTGCTGGGTTCTGAATCGGCTGCCCCATCTTTGGGCCGAGCTCAGCGAGCTCACATGGATGTGCCGAGCGACCTGCGACCTGCGACCCAGGGCGATGATGAAGAGTGGTAAAGCCCATGTGTAAGCCCGGGAAAGGGTCCACATGGAACCTGATGGAACCTGGACCTTTGAAAGATGATATTCCTATACAACCCGGTGGTTTTCGGGTTCCATGTTAATTGTCCGGCGTATGTGTCGAGCGGTGCGAAGCCATGCAACTGACAAGAGCTACAGGCAACTGACAAAGTCCTGCCCAAAAGTCATGAAATCCTTGTAGAAATCCATGGAGGAGGATGTCGGACATGTGATGATATCGGAGGTCCAGCCGGAGCCGGATCTGCAGACAAGGGCGCTGAGATGTGACACCAACGGTGAGCGATTCGAGAGAAACCAGACCGACGGTACCGACTGGCCCATCGGACGATGCCTCGAAGTCATCCGACAATGCTGCAGTTGGAGGTGAGGACCACGGACGCAGAGAGAAAGAGGAAGAGCATCAGACACTACGTAGACCAGGCCTGACGCGGAGGACGTGGCTCCGTGTGCGGATCCGATCCAAAGAGGACGGGTCCGTCCCCTTCTTCTTGGGAGAGTCAATAAAGGATTCTTAGCCATACGACTCACTGATAGTATACAGGTATAACCATGGTATAGTATGTACAACCTCACTTGATTTGCATGTGTTGTCACCTCACTTGCCCTTGAATTTCACTCCAAACACCTCCACCTTTCACTCAAGCCCTCGAGCCATGCAGGTGACCTCCACCAGTTCAGGCGCATCCAGTTCATGCATCCAACATGCAAATCTACAGCAAGTCTTTTGCATCCCAGGTCCATGCATCAAAGAAAAACCTCTTGGAAGAAATGTAGACTGATAGACTCTTGAAGTTCTCCCCTTCATGTCCATGTCTGACTGGTCCAAGAAGCTGGCACAGTTCGAACTGTGCTCCTGCAGGCCTCAGGCCTCTAGGGCCTCCTCTAGGTCCACCCTAAACCAGGTGGAAACCTTTTTGGGGATTGGGGCAACACCACTAAACAGGTGGAAAAAGGATGAACGTCTGGTTATCCTTGATTTTCCAGGGAAACTAAGTGAGTCAACTGTAAATGCATCTAAATTGTCCTTTGAGACGCTCTTTAGCCGGTATAGGGAAGGCTTGAGATTTTGGTCCTAAGGATTCTTGTGCCCCACTTCTGCCTGTATGATCCTAATGTATGTGTGTATCATGTATAAATTTACATACACACACACACACACACATATATATATATACACCCCAGGGCTCCAACTACCTCCTGAGAAGGCCTCAGGCACCCACCCCCACTCTGTGTGTCCCGCCCACGAGGTCTCCGTGGGAGAAGTGCCTTGGCGGTCGGGATCGGGATACAGTCCCAAGGGCCTTGACTCTTAACCTGTGTGATCCTGTGTGACGTGATTGACTGTACCACCCCTCTCTTCTTTCTGCTTTGCGCTCCACTGGACATACTGCCCAGCTTGTATTTGGAGATTTTGTCCCCTTTCGAGGGACCACCACCAAAAAGGACTATACCCCTGCGACAACGAAACTTTTGTGGGGCCTTCAGAATCTTCAGCTGGTCGCCATGGAATTTCACCCCACATGATTCAACGGGTCCGGTCCCGTCGCCTTGAGCCAACGGGAGGTGCGGCATAGAACGGGATTGTTGAGACATGCGTAGCTGAAGGTGCTGAGTTTGTTTTGTTTTTCGGTTACTTTTGTGAGTTAGGTATACTTATACTATATATAGGTATACTAGCTTCAACTTCAACTATAAGACCTACCCCTAGCCTAGTTAGTCAATTAGTTGTCGTTGGATTTGTGGTTTCTGGTGCTAGTTCGCTGCGAACACCACCAGCTGACCTGGCGACGACGTGGCCCACAGGGAGTGCCGAACATCCGATTTACGGGGAATACGCAGAACAGGTTCCCTGCTTGGTATCCTCCCTCCAACAATCATGGAAGTGGAAACACCTGTGGGTAGAGGAAACACCTGTCTTTAGACGCCATGTTTCACTTCCATGTTTGTTGGATGGCTTTTGTTTGGATATTTAGGTGTGGGATTGTGGGTCATGGCACACCACAACTCAACAACTTCAACTACCAAATGGGATGTCCACCTTGTTTTGTGGCTTCTGTCTTGCATTTGTTCTTCGTTGTTTCTCCGATCACTGGGGTGACTAGTGACTAGTGTAGCCGAACCAGGCGGATTGTGCCCGAACCAGGCGGGGTCCGGCAGCACTAAAGCATCATAAAGCATCTACTACAAGTTCATCATCAGATCCCACATATGTGGGACCCCAAGACCATTGGGTTGTAGAGGACAATGGTTTTCCACGGGTCAATGCTGATCCATGTTACGTTTGCGGGGAGAATTCCTCTCAAGTAGATCAACTGTTGCACAATCCATCAAACACTAGATAAACTCAGTTGTTGCTGCTGCGGGATCAGGATCAAATCAACGTCTAAACGACCTACATTCTTTCACGTGGCCTTCGCGCAAGCACGTGACTGATCGAGCATTTGACAGCTGCACTCATCAGCTTTGCCCTGAGAGAAGTTTATACATAGAACGTAAGAGGCCTAACGTATCCCGCGTTATTTGTTTTTGCTCCTTTTACCCTATGGCTTCTGTGATTTCCCAAGTCTTTAAGTCGGAGGGCCAAATGCAGAATTGATGCTCCGGGCTCGTTAGAGTCAACAAATGTAGAATTGCATAGGCACCCCCTTGCCACAGGCGCTGGTGTTTTGTGTTCCCTTCTGGAGATCTCAAGATTCAGTGGAATTGGCAGGCATCTTGTTTCAAACCCATCCTGGCCACTGGCTTTTGCTGATGCGTACCACTCTGAGCTGCTACAAGCCGATTGAGACCTCCTTGGTCACGTTCCCACAATGCAGTTCCAGTATCCAACTGCAGTATCAAGTGCCAAGAAGCCTGCAAGATCCTGTAAGAACATTCCCATCAAAGCCATTTGCGTTTCGTCACACCAGGTTTAGATACAGGATTTTGAAGGTGTGCGGTGTGTACTCTCCCTCCCATGAACTGAAACACTCCAGTTTTGCTTGTGTTTTTCAACATTTGCCTTGAGCATGCGCTCGCCATGGGCACTTTGTTTGATTGCTACGACCTGGTGCCTTTTTGCCACCCACCGTGCGCTCAGTGCGCTCTTCGCTGCAGCATGGCCGCATGCAGCGGGGGGTCCATTACGAGCCGGTCTGGATGGCGATGAACAGGTGGGATTTATGTTGTAAAAGATATGGTGTACTGACATAAAAAGCGTGGGATTTATGTTTTATTTATGTTTTTTTTTTTGACATCCGACAAGGCTTTTTGGGATGTACTCAACTCCGCGGTCCACGAAACTGAGTTGGGCTTGCAGCTGTGGAATAACTCTGAGTCAGTACAGAACTCAACACTTCTTGCAAATCTCCGATACAAAAAGATCCGAGAGCCAGTTCCATCTCACACGTTCCATCCCGATGCCGATGCCTAGTACCATGCATGCATATGTGTATGTTCCCACACCGATGAGTTCAGGCTCCATCCTTCGCATCCTGCCATGGGTCCAGGCGCCAGGACTCGGCAGAACTGCCAGCGACGCGGTGGTGGAAGAGGTGATTCGAGTCTCGGAGCAGATGATCTGGTATGGCACCAAGGTCGACCGAATGGGGTCCGTAGGACCCTAGGATTCCACCACCGATGTGTTGTGTGAAAACTCATGTGTGTGAGCGCAATTTTGATGAACAGTCCACGTAAATTTGATTGTGATTATGATATGGAAAGGTCCCCCCTGGCATCAATGGCCACGTCGATGAACAAGTCAAAATGGAAGTGGAAGGCGGCTTTTTTTGGTTCATTGGCGATGGTTTCGAGGGCATTTCCTGGTTGTAGCAGTCGTGTTTTGCTGGGCCGACCGACTGGTTAAGGAAACAGGACGTACACTTCGGACTTCGGCTTTTGTTCGGCTGTCAGGAATTATCAAGCAGGAATGCCCCTCCTTCGGAGGCCGGTGGTTCGTTGGCCGGCTTGCAAAGGAGTTGTCCAAGGTAATCTAGCAATTCAAAATTACACTCCGACTCACTAACATGGAAGTGGAAAAAAACCATGTTTGTAAAGGAAAGTAGTCTTCCAAGGGACCATGTTCGTCCATTTTCATCCATTTTCCACTTCCATGTTAGTGAGTCAGAGTGTATATTATAGATACTAGATACATGAGAAGTCGTAACGTGCCGAACTGCAGAAGTGCATCCCGCAGCGGAACACAGTTCCAGTTTTTTTTTTTTTTTTTTTCTGGTGACGTTTTCCAGGGTGCGTTCTCCCATTGCTAACTCGCTAACTTGCATGCAAACTGGCGGAAAAAGAGTGACTTGTTATATATATATATATATATTCACGGTTCCGTACGGTGAACCCCCTTCCACTGGATATTACCTTTTTTGTCAAGGTTCCGAAGAAAGGCAAGTCCAGAACCTGCATCGTTTTCAGCTTCGTTTGAGTCATTTTTGGAATCCCCAAGTTCGTGCAGCGAACCGCCAGGGGCCTGCAGACTCAGCGGCTTAACATCTCTTCGGTGTCCATCCCCCTGTCTTTATATATATAGAAACCATCCGTACATACTCCAAGTAATGTAGACTCTTGATTAATAACCCCAGCCAATTGAATTGAACATCCTCTTCATATGGGGGGTGTATGGTCCTCAAGAGTCTACCTCGTCTGTTCCGTTCTCATCCACATCCATGCGCTCGAGACCGCTCCTCCCCGCAGGTGAGGTGTCTCGCGCCACGCGGACCCAGACGCTGCAGGCCGAAGCCGATTCCCTGGACACGTTGGAGGCACACGGTGGGCTCGTCCACGCTTGGGTCGGATGGCCACGGTGCAGGCTCGTTGACATGTGACTCCAAAGTGCCCTTGAAACAGGATATGACCTCCCAAAAATGGAACATTAATCACGAAAGGTAGCTTGAGCTACCTGAGTTCTCCTTGCTTTAGCAAAAATGTATTACAATCGGGAGTTGGGATTGTGCATTGAGTTTGGTCCTGTAAGAGTTGATTCTGTTCGTCGGGGGGGGGCCCCCCCCCTCCCTGGATCAAATCCCCCCTGCGCCGGGTCACGCGCGCCGGGTCACGCCGTCATTCTACCAGGGTTACTTGTGATTGCCTGCTACCTTTCGTTCACCCCCTCCTCTCTCAAGTGATACTTCATGTACATGTTCTGACATACTTTGAGACAGTTTGGTGCAATGGACCTTGGAATTGGGACATCGTGAGGACCATGTGCAATCGGATTGCAACTTTAGACCGGGGAGCGACTGCCACCGGATTGAACTGTGCCCCTCCCGGAAGCCCACGATTGCATCGTTTTGCAGGCAATGATGGAGTTGGAGGACGGGTGCAGCTCTGAAGGTGAAGTGTTTGAGGGTTTTGCAGTGTTCAGAAGTAGTGAGAGTAGGGGCTAGTAGGAGAATGACTAACAAGGGCTAGTAGTTTTGCTCGAAACTTGACTACTTGTTTTGCTTGAAGTATATAGTGAGAATGAATTACCAACAAGGGTTAGTAGGGGCTTTTAGCCCACTTGAAAGAGTTTATTGCAGAGCAAGCTGCGCGTAAACCTGACAGGATCACTTCAAGGTGGAGTTGGAGGATGAATGGATGGAGGAGGCAAGGGACAAATGGAGCTGTGTGAAATGTTCTTGACTTCGAATCAGAGCCTAATGACTAAAAGACATGTCTGAAGTAATGTAGACATATGTAGACTCTTTAGTAATACACCACCCACTGAAGAGGGTGTACGAAATCCATGTCTGGGGCGTCTTTATGAATGTCAAAGGTCTCACTCTGAAGAGAACGAGACTCAGTCCGCCATTGAGACTCGGCCCTTCCGGAACCTTCAGGTGGAAACTGTGCAAGACTTGGCCGACCTCATTTGGCGAACCCCAAGGTCGGGAACGGCAGCTGGTCGTCGAATCTCTACGGTCCAGCTTGTCTAAAGTGCTTCGGCTGTTCGTGTGTAGATATGTTTGTTTGTTTGTTTGTTTGCTTGTTTACATTACAGATGTATAACTATATATATATATGTTTTTGTCCAACTGATAGAATGTGAGTTTGGGCTTCCAATCATGGCAGTTTGCGGGTACAAAGGGTCTTACCTCGCAGAAGCAGAGTAAACGTTGGACAAGGATGTACACCGCCCCACGTCTTGCTTTGAAGGAATGGAAGTTAAGATGCCTGCTGTATGCCTATCATGTTTGCATGCTTGGACCCCAAACCTCTGGATGTTACTGTAGTTTTGCAATTTATAATTCAAATATATATATATATATCTTCAGCGCTTTTGCTTTTCAAACAAGCACTCTTCCGACTACCTGACGCTTGACCATGGCTCCAGGTTAGCCAGACTTTGTTCGTAGCCCACCTTTTTCCTTGGCTATCTTAACTGAAGTGATGACATGTGGGTCTCAATTTCGCATACGCTCACCCGGTGGCAGCTCCTTAGGGTTTCTCACGGTTTGTCTGTTTGTCTATCATTTTTGCGGGTCTCCAGTCCCAAGCTGGCCTTGAGCCTTTTCACTCGACGCCTCCCGCGTGTGGCAGCAGTGACGAGACGGGCAAAATCTGGAGAGGGAGAACCCCTGTGCACCTATGGCAGCGAAGCACACCCCCCTGTGTCCGGTGTGATGTTCTGAGTGGTGGGATGTGGGTTTGGAAGGTCCTATATACCATTTTCAAGTATGGTACCTCTACAAGAATAATTGCTTGGAGTGCAAAAGTGTAAAGACCGTCATGAGCGCAGCTGTCGTTCTTGTATAAGTCCTTTAAACCATGGCCTGGTGTGGCCTGATTGGGTGCTTTGAGGGTGGGCTTCGACCTCGACCTTCGTCAGGGGCTTGAAGCTCCGGACAGTGGACGATGAAACCTACATCGCGCCCCTTGGAGTGCAGGGTCGGATTGGAGGTTCGTGTGTTCGGTTTGATGCAGTTTACATTGGAAGATGAAGGAAACGGAAGTGGTCGACTAGTTTTCAAGATGTTGACATACACCGCTTTTGGGATGGTGATGTTTGTGGTGAGGCCCCAAGCAATTTGGGGTCACTGGTCAAAAACCGAGAGTTGAGCAAGTGAGTGATTTTTACTTATACTGTAGACTGTTGACTAATCAATTAACTCTTCTTAATAAACCCCCATATGAAGTTTTTACAATCCAAATGGGTGCGTATATTAAACCACAATCTACCCAAAGAATCCAGATGATCAAATGCAAAGGGTTGGGTTCCCTCCTGTGAACTGCGTAAGAGGTCGTTTTCAAGGATTCTTAGGGATACAGTATCACATAGTCTCACCATAACATGGTTTGACGGTCAGATCTCCGACTGGCTTAGCTGTAATCGTGTGGAGGGGCTTTACCCATCAACAATCCTACATTATACACTTCGTGACATCATCAGGGGAAGATTAAAAATGATTCCTTGGATGACCATGTTCGGAATACCGGACGATTGTTTCTCCACTTCCATTATAATTTTAGGGGAGTGCAGTTCCAAGGGTTTAGTCTTTGAACGCCCCAGCGAGCACCTTCGCTTGGTCAAGGGGTGGAGGCTTGATCACCCCCCTAGAGAGAACGATTTCCTCGTTTTGATAGAGACATGACTCACGACTTAACCGCTCTTTTGCCAGTGAATCCATGATTTGCAATGTTCAGTACCAACACCCCCTCCTGTCGGGGTGCCCTGTCTGGAAGCCTAGGCCGGTAGTGTGGGGTAGTCCAGCCAGGACACCCCGACAGGAGGGTCCAGGTATGTCATATGTTTTTATTCTGCGTATTCTGTACCAGGACCCACTGTCGGGGTGGTTAATGGACACCCCGAATCACCTCTAAGGAGCTATAGAAACCCCTGGTCCGGGTGTGGTATTGATCTTGTCTCGTTCCTGCACCTGGTTGACAAAACTGTGCCTGGTTGATAGACTGAAGGAAAAATAACAGAACAAAAATAGAAGAACTGTTTCAATCCAAATCGTTGTAGATGTTTTTTGCATGTTTTTTTCAATCCAAAGAACTGTAGATTTGGGGAGTTTCAGGATGTTTCAGGAGAATTCGCATGGCCACACCTCCCATCCCAAGACCGGCCACACCTCCCGTCTAAGACCGGTTTCACGCCGAAAACGAGGCCCAAACATGACGCTCACGAGGTTCGTTCTTGGTGGTGAATGGTGAAGGTCCAGTCATTCCTGGGTGGGACATCTGCAGAAACCACCGGCCGGAAGCAGCCACTCCACCAAGTTCTTCAACTGGCATCGTGCCCCCCCAACCGCCCCCATCTACAGATAGCGTTCGCCTGTAAAGCTTTCACGCTTCTATTCGACCGCAACGCTTTTTCGCTTCCATCGGATTCGTCTTCGGTTCATCCGGGCGCCTGGACTTCCATCCGATGCCGTTCGTCCTGTTCGTGTGACCCGGACCGAGGATGATTCGCAAGTCCCACGCGGAAAACCGCTCCTGGGCGATCACGGCGACGGGAGACGTGATGGCGTTGGTTTGATGGCGGAAGATGTAGTGATAACAGTTGGGGTCTGTCCGTTCTTACCTGCAATCGTCAGTAAACAATCATCACTATCTTATCTATTTTTGAACAAGGCCTTTACCATCATCCACTGCTACAGGTATTATGATAGACCCAAATAATAGTTATATCACCAAACATAACTTAGGTGGTTGCTGTAATGATGTTTTCATGATTGAGACTTTGGTTCTCTATTGGGTAGCTGAGGTGCACCAAAT
This sequence comes from Durusdinium trenchii, assembly GCA_963970005.1. Taxonomy (NCBI): domain Eukaryota; class Dinophyceae; order Suessiales; family Symbiodiniaceae; genus Durusdinium; species Durusdinium trenchii. The sequence goes on from CAXAMN010010335.1 coordinate 999,171, forward strand.
GTGGGTACAAGTGTTTTTTTGTGTAGCTGCTGGGTGCTTTGGCCTATTAGCTTGCCTCCGCTGGGTATTTCACTGGTCCTCATATTCAGCCCTCTTAGGCGAAGAAGTTCAACATTTGGGGGGAATCAGCACAGGCGCTTCTTCGAGGCGCTTCTTCCCCCTCTCCTCGGATTGACCACATGTTGATAAAAAGAATCCTTGAATCATTGGCATGCAGATTAAGACATTGTTTTTGTTAGACTTTATCTTCCTCTGACCTCAGGACTTCCTGGGCGCCCCCACGGGCCAGATGGTACACTGGCCATGCCCGGACACTCCATGTATCGAATCGTTACGTAATTTATATATATATATACATGGCTGGGTCATGTTCATGGGGTAAATGTTTGCAACTAAGGCTCTCAAGCCCAAATGGCCAAACTCTTGGAGAGGGCCATGGAGAAAGAGAGAGAGAGAGAGAGAGTTTGGCGCCACACGCGGGGCTAGACAGAGGCTGGGGTGAGCTCTACGATGGATGGGAGAAGGACATTCCTCCCCAGTACGAGCATCGCGGGCCCTCCCTGGCGGAAGAAGCGGAGAGAGAGAAACAGGCCCGCCCGAACCAGTGCATGGGCGGGCCCTTGTGTTTTTGGCTGCGTAGGTGGAACGCAGGTACATTCAGATGGTGTTCAATGTGTTGTTTGGTTTTGTTTGACTTTGGGCTTGGGCTATTGGGATGCTATGGGATGCTAAAAAGCGTTTTTGCTACGTTTTTGGAGTTTGTGGGGGAAAAGAGCCTCAGCTGAGCATTGATTGAAGCAAGATGAAGCAAATAGTCATCCGTATCAATGATGTCCTCGTATATTTGAGGCTTCTACGATGGAGGTTCTGGTGACAGGCATTTGTTAAATTTGACCCTTTGACGGGATTACTCGCATTTAACGTAGGCTCACCATATCACAGTCCATGATGGCACCTGATGGCACCAACCACAGTCCATGGTCAGCTGCGCTTTTCATGTGACGGTGCCAGGCTGAGTCAAAGACACCAGCAGTCGATGTGGTTTGGGGGCTTAGGTTTGAGTGTTTTCTCTTTGAGATTTGCGAGGTGTTTCCCATGAGAGTGGTGCAAACTACCAAGTTTATGCTCGTGGTGTCGTTATTGGAGGGCGCATGCATCGTCAGGGGCCGGAAACATTAAACCTCTCTCCACTTCAATCATTCTGTCAAAAAATGACTTGATCATGTGGTTTCCTGACGAACACATCTTGGAGACCAACGCACGCGTCCCAACACCCACAGTCACTCATCGTGCCGTGACCTTGTTTTATGGACCATGTTAGATACTATTTATGCAGGAAACCATATGAGAAACACGGCTATGTATAGGTGCGCACGCACACACACACATACATATATCATATAATCACATATATATAGAGATATCAGTACCCCCCCAAAAAAAGTGCTTCCTCAACACTACCAGCCTTTTGTGTAAACACAGGTCAAATCTTGGGCTGATACTACCCCCAACTAGAACCAGAGGACCAATCCAATGGGAGTATCGTTGTGCTTTTCATTCGCCAAGGGAAAGAAGCCATGAAGTCACGCATATATAACATACACACACGGTTCCGTGCAACATGATTTCATACGTTTTGCATCTATACAAGGCATCATTTCGGCATTTCATGTAGACTCTTGATTATAACGATCCCCTCCATTTGATTTAAAAGCATCCTGTTCATCATGTGGGGGTTTATTCATCAAGAGTCTACATGACATCGCTGCCATGGCACCCATTTTGGGCGTCGCCGACCGGAGCGACCGAGGCCTCGCTGACGGTGCCACAGTTGAGGGCCGCCCTGAGGACGTTGGGCCTCGAAGACTCAGGCGCGAAACAAGAAACAAACGCCCAAAGGGAGGGAAGGTACAAAGAACTGGGAAGGAGATGGAAGGAGAAGGTTCGAAAAATCACACGGGTGATTTGCATTAAGGCAAGGGGGCAAGGGTGATGGCCTTTTTGAAGCGATTGGTCAGGCAAAGCCCAAGCACCAAAGAGGTGTTCGTGCAGCTGTGATATCACACCTGCGACGGCACTCTGACCGTTACGAGCCTTGGTGGGACAACCAGGATCCCAGCCGAAAGCTATGAGGTGATTTCGCAAGTTATTTGAATCTCGTTCGTTGGCAAGGCTGGTACTTGGGCAGGATGTCTTGAAGTTGCGGCAGCTGCCGCCCATTATGACAGTGCAAAGTTGGTGCATCCTGAAGGGTATAACACTTCCTCCAACGATGGTTTTGTTGCGCTGTGGTGTCAAGACGACCACTATGAATGGCTTAAAGGTGATTTGTGTGCAGCTGCACTTCAGTCAGTTTGCAACGGTCCGTTGCAAGGAGGTCGAGGCGGTGCAGCTAGCAGCCGCAAAGCTTCAAGCTCAAGATTTGCTTTCACCAGGTCTTCTGCCTTGCCCCCCAGTTATCAGTGCTGGACGCACACGTTTATCGGCCTTGCTTTCTCATGTCATCCAGAGCGTCTCTAAGCGATCACCTGGAGAAGAAAAACACGCTTTCTGTGTGCAGTAGCAAACGTAGCAGGGATTTTGATCGTGAAGGGATATTGATCGTGACTTTGCTAACTTCGAACTTGAAAATGCGGCTCCTCCTAAGCTTTGCATGAGCAAGGATGCTCAGTGTGCTGTTTGTTTAGCACATGCCAAACGTTCTCATCCTGAAGCCAATCGCAAACTGTTTCTTTGTGTCAGTGCTCCTGCGCGTTGCCGTATGTTGCCGTAACATTCGCAAGGCTACTGTTGTCAAAACTAGCGCAGGCATTGCTCAGAAATTTGTTGACTTGAAAGCTGGCAAGCAAGGTGATTGTGAAATTGTTCGGGTTCCCTGTTTTGGTAAGTTGAAGAAACCCCAGTGGTTCTCAATGTGTTTGAGTATTATTGCCAATTCGGCCAAGCTCATTATTGGAAGTCCTGAGAGAAAACAAATGATATCAAGGTTGCAACAGTTTGCCGACAGCTTCGAAAGTGAGTCTGAAGCTTAAAGTCGCCGCCTTGAATCTATACTGTCAAAATTGCAGCCACGGGAGTCTGCTGACAGCAGCAGCAGCAGCAACGCTGGTGCTCATAACCGTGCAGAAGCCTAGCCGAGCAGTCCTTTGTTGCACCAAGTGTAGGAGGGCTTCTGCTCGCAAGCAGCATTTCCTTAAGTTTCCTTGCGGAAAAGTTGCTTGGTGCCAGAGAACGCGTTTTACAGCAGACTGAAGAGCAGCCAAGAGGGCACGAGCTGTTCATCGACGCAAACAGTTGAGTGAGCTTTCCTCAATGCTCACAGGGAAGGCGAGTGATCTTTTGCAGCCATGAGTGCTGTTCGGGAGGTTACAGCGGGCTGTGGTGCATTCGCTGGGGATGGTGTCTTGAGGGTTGGTACTCTCAATGTTCGCAGCCTCAAGGGTAGAACCACAAGAATGTCCTACAAGATCTACAGTGTCCTACAAGAGTGCCCCACAAGAGTGTCCTACAAGAGTGTCCTTCAAGAGTGCCCCACAAAAGTGTCCTACAAGAGTGTCCCACAAGAGTGTCCTACAAGGGTGTCCTACAAGAGTGTCCCACAAGAGTGTCCTACAAGAGTGTCCCACAAGAGTGTCCTACAAGAGTGTTCTGCAAGAGTGTCCCACAAGAGTGAGTGTCATACAAGGTGCCCCACCAAAGTTTCTCCTACAAGAGTGTCATAAATTGTTTGGATGTTTTGTTTTCGAGTACGTGTTTGCATTCAGGTTCGTGGGTTCCATTTTGTTTTTGTACACATTTTTGTTAAGCTTGCCTTTTTCTGAGCAAATTTGGGGATGACCTCGGATGACTATGCCACTGGACTAATTTGTTGGGAAAGGGCTTAATTTAATCCACCATCCAGATAAGATGTTCGAACGATATCAATTGTCTATTGGTTGTTTTTAGCTCAGTGGGGGCCAAGTCCCAGGCTTTGCAGCCCGCCAATTTCAGACAAGCGACCACCTGATTATGAAGCATTTGAATGATGAATCTGAATCCATTCACTTTGGAACTTTGGACCACAGTTTTGAGCATCCTTATTTGAGTTCGACAGCGGCTAGGCACCCTGAATGGCGCTACTTGCATTCGGGGGGTTGTAAGTGTTCACTATATATTCGCTTCAGCCAGCCGTGACAAGAAGCCTGAAGCTGACTTGGGAGTGGACCGGCAACCGCTTCCGCCCCATAGGGATGACCATGAAAACCGAATAGCAACCCAGGAGGTCTTCCGTTGTTCTTGATTTGGTGCAAAAGAGGGCAGACTTCAGCCACTTCAAGCGGTTTCATGCCTTTAGGCACCCTCGGTGAAATGGAAGTCAGTGGCGCTCGCTCCAATGATGGTGGCCTGATTTTTTGTTTCGTGACTTGGATCAAAACCACCAAACTCATGTTGCACGACTGTCCCCATCATAGGAGGCATGGCCAGGCCACGGGCCAGGCCGGCGGTCAGGCCACCAGCGGTCGCCCCCTTTTCGGGTTCCGCGCAGGGACGAAGCTTGAGCTCCGAGAGAGATTAGCAGGCACGATGCCGGAGAGATGGCCACGCACAGATGGAACACGATGGAACCGTTTTGTCGATGAAGCATGGCAGAGTGGACGTCGTCGTCGTTCCCAGTTTCTGAGTGAAGTCAGTGGCAATCCCCAGACTGCTGCACGTGAAGCAAATGGTTTCAGATTGTTGGCATGGTGTTGCAAATCCTGAAAGTTACCAGAGGCTCACCCATTTAAGTCGCGATCGGCGGACAGTTTAGGTCTGAGAGGTGTTCACTTGGTTTGAGGTCGTCGCCGCCGTGGTTGTTGGTTGTGGTTTTCTTTTGTTGTTGTTCTTTGTTTGTTTGTCGGTTGTGGTTGTTGCTGCTGTTTCGGAATGGAAACCGTAAAGAGATGAAACAGGTGTTGCACTTCAATTGTGTGTTGAATGAAATGCACCAGAGTTGATTGAGTAGGGTAGGGCTTACATGGGCTTACCCACGGGTGTTCATTCTGCCGCAAGCCGTGAAGTATCCGGAATCCGGAAGTTTTGGTTCTATGAGTAAATGATGTGGTTCGTGCTCAGTGCGTAAAGGTAAATTAAGACGCAGGTCAATCTGTTCTTGACGTGATTTAACGCGTTTGATGTGACCTGACTACTGTGGTAGCACACACCGGAGCATTTGTTGGCCGATGCTTCCAAGCAATGGTACCCTCCAACTCACTCACACGGCAGTGTCCCAGAATTGGTTTGAGGGAATGCCTACACAAAACCCACAGTGTTGGGAGTGGACATCAGGGTTTCCTGTTCCCTCACACTCTTCGAATGAAAGTGGATGGTATGGACCCGGATGACGATGTTTCTTGGACCAAAGTTCCGACTGGCTTTGCACTTGAATTTGTCCGTCACCCTTTAGATTTAAACACACCGTCTATGGGGGAGATCCCCAAGTGTACAAGCAATATGGCTGTGGGAGTGGCTGTGGGTCAAAACCCGGACCCCTGATCCCTGGGCTCGGTTGACCATGTGTAGCAGTTGGTTGGTTCATTGGTCCACCAGGTCCCCCCAGGTCCACCCAGTTCATTGGTCCTACCAGGTACCCCCTACTTTGGCCACTGACACGTCTTTGATTCCCGGCTCGGACCGCGGCAGGAGACCAGGATCGCCGCGCGCCTTGAGGCCGGGCCGAGGAAGAGGGGCGAAAGAGGGGTCGAAGACTGAGATCGGCTTGGACTGAGTAAGTCACAAGAAACGGATAGAAAAGGCAAGGATTTGCATATGAACCAGCTTTTTCCCAGCGCCTGAAGGATGGCTGGATGTAGGGGGTCTGAAGGTCGACCTGAACTGGGTGGCGAAAAGCACCAAATGCAGGTCATCGGCATGTGCTTTTAGCTTACTGACTTAACCAAAAAAAAACTACGGAGGGGTGGTCATTTGGAGCCTTGGAACCTGTCCAGGACGGGAAAAACACTCTCGCCACCCTGGTTGGGTGGAGGTTTATGTTAAAAAGAGTTAGGGAATGGTACGATTGCCCTCCTTCCGACAAGACATTTGGACATCAAGACGCTGGCCCAGTTCCTTCGCACCTTCGTGGGAAAGACCAAGCTGAGACCGGGTCCGTCCGACGACTGTACGAAGGACGCTCCGGAGGTCGTGGAGGTCGGAGGTTTCTCTGCCTGGGCACCTCCATAAATACTATCAATGGATCAGTTCTGCAATGTTCTGCACACCCTTCTCGTGACCAACTCTTTCCCAAGCCCAAAAAGCCCAAAGCGATCACGGAAAAATCTGATTGCTTCACAAGAAACCTGCAGGGATGTGCTGCCATGGACACCTCGATGTCGGCATCCCGGTCTACCCTTTTTCGGGCTCGAGAGGGTGGGGAACCCGCCTCGGCGGAAAGCGCCCTAGCGGAAAGCGGCGGAAAGCGCTGGGGTGACCGGTGCGCTCGCGAGTCGAATGACTTGGGCAGCTCCATTGGTCCTCGTGTTGCATTTGGTGCCCAGTCTGGGAAGAACATGCATGGGAGTTCGCAAGGACTTATGCCTAGATCCTGGGTCTCTATGCGAGAATCTCACTTGACAATCGGAAATGATTTGAGCTTATTTCAACATTCAATTTGAGTTCTTATGCCCTCCAAATCTGTCCAAGCAAGAAAAGGTAAGTTGCCGAGAAGACTGTAATTACCCAGGGAACCATGGGAAGACGTTCCCGTAAAGCTGCTGTCTTCTGTCAGTTCCTGAAGGATCAGCCCCCTTTGGTTTTGCCATCGCTGCATTTTAGGAGAGAACATTTGTTTTTTCTGAGGATTCATCAAGTAAGGATGAGCTCGCTTCAGGAGTGTCCCTGTGCCGAAGGCTATTGGCCTCAAATTGACCCTCCCATGTATAGCATCAAAGAGCAAGGAATTCACTTCGGATGCTGTCCCGGACGTGGTGTCAGTGCATGTGGCCCACAAAAAGCAACCATCCGAACCTATGCAGAGGTTAGCTCATCACTATGCTTGCTTGGCATTTTGCTGACTACCTTGGTGATTCACTACAGGCAACCTCAAGCTTGGAGGATCAAGAGCGGGGATTCTGCCATTGAGAACGCACCACTGGTCCATGATGGTGCTCAGTTGCATGCGGCTCGACATCCAACATCAAAAGACTGATCTCCAATGTTCAGGTTAAGCATGTTTCTCACAATGCCAGTCAACATCATGGAGATGGTATTGTCAAGCTGGGTTGGTCTTGTTCAGGTTGTAGCATGTGTCTCACTCGGGAGAAAACGAGTCAACACGTTTGTTGATCTGAAGAAGGCACAAGTCTCGATGGACCGCTGGTGTATTAGCCTGGAGGATCTCAAGCAGTTCAAGCGATTGGTTTGTCAAGCTGTGGCTGCGGGCCGCATTTGCCCTACTGAGAGCCTTGGGTGTTACTTGTACCATGTGACCAACTGGATGGACTGGGAATGACTTGCATGTCAAGAATGTGGGTTGGATGCACACTCATGGAGCATTATAGGGACATCAGGTTTCAAACCACCCCACGACCCCTGCCACTGCTTTTTATCTCGCAAGAAGATCATCGGTGTGGAAATCCACCCCCACCAGGCTTTGACGGCGTGTTTTGTTGCTTCTTGGCTTTCGCTGGGGGCTTTGAAGGACTTGGCAGGCTGCTGGGTCGTTGAAAAAGGGATCGGATGATGGCAGCCCGTTGATCCTCCGGTACAGTCCTTCCAGGTGTTTGGGCCGTTGGGCCTTCCTCTACTAGACCGGTCCCCCCTCCAACAAACCTGGAAGTGGACGCACGTGAGGAAGATAGTTCTTTGGTCATGCCACCCACAATCATAAATCCTTTCAAGTGCCAAAGGCTCAACTTTGGGCGCTTGACTTGTCTGGGTTTTTGGCGCCTTCCACGCGAGTCTAGGACGGATCCCTTTGATCCCACCGACTATAGCATTGGCCCATCGATGTACACGGTGACCGAACAGTACATTAAATCGGTAACTGCTGCTGCTGGAAACGTCAGTTGGGCTTCTCAGCTGACCAAATGTAGTGGATTGAGGAAGCTCTTGGAGTAGGTGCAGAGTCTGGGGACAGTTCCAACATCCACAGAAACCTTCACAACAGGGCTTTCTAGGATGTGTGTTTTTTTTGCATGTGTTATTGTTTGCTTATTTTTGGTTTAAAAGGTGGGCTTTCTAAATCCAAACTGCCCAAGTGAGGCGTTGATGAAGAATCCCGATGGCTTGCCGTGCGACGTTTTCATCACTCACGCTTGGGCTGAAGGTATTTATGAATTCGTGGACAGAGTGGTTCAAAGCTGGCCACGAGGTGGGCGAGCGGCCTATGTGTGCTTCTTATCGAATCCGCAAAACATGGACATTGCCGATTTGATTTCTACACCTGAGGAATCTCCGTTTGCAAAGGCTTTGGACTCGTGCAGGCATGTCCTTGCAGTACCAAATCGCAGATGTAGCATCTACTCGAGGCTTTGGTGTGTCTATGAGGCGTTTCTGGCTTACTCTTGGAACAAGCCCATCACGAATGCAACATCACATGAACCTCGATTGCCGTTGTGTCTTTGCAGGGGTCACCCTGCCATGAGAACACCAGATATACCTAGATCTTCAGTCCGGCACCTTTACAGGGTCCGGCGCCGTCAAACTCCGGCGTTTTTCTGGATTTGGTCCGGCACTTTTTCCAAGTCACTTTATGTTGATTCGCAAGGCTTTGTAATTTATTTGATTGTAAACCCACTACTGATGCAACTAAATTTGTTTGCAAAGTCTGCTCGTTTACCTGTTCCGCTGTTTTCTCATTCCACCGGTTTCAGCATCGTTCACACTGGATCAATCAGATCCATTTAGGTGATCTCCTAAATGAACCTGATGAAACCGCTACAGTGCGATGTACGTGTTGAAAGACCCAAGTGGGCGTACCTAAGCTGAAAGAACATAGGCAAAAACGTACTCCCATTGTTTCAGGATGTCGGGGCGCTGGGATATAGTTCCAGCTGCGCAGGTTTGCAGAGCCTGCCGGACAAGTCTTGGGCTGTGGAACATGTGTTGTTCAGAATCTCAATGTTTTTTGCACAAAAAATTACGCGTCGTAACTCCGGTGTAATTTCCCGTAACTCCGGCGTAATTTTTTGGACTGAGTCTTCTGCAGATATTGAAAAGTTTTACATTAAGAGTTTTGACAGGAACCATGAGTTCTGCTACTTTCTTCGGGGGGCCATTCTGAGGCAAGCTTTAAAGAAACATGGAGAGCAACCCACTTTGTAACAAAAAACTTTAGAGACACGGTTGCAGAGAAAGAGGGGTTCCTTGCCACATACTCCTTGGTTTCTTTTTGGAAGTCTTTGCTTGGGCACGAGTTGCTTACATTTTGTGATGGTTCTGCTCTTAGGCCATTCGGAAGATGGGTGAGGGCAATGGGAACGGGAAGGCTCCAGTGCTGGGCTGTGGAATGAGTGTGCGCCAGAAAGCAGGTTCCTTGTGTATGATCCAGCCTTTTATCATCTCTGTTTTTCTGAATCTTGGATCCGGATGCTTTTTCATGTCTCCGGCGTTTTTTCGGAATCCGGAGGAAAATTTTGCCGGATTGAGGTCCGGCACTTTTTTCCGCCCAAAGGAGGATCCAGGTATATATACTGTATACGTCCAGCAAATTGCTTGGAGAGACAGTTGACAACTGGCGTCACTGATGTCACAGAGTTCCCAAGAGAACTCTAGGAGTTGTCCTTTACATGAATTCAAAGGACTTGTCCTTTAGATATGTTTCCTATACAAATTACGTTTTTTGTAACCTTTTAAGTTTTTTTTGGTGTAGCTTGCGTTTGCTCGATCCCGCCCAACTTTTTCTGTTCCCAATCAGAAGGTTTGATTTGATGCCTTGGTCAGGCTTGTTAAGGCTTACCACGTCTTACCACTGGAAATGCCAGTCTTGAATGCATGAGTGGTAGAACCCTAGGACCCTGGGGCGTGTCTCAGGAGACCACCAACAGGGTAAAAGATGATCACTCATTTTGCCAGAGGCCTTTACCAACCATCATCCACTCTTGTCGGGAATTGTATGTTCCCAAATCCATATGTTTTTCCGTGGGCTCGACTCCAAGGCCATCGTGAAGGAAGACCAAGTCCGGTGAAGTGGGTGTAGATTGTACGGACATCCCGGGGGGAAGATCCGTGATAGCAGGTTGAAACTGAGGTGCTTCAGACATGTACCGGATTTGGGCAGGGGTTTTTGTTGACCCAAATGCCCTACAGAACTACATAGAGCTACGGTGTGAACCTTTCAACTCAGACTTCTGCAAGGACTTCAATACCTGGGCCTACTTGCTGCGGATGCTCTTTCTCAGCCAGGCGAGCTTATCCGTGGGTTTGCTTTTGCCCTTGAACCTGGCGACGGTGTGCTTCTTACCATGCATCATTCTGGGGATGCTCTTCATGATCCTTTTCCTCCTCTCCTTCAGCAAATGTGGTGGCTTCCGCCATGCAAAGCGCAGCCGATGTTTTTTCCACATGTCATAGTTTTCACCTCTTTGGATAGGGAGGTGACAGGTGAAGGATCCCTGTTTCGCGACTTGAGGACCGGTTCGAGACATGATTTTGAGCGATCTGCCCTTTCTCTTCGGGGATGGCTTCCTTCAAGTCGCTCCCGTAAACTCCCATGGACTCCCCGAGACGAACTCGCATGGACCCTGGACAATGGTTTCAGTCTGGAAGAGGGTTTCCCTCCAAAAACCCGGTCGGGTTTTCAGATGTTTTCAGGGTCCATGTGGGTCACGACTTGGCAATGCATTGGTATGCATTTGTGATAAGGTGGGTACAAGTCCCACTTGCAGAAATTCGCCGTGATCGGCCTGGTGATCTCCGGCAGTGTGAGCTATGCATGTGATGTGAGCATGGGCCGTGCTTTGTTTGAAGACAACTGGCTCATTGCTGCGCAATACATCTCCCTAGGCTTGATTGGAACTGTTGCGATGGACACCTGGAGAGCATCGTACACGTTGGGCCCTCCAGGGGAAAATGGGGTCCCCGAGAAATTCCATGAAAAAGAGCTGCACACGGTGGCGGCGTAGAATTGTTATTCCTTCCCGGATATGTTGCAGAGTAAAGCTTTGCAAGTCACTTGGTCAAAACACATTCTACAACGAAACCTTACAAATATTTCACTGAATCGGTCGCCTGTGCCGTGCTTTTCACGGAGAATCACCTGCTTCAACCGGGAAAGGCCTTCCTGGTTCGAACACCCTCTTGGTCCCCCCCCTCGCTTAGGCAGGTTCTTTGTGGGGTGTTTGACCCGCAACATGCATCAATCTGATCGAGCACCGCACGCTCGAGCTCGTGTGCGCTGCGCTCTGGTTTTTCGCCCAGGAGCTCGACCGGCTAAACTCTGTGGCGGCGGATGAGTCTGCTGAAGACCTACGCCGAGACTTTAGTGGGCGGTTGTCAGATGCAGAGTGCTCAGTGGAAGGTGACAGAAGATCTTGGAGGAAGTGCAGATCAGTGGCCATGAGATTCTTGGCGTCAGTCACTTTAGTCATCCAAATGGTCCTGACCTTGTTTTGACACAAAAAAGCCACGCGTTTTGGCACGTTCAGCTGAAAAAGGGCACAAGCACCTTCATGATTGGTTGTGTTTTTTTGTCAAATGGCTTGGGCATCTAGTGGCGGGCAGGTATCTGACTCCATTGTGCCCAGGAGTTTTGAGACTATAGGACTATAGGTGTTTTCTATCAGTCTTGAACCTGGAGGAGTTGCAACTAGTTGCAAGTGTGGTGGGATTATTTCAGGATGCATTAAATCCAATTTGTTGAACTCTTGAATCTTTAATCCCACATGGGATTCCAGAATTGTTTCCTGAAATCTGTATCTGAACCATGAATCCTGGCATGGGATTCAAGAAATCTTTGCTGGATGTTGGACCCTTAATCTTGCATCCCAAAAATGTTCTAATAAGTATTTTGGTGTCACTGTGGCACATGTTGTTTTGTGCATGCACCTATTGTTTACCAACTGCCCAACACAATCAACATCCATTTGCAAATCCAACCCTTCATGAAGATCGCTCAAAGGTAAGTAGCAGGACGTCGGGGAGCGTATAACTACATGTATACTGTATACTAGTGTGACATATTATTTTCACATATATATGAGCCACGGTCAAAACATGCGAAGACCACTTTAGTAAAGAGGGGTAGGTTTGTGCACAAAACCCTGCAAAACGATAAGGTCCACCTCAAAACCGATAACCCCAGCGCTGTATATGGTCATAAGTATGCGACGAACTCAAAACGCTGTAAAACGATAAGGTCCACCTCAAAACCGATGACGTCCATTTTGTAGCTGAAGAAGAATAAGGAGTTTTGACCGTCCCTCATATATATATATATATATGTACAGGTTTGGTGATGCTTTCAGCCCACACCCGTGCTGTGTGTTCTTGGTGCCTTGGTGCGCGCTAGGAGTGCTGTTGAAGAAGCCCTGAGAGTGCTCATGAAGATGAACATCTCAACACCTGAACTCCGGGCAACCGTTGGAAGAACGGGGACTCTGACTGATGCGTCCCGCTGGAGTCGCGCCATTCTTGCTGCGGCCTTCATTGCATTTCCGGGCCAAACTCCTTTGATACTCCTAATGTATGGAGACTTCATGCTTGGGATGCAGGTTGGAGCTTGGCTACGCTGGCTGTTGATCATCATCTCAGCAATAGAGGTGCTAGTCTTCGTGGGGCTGTTCATCGTCCTGCCTCCAGACAGGAAAGCCTTTGCTGCACGAGTGCAGTCTCTTTGGTTGCTGCTTTGGCCTGGAAAGGTCTTTGGCTTTTGTGATGCCTGGTGTTGCTTAAGGTGACTTTGTGTTTTTCCCTATGGTTAATTCCCGAAAATACCTGGTGAATGCTCGGAAACACTGAGAACACACATGTGAAGCATTCCCAGACTCATGTCCAAACCACACAAAAACTATGGGACCATTCTGGAACCCGTTAAACGTGTTTCTTCTTTCCAGGCTGCAGGTGCTTCTTGGAGCCAATCCAAGGATGGCCACGGGCATCCCTTGTACTACCTCGTCTCGGTGTGCGTGTGCTGCCCGCTGCTGCTGGCGATGTCGATTATGGGACCTGCCATGACGGCGCGGATCCCGTTGGTGGGACCTGGGCTGGTCCGCCTACTCTTCGGCAAGCCTCGGTGCCTCAGGAGGTTTAGGTGCTGTAGGGTGGAGAGAAACCTGGTTCTGCTTGGTTTTAGATGATTTGTCCTATGTCCTATGGCTGCATGTGGCTGAATATGGCTGAATGTTCATTCTGGGGAATGTTTGCTCCGCTTTCCGAGCTTTCTCAACAAAATCCAAGGAAAAGAAGCAGCTCGGGCCAGCAAAAGGACTCCGCTGCCGAAGTATGGCCTCTCTGAAGGGTGGAGGTTTTGAGACCAATTTGTTTGGGATTGAGGCATGGATCTTCGATTCCAATTTTGAATGTACTATAAACAGTAATTCAGAGACAATTTGTGTCTCCCCCAGCCATGGAAGTGCATGATGTGTGATTCTTCTTTTGCGAATCTGGCAAAGAATCACATGGAAATGTACAGACCCATGTCGCGGAACCATGGAACATGTACAGAGCTAGTTGGCATAGCGTAGTAGTCCGTTCTGACATGGAAGAACGCTGTTTTGACGAAAAACTGTGAACGCATTTTGACATGGAATATGTCTTTGATCATCCATACATTAAGTTACTGTTGGCATCAGAATGGACCTCAATGCCACTTCTCAGACCTCTGAGTGACGTGACGTAGAGTAATTAACTTGTTGACCACCCCAAGTGCATTTCAGATATATGTCAGGGTTTATAAATGACCCTTGACCAGTACAGATCTTTTGTCCCAGATGCGCTCGTTTGTGCGGACGATAGATCGTTTGTGCGGAGTGGAATCTTGCACAGCGCAAGAGGCTGGCACATACGTGCATGCAGAGGCAGCTTACTGAAAAAAGATGCATCAAATTCCCAATTCCCAGGTGAGTATCTTCACACTGCTGCAAGTTCCCGACTTCTTTTCCCTCCAAGAAGTGTCAAGAATTCTGACTTCGGAGCCTCGCAGAAGATGGGTGTGCATCTTACTAGGGAGACCCCCGAAATCTCGCCCAGGCTGGGTAGACCAGAGTCTATTTCCATATGAACCAGGGGGTCGCAACCCACGCCTGGTGGTGTCTTTCTCGACAGGTTTAGACTCTGCCGGTTCTGCCGGTCCTGAGGTCCCTCTTGGGCCCCCCTCTTTCGATCGATCCCATGCTCCTCAGTGCCGGACTGTCCGCGCGTTGGCTCCAAAAAGCGGTCCGTGGTCCGTGGCGGACGAGGAGTTCGACCGGACCCCGCCGAATGAGTTGCGGAAGGACGTTGGCCACATGTTTGATTGTGTCCTTTTTGGTGACGTCGAGTGGAAAGAGATGCGAGGGATTTCGCAGAGACCTGTGCCAAGATCCAGGGTCTCTATGTCAGATGCTTGCCATCGGATATGATGGAAACAGTTCACTGTAATTGTTGGGACATCTAGTGGCCAAAAAGCGTTCTTTGTCACACCAGCGTGGATAAACGTGCAAGGAGGACTGGTAAATGATGCTTAAACACCACTAATATTCTTGCAGTTTCTACATATTGGCCATTATTCAGAAAGTAAGGATGAGCTCATTTGAGGAGTGTCCGTGTGCCGAAGGCTATTGGCCACAGTTTGATCGCACTCCTTGGAAAGAAAAAGAAGTTCATTTCGGATGCTGTGCTGGACGCGGCATCAGTGCATGTGGCCCACAAAAAGCACCGATCCGAACCTTTGCAGAGGTCAGCTCATCAATATGTTTGATTTGCATCTTGCTGACTACCGTGGTGATTCACTACAGGCAACCTCAACTTTCAAAAATCAAGAGTGGGGATTCTGCCATTGAGAACTCACCACTGGTCCATGATGGTGCCAAGCTGCACGCAACTCACCCCAAAAGTCAAATCTATTTTTCAACTTTGCTGAGTTTCTCTATGACTGTATCCTCTAGGCTGGTCGCAAAGTAAGGATATATATTTGTTTCGACTTGTCAAGTGTTGCTCTCGTGCCGAGGCAGAAGTTCCAATGGACCGCTGGTGTGTTAGCCTGGATGATCTCAAACAGTTCAAGCGAATGGTTGGTCAAGCCGTCAGTGAGGGTCGCATTTGCCCTACTGAGAGCCTTGGGCTTTGCAAAAGCACATGCATGCACCCCCGAACTCGCTTTGCCGCAGCAACTCGTTTTCAAGACCGAGCGGTTTGCCTCAACAAAGGTGGAAAACATATAATTTACAACACCAAGAGAGGTTAGGTGACCTTATAGGACGCTACTGGGGTACCTATGGAATAGTCTATAGGGTCCTTCAACCTCTGCTGGCATTTCTGTATTGTATACTGTAATTACTATGGCTCTGATGCTGACTCCCCGGCTGGCACCCAGGTAGGTAGGTATGTGATGTGATGCATGACTCCATGACCTTGATTTTTTAATTTGAGGTAGGGCTTTTGGAGGGTGTACGAAATGAAGACTGTTGAGAGGACAGACACGTTGATCGCCTCTTCAGAGGATGAGGAGTAAAACGGTTGATTCATTTGTTTTGAAGCAGAATCTTGTGTATATTCAAGATTGACCACTTTTGTCGAAGTAAGTGGTTTTGGAAGTGATTTGACTTGTTTTCGAGGATGAACTTGCTCTAGGAATCTCTAGGACATGGTTGATGGAGGATATGTTGGTTCAAGAGCGGCTCGCTCATACAATGAGCCTGGGACTCTCTATTAACGGCACGATCAGCCGTCCACTTTCATGTGAGTTTCTTCGGAGAGTGCCCTCCACAAAGCGTAACTCTTGCATGTTCTTAGTTTATGATTGTTGTACGTTGTTGATTTGTTATGATTTACTGTATTTAAATTCATGTACGTGGTCACCTGTCTGCAAAGATGTTAAAGCCAATGCGAGTGAAAGCTAACTAGGGTTAGGTTTGGGGTATACACATGACAGGTACGAACATTTTGTGCCGGGCCTGAAGCAATTGAAAGGCACAGAAGAAACAACACTATATATATTTGTGCATTTACATGTTGTTGTGCTGTGGGGGTGTGTTTCATGGTGGTGGTCTGAGAAAAAAGTGATCTCGTGATGTTTACTCACTGACTCGTGCTGTCTTGTGCGAGTCTAGGATGGATCCTTTTGACCCCAAAGACTATACTTGCGGCCCGTCGATGTATACCGTCACCGAGCAATACATCAAGCCAGTGACTGCCGCTGCTGGAAATGTCAGTTGGGTTTCTCAGCTGGCCAAAATGTGGTCCTTTTTTTGTTAGACACTTTCAGAGCAAGTCTAGTTAGAAAATTTCAGGGCCCCTTGTCACGCACACACAACAAGTGGATCTTGATACTCCCTCCTCACCCTTTGTGCGGACACCTCCAACATTCACCTTCACATGAAACCAATTGCAATGCCGAAAAGACCGAGTGAGGCGTTGATGAAGAATCCCGATGGCTTACCTTGCGACGTTTTCATCACTCACGCTTGGGCTGAAGGTATTTATGAATTCGTGGACAGAGTGGTTCAAAGCTGGCCACGAGGTGGGAGAGCGGCCTACGTGTGCTTCTTATCGAATCCGCAAAACATGGACATTGCTGATTTGATTTCTACACCTGAGGAATCTCCATTTGCAAAGGCTTTGGACTCCTGCAGGCATGTCCTTGCAGTACCAAATCGCAGATGTAGCATCTACTCGAGGCTTTGGTGTGTCTATGAGGCGTTTCTGGCTTACTCTTGGAACAAGCCCATCACCAATGCAACATCATCTGAAGCTCATATTTGTGTGCATTCCTGTTTTGGTCAGGGGTGTTTTAGTTGGTATGATAGCCTACGAGGGCTGCACCAAGTTCAGCAGTTATGTCCCAAAAACGTGTTCTTGTGATGGACCCCGAAAAGGACCAGGACACCCTAGCAGCGCTAGTTTGGGGTTCATTATGGTTCATTCCATTTGGGCATTGCTGATTTATGCTGATTTCAACGCCAGGATTTCAATGCGTGGGCCTACTTGCTTCGGATGTTCTTCATCAACCATGCAAGTATCTCCGCAGGTTTGCTGTTGCCACTAGAGTTTGCGAGGAAATTCTACTTCCCGTGCACCATCCTCATCGTCCCGTTCATGATCCTTTTCCTCCTCTCTTTGTCCTTTGGTAAGTGTGGTGGCTAGTCTTGCATAGGTCAGCTTTGCGGCAGAACTTCGCTTCACTGAATTTTTGCCTTAATATTGACACATGCACCAAAAACCGCGCGGCTTGAATGGAAGCAATAATAAACAGCAGGATCTCTGTAGACATCAACCAATGTCCCGAATCTGACGGGCCAATGGAGATTTGTGAGGTGGATACAAATCTCATTTGCAGAAGTTTGTCGTGATTGCCCTCACTGTTTTGAGCAACGTGAGCTTCGCCTGCGATACAAGCATGGGTCATATCTTCTTCGAGGAAAACTGGCTCTTCGCTGTGGAGTACATCATGCTGGGTGTCATTGGAACCATTGCCATGGACACCACAAAAGCGTGTTTCGATGTTCAAGCTCAATCGAAGGGATGCCCCACCCCCTACTAAAAGATACCCGCGATTGGAGGTATGAAGGCCTGGATATCTGTAGACAGGGGGTGACCCTTTGGAAAGCGGACGTGTTTGCGCCATATCGGCGCAGCGACTTTCTCCCATCCCAGGAGCTCGATCGGTTGAACTCTGTGTCGGCGGATGAATCTGCTGAAGACCTACGCCGAGGCTACAGTGGACGTTTGTCGGATGCAGGCTGCTCAGAGGAGGCTGACAAGCTGAAGATCCTGACAGAAGTGAAAAGGAGTGGCCATGAGACTCTTGGACAAAGCCAAGCATGATGTCAGACAACTTATCCTGTTGTGTCAGTGGTTGCATAAAGACCCAGCTTTCCATCTTTTTCATGTTGACCGGACTTGACCGGTCTGCGTGATTGTTGTGGCGGTCGTTGTGGCATCTACCGGCATGCGCCCTTCTTTTCGTCCGTCTGTGTAGGGAAAATGGATTAGCTCGCTCTCACTATATAGTTGAGCCAGCTGAAGGCATCATTTGTAACGTGGGACTTGTGCTGGTTGAGGAAATCCGACTGTTTGACTGACTGTTTCTACCATCCTTTCCACCTCTTGAAAAACACGCGGCCCCCCAATTAAAACACACTCGGGCGCGTTGTTTTTAAACTGGGTCCCTGCACAATGGGGGCCGTCCAAAATAGGGTCAGTGGGAGGATCCTTTTTTGAACAATAGTTTGTTAAATATTCAGTGCAGCTCGCGTGTCCTGCGCAGCGCTTTGTGAACCTTGAAGCGCAGAGTTCGTGGCAGGCGCAGGGATACAGGCTTTGGGGAACCTAATATAAAAACAATGCAAAAGTGCCTACACCAAACTCGACCATGTTGTCAGTTTAGTAGTTGCTTTAAAGGGCGGCAATTAGAAGACACATATAAACCATATTTAGGGGTTTCCGACATGGTGTTTTCTGTTTAAAGGGGCATGTGTTTTTTTGTTGAGTAGTTACTCGGGGTTATGTCATATTTTGATGTATTTTCATTGATATATATGTAAAGACGATGTATATAATTTCTGGGGAGGTATGCACGTTAGTTTTGACCGTTGATTGAACTCCCAGGAGAGATGTTGAAGAAGCCGTGAAAGTGCTGATGAAGATGAACATCTCAACACCTGAGCTCAGGGCTACTGTTGAAAGAACCGGAACTCTGACAGATGCTTCCCACTGGAGTCGTGCCATTCTTTTCGTAACGTTCATTGCGTTCCCTGGCCAAACCCCTTTCATACTGCTCAAGTATGGACACCACGTGCTTGGGATGCAATATGGATCCTTTCTCCATTACCTGTTGATTGTCCTCTCAACACTATCCGCACTGGCTTTTGCATACCTTTTCATGGTCCTTCCTGTGGACCGGAAAGCCTTTGCTGCGCGAGTGCAGTCGTTTTGGATGCTGCTGTGGCCTGCCAAAATCTTTCTCTTTTTGGATGGCCACGGGCATCCTTTGTACTACGTGGTGTTGGTTGGTGTCTATCCCCCACTGCTGCTGGCCATGTCAATCATGGGGCCTGCCAAAACGGCGCGGATTCCGTTCTTCGGGCCACGATTGGTCCGCTTGGTCTTTGGCAAACCGCTGTGCCTCAAGAGGTTCGGGTGCCGTGCGTGGAAGAAAGGTCAGACAGCGCAGACCGACAAAAAGACTCCATTGCCATTGTATTTCTATGGTCTTTCGGAGAAGTGGAGGTTTTGACAATATGTGGGGCACCTACACATAGGTGTCCTGTTTTTGAGCAGTGTTGGGCTCAGTAATTCAGGCCAAATAGTTTAAATAGCCAGATGTTGAAAGTGCATTTGAGAGTCTCTACGTGGCTCTTGTTTAGCTAGTGGACCAGCGGAAGATGCATGCGCTCAAGGAAGCACGAAAAACCCGCGACGCCAAGGCCAAGGAGGTCAAAACGGCAGACAGTCAGGGGGACGGAGCAGACGGTCCTTTAGCCGCTATGGGGCCCCGGGCCCCATGGGACTGGAAGGTGTTCTTTACCTCATGGACCCTCCAAATATCTCAACGCCAAGGAACCTTGTGGGCGATGCAAAGACGCCCCAGTCCCACAGGAGAGGTTTTCCAGGGAATTTCAACATGGTGTTTTGTCCCAGACATCGGTCAGATCGCTGGTGTATGCTTTCAGAACCGGTCAGATCGGGGAGTTGGCAAAACGCACAAAGACGAGGGAAGATCAGATGTGTGGAACTGCGTACTTGGGTCGAATCCTATGAATTGCTTCAAGGGAACAGTTGGCAGATTGAGTCAATTGCTTCAATCCCCCACAACATAGTAATCCCTGCACATCCACGAATTGTTGTCTTATTGAAAATCCCAGATGGGCTCTGTGCACAGCAATAAATAAGTTTGGGGATTTTTCCTAGAAAGCCATCCACTGAGCAAACCTAGTTGACTTCGACTGGTCGTGGGCTCCGTGCGAACACCCCAGGAGTTGATGCTACTTACCGCTCGTGGGATGCACCCTCCGGAAGTTGGCCTAAAGTGCCTAAAGGATCCTAAAGGGGGCAGCGACATGAGAAGACATCATGCCATGGGTGGCCTACCCAAGTCTTTGTGAGATAGTTTGCCAGAGATAGATTTGTGCCTTTCGAGTAGTTCCGCCCGCATTTTTGGCTCAAGAAGCTTTGGGCAGGGCAGTCAAGGAGGGAGCGCTTTCTTCGACTTTCACCAATAAGGTGGGAGTCGTCGTACCACGAGTTCCAGGGCGAATGACTTTGGCCAGTTTCTTCCTCGTTTCCTTCTTGGTGAGGTCGAGTGAGGGAAAGAGATGCGCAGGATTTCGCACAGACCTATGCCAAGATCCAGGGTCTCTATGTTTGATCCTCACTTTGGCTGTCGGATACGTTTTTGACAGGTGGGCGGGAAGCTTTGGGGATACATGACACATGTTGTCTCTTCAGCCAAGTAAGCTGTTCAAATATGTTCAACTGCATGTTGTGCAATACATGTTGTTCAGTTCAACGTGGAGTGCGTTGTATTTCATCGCAGCTTAGAGGTGGACTCTTTGTTCAGCTTCTATTTTAATCTGTTTTAAGGCTTAGATGTTGATGATTTTCGGTGGATCAAGTTTGCGACCCGCAAAGGAATATTCTATAGCAGTGTAAATTTGAGTGTTTATATATAGATTTGGAGGTAGAGGTATAGACACTTGTTGCCAATTCAAGCAAGGATGAGCTCCTCTGAGGAGTGTCCGTGTGCCGAAGGCTATTGGCCACAGTTTGACCGTATTCCTTGGAAAGGATATGATGTCCATTTCGGATGCTGTCCTGGACGCGGCATCAGTGCATGTGGCCCACAAAAAGCACCGATCCGAACCTTTGCAGAGGTCAGCTCATCAATAAGTTTGATTTGCATCTTGCTGACTACCTTGGTGATTCACTACAGGCAACCTCAACTTTCAAAAATCAAGTGTGGGGATTCTGCCATTGAAAACTCACCACTGGTCCATGATGGCGCCAAGCTGCACGCACCTCACCCGCCGAAGTCAGAGTTGCTTTCAACTTTGCTGAGTTTCTTTTTGGCTCTATCCTCTAGGCTGGCTGGTCGCAAGGCAAGGATATGTGTTTCAACTTGTTAAGTGTTGCTCTCGTGCCGAGGCAGAAGTTCCAATGGACCGCTGGTGTGTTAGCCTGGATGATCTCAAACAGTTCAAGCGGCTGGTTGGTCAAGCCGTCAGTGAGGGTCGCATTTGCCCTACTGAGAGCCTTGGGCTTTGCATCATATATATATATATATGTATATGTAACACAGTATGTTTTTTTGGGATCACCTCACAAAACCTACGTTTGGAGTGCGTTGTCAGGCTTTCGCTGCTGTTTCTTTGGCTGTGTGATTCAGGAAACGCCATTTGTTCTTTTTCCTTGATCTGATGTGATGTTGACGTGTGAATGCTCAAGAGCAACATGTCAATATACAAGAACTGTTCTCACTTTTATTCAAGGTGTTTTTTCCGCCAGCTTCGCGCACATTGTTTGCAATGTGTGTTTAGCAAAAGAAAAACTAATACTGCTGTTATGCGGGCAGAACAAGAACTACGGAGCTCAGGCCGGAAGGCGAAACGAAAGGATCGAACTAGTGATCGAACTAGGAGAATTTACAGTTGCCTGTTATAGTCTTTTTATTTAGGTCTTGATGGTAATTGTCCACGGTTTGAACACCTTACTTCAAACTTTCCATTTCGAGACGCTCCTGTGCTGTTCCCCTCTTCAAACAATGCTTTGCCTTGTTTAATTCTTGTGTTGCCTGTCTTGGTTTAGTTAGCTAGACTCACTACTAACTACTCCCCTTAATGAACTGCTCTATTAAAAACAACCCTTCCACCATCCTAGTGTCTTCCTTTGTAGGTTGTTATTTGTTTTGGTCTTGAGGAATGCCTTGCATTTTTCTGCAAGCATTCAATGATTTAATAACCACATTGTTCTTACTGTGGTTAGTCCTCCATGTTCGTCAATGGCTTTGTCACCCTAGACAAATGTTTATTTTTGTTTAACTAGCGAAAGGAAAGGACAGATGGCAACACAAAGTGCTTTTTAAAGGGCTATATGATATATATATATGCATCTACATGTATGCCTGGAAGTTCAACAGCCACTAGAGCCACTAGACCGAGAGAGAACCTTGAAAGAAGAATTGACTTGTGAAGATCAGGATGAGAAAGAACCATGACAAAAAAGGAAGAGAAAGCCAGACAAGAGTGAGCGGGGGCAGAGTCGGACAAGGTGATTAGAGGAGCACTTATATAAGCTTCACAAGTCTTGATAAACTATATATAGAGATTATATATCCTTCGTGGTTAGGGTTTGAAGCCACAAACAAACACAAAGAGCTAAATGTGAGATGTGAGGGCAATTTGGACACAATGAATCACAATGAGTCATAAGCGGACGAGCCATGCAAACCTAGAACTAATCTAGAATGCACATGCAAACTTATTATTCAATACATTTGGCGTATGTGTGTTACGCAGTTATTTTGTTTGCCATTCAGTTGTTTTTCCTAAACCGTGCACCGGTATCATCTCAACTCCTGTAGTTTGTTTGCTCATCAATCTTGAACAACAAAACGTCACGCACCACGCTAAAAAAACAGATGCTATACTGCTATACACTGGTTTCAGTGTAGATGACCCAAACCCGAAGATGTATGTTTGTTTAATAAATATGGGGGTCCATATAAACCCCCTTCTGGGGAGAGTGCCATTTGCTTGAGCGTGGCCAGCCACCCAGAAGCAGCCACCACTTGCGCATCGTTCATCTTTATTGAGCGGCGTCCTCACGATAGTATGTCATTCTTATATATTTATTTTAAACTCATGATAGCACATTCTAACAAAATAAGCACAGACAAATGAGCCCCTTTAGTTTTTCATGCTGCCTGCTCAGCAAACCCAAAACAACAAACTACCTATGCAGGAGGCCAACCCAACCAATCGCAGTTGTTTGTTTGTGTTTGTGGGTGTGGGCAATTCATAATCTGAACCACGAGGAGTTTTATAGGATGTCGGGATGTGAAGGTTGCGGTACCGTACCCCTCAAAATGATCGTCACAAATACATGCACTATTGCAAACAACCTTACACACAGTTCTTTAGGCCTTGCTCGGGAGCCATAACACCTCTATATGGAACAATTGCATATTAATTGACATTCATATATGCATACACTGATCATACACTGTATAAATTTGTTACTCCAGTGTTTTCCCTTTTGTTTGGAAGCTCGTTTGCGTGCAGCAAGTCCATAATGTGGGTTGCCTTTGGCTGAGCACATGTTATGTTTTTCTATTTTGGGTTGTTGGAGTTCTTGATGCCGCAGTACCTTCTCCTGCCAAGAAACAGTCCAAGCAAATGACTCCAAACATGTCCGCAAACGCACACCGAAATGAGCTTGAGAGACTGACCAGGTGAAAGAAAAACACTTCTAATTCGTGCATTTGTATGTACTTGTGCTGTTAGGGGGTTAAGTCTGAGAAAACCGGTGTGAAATTTGGCACTCCTGTACCTCCTATTGAAGTGCGAGTCGCTGTCAGTGCTGCAAGACTGCAGGATGGATCCTTTTGACCCCAAAGACTATACCTTCGGCCCGTCGATGTATACCGTCACCAAGCAATACATCAAGCCAGTGACCGCCGCTGCTGGAAATGTCAGTTGGGCGTCTCAGCTGACCAAAATGGGTTTTATTTTTCGCGGAGTACGTATCAGAGGCTTTCAAGTAAGTCTAGTTAAAGGATGTGAATGTCAGGGGAGAAAATAGTTCCAGCCTTGAAGGTGCCGATTTTGTTGTGCCCTACCAGGTCACAAACGCACCCAAAGTGGATCTTGAGACTCCCTCCTCGCCCGCCCTTTGCAGACACCTCCAACATCCACCTTCACATGAAACCAATCGCACTGCCGAAAAGACTTGGCCCTGAGTAGGTATGTTGCTTCAAATCCAAGCTGGCCAAGTGAGGCGTTGATGAAGAATCCCGATGGCTTACCGTGCGACGTGTTCATCACTCACGCTTGGGCTGAAGGTATTTATGAATTCGTGGACAGAGTGGTTCAAAGCTGGCCACGAGGTGGGCGAGCGGCCTATGTGTGCTTCTTATCGAATCCACAAAACATGGACATTGCCGATTTGATTTCTACACCTGAAGAATCTCCCTTTGCGAAGGCCTTGGGCTCCTGCAAGCATGTCCTTGCGGTCCCAAATCGCAGATGTAGCATCTACTCAAGGCTTTGGTGCGTGTATGAGGCGTTTCTGGCTTATACTTCGAACAAGCCGATCACCAATGCAACATCACGTGAAGCTCAATCTTGAATGTGTCGCGTTTTTGTTTCGTTTTGAGGTGCTCTATGTACTTGACGAGCTGCAATATACTCAGCTGTTGTCCACTTGTCTACTATTTTGTTTTGCGGCTTTGGTTTCTCCAAGGACTTCAATGCCTGGGCCTACTTGCTTCGGATGTTCTTCATCAACCATTGGAGTTTTTCCGCAGGTTTGCTGTTGCCACTGGGGTTTGTGAGGAAATGCATCTTGCCGGTCACCATCCTGATCATCCCATTCATCATGTTTTTCCTCCTTTCTTTGTCCTTCGGTCAGTGTGGTGGCTCACCTTGCTAAAGCCGACTTTGGAACAGACTTTTAAGGCTTCAGCACTTCAGCACGCTTTCTACGGGTATATACGGGTATCCTTTAGTAAAATCACGAAAATCCTTGGGACCATGGCTCAAAAGGGCATGTGAGGTGGATACAAATCTCCTTTGCAGAAGTTTGCAGTGATTGGCATCACTGTATTGTGCAATGTGAGCTACGCTGGTAAAGTGAACATGGGCCATGTATTCTTCGAGGAAAACTGGCTTTTTGCTGTGGAGTGCATCATTCTGGTCGTGGTTGGAACCATTGCGATGGAGACCGGGATACGTTGCCATTTGCTCGATGTTAAAACTTTGAAGTGCCAAAGGGTGCCCACCCATGTCATTTGACCACCCCAAGATAGCACAATGTAGAACAAAGCCGTGGCTGTTGACGTCCAGGAGCTAGATCGGCTGAACTCTATGATGGCAGACGAGGCAGCTGAAGACCTTCGCCGAGGCTTCAGTGGACGCTTGTCGGATGCAGGTTGTTCAGTGGAAGCTGACCAGCTGAACATCTTGGAGGAAGTTGGGATGAGTGGCCATGAGACCCTTGGCGAAAGCCAAACATGATGTCAGACAACTTATCATTTGGCTTCGTTGGCCGCACGAGAGACCCATTGTACTCATTTTCATGCCGACCGGTCTGTGTGTGTGTGTGTCCAACCCTGGACAAAGGGTCTTACCCCACCACTTTTAC
>CAXAMN010010335.1:1057400-1180948 GCA_963970005.1 Durusdinium trenchii
GCAGATTACGTGGCAGGCACAGCACTTTGTGAACCTCCATGTGCAGAATTCGTGGCAGGCGCAGCACTTTGTGAATCTCCATGCTCCGTTAGAGGCTCTGGCAGTTGCGTTGTCGCCGGTGGTCGCCGGTCCGTCCCTCCATTGTGATTAGAGTTTTCACTTGTTTCTTGACGTGCTGATGTCGTGGCAGGCGCAGCACTTTGTGAACCTCCATGTGCGGATTTCGTGGCAGGCGCAGCACTTTGTGAACCTCCATGTGCATATTTCGTGGCAGGTGCAGCGCTTTGTGAAGCTCGAGGTGCAGATTTCGTGGCAGGCGCAGCAGTTTGTGAACCTCCATGTGCAGATTACGTGGCAGGCACAGCACTTTGTGAACCGCCATGCTCCGTTGAAGGCTCTGGCGGTTGCGTTGTCGGCGGTTGTCGCCGGTGGTCGCCGGTCCGTCCCTCCATTGTGATTAGACTTTTCACTTGTTCTTGACGTGCAGATGTCGTGGCAGGCGCAGCACTTTGCTCTGTAAACCTCCATGTGCAGATTTCGTGGCAGGCGCAGCACTTTGTGAACCTCCATGTGCAGATCCATGCTCCGTTAGAGGCTCTGGCTGTTGCGTTGTCGCCGGTTGTCGCCGGTGGTCGCCGGTCCGTCCCTCCATTGTGATCATTGTGATTAGAGGTTCACTGTTTCTTGACGTGCAGATGTCGTTGCAAGCACAGCACTTTGTGAACCTCCATGTGCAGATTTCGTGGCAGGCGCAGCACTTTGTGAACCTCCATGTGCAGATTT
Source organism: Durusdinium trenchii (assembly GCA_963970005.1). NCBI lineage: Eukaryota > Dinophyceae > Suessiales > Symbiodiniaceae > Durusdinium > Durusdinium trenchii. The sequence goes on from CAXAMN010010335.1 coordinate 1,058,184, forward strand.
CGTGGCAGGCGCAGCGCTTTGTGAACCTCCATGTGCAGATTTCGTGGCAGGCGCAGCAGTTTGTGAACCTCCATGTGCAGATTTCGTGGCAGGCACAGCACTTTGTGAACCTCCATGTGCAGATTTCGTGGCAAGCACAGCACTTTGTGAACCTCCATGTGCAGATTTCGTGGCAGGCACAGCGCTAGTTGTGGCTGTACACACATGTCTGCACAATACCTCGTACATCAGCCGTGCACATTACTCTCTCACACCTCTCCCACCCCTCTGTTGTGTAATTCTGATATAATTCCTGACAAGGCCATGTTGTAGAAGCTATTGAGACTCTGACTGCTTTGTGCTTTTGAACTTGAGATTCGTAAAGATTCATATGTGGGGTTTTCCGGTCCTTTAATTTTTGAGAAGTTTCACCCGCATCCTGGCTCAAGAAACGAAGGACAGTCAAGGAGGGAGCGCTGTTTTTTTTTCGACTTTCACCAAAGGTGGGAGCCGTCACACCACGAGTTCCAAAGCGAATGACTTTGGCCAGGTTTTTCCTCGTTTCCTTCTTGGTGAGGTCGAGTGGAAAGAGATGCGCAGGATTTCGCACAGACCTATGCCAAGATCCAGGGTCTCTATGTTTGATCCTCGGCTGTCGGAGACGTTTTTGACACGTGGGTGGGACACGGACACTTGGGGATACATGCTAAATTGTTCAAACAACCAAGCTGTTCAGCAGGATCCAATTATCTTTTTTGTTGCGATAAAGGGTGTTCAATTCAACTTGGAGTGCGTTTTTTTTTCTATGTTTTTCTCCAATTGGAGGTGGGCTCGTGGATAAAAAGGTGCAGTTCCCTGTAGGGAAGGCTGTAGTACGGGAAGGTTCCCATGTAGTAGTTTCTATTTTAAGTTTGCGACCTGCAACGGAAGACTCTAGCAGTTAGAGCTCAAGTGCTAAAAATATGGGTTTTGTAGGTGGACATTTGTTACCAAGAATTCAAGTAAGGATGAGCTCCTCTGAGGAGTGTCCGTGTGCCGAAGGCTATTGGCCACAGTTTGACCGTATTCCTTGGAAAGGAGAGGATGTCCATTTCGGATGCTGTCCTGGACGCGGCATCAGTGCATGTGGCCCACAAAAAGCACCGATCCGAACCTTTGCAGAGGTCAGCTCATCAATATGTTTGATTTGCATCTTGCTGACCACCTTGGTGATTCACTACAGGCAACCTCAACTTTCAAAAATCAAGTGTGGGGATTCTGCCATTGAGAACTCACCACTGGTCCATGATGGCGCCAAGCTGCACGCACCTCACCCGCCGAAGTCAGAGTTGTTTTCAACTTTGCTGAGTTTCTTTATGGCTCTATCCTCTAGGCTGGCTGGTCGCAAAGCAAGGATATGTGTTTCAACTTGTTAAGTGTTGCTCTCGTGCCGAGGCAGAAGTTCCAATGGACCGCTGGTGTGTTAGCCTGGATGATCTCAAACAGTTCAAGCGACTGGTTGGTCAAGCCGTCAGTGAGGGTCGCATTTGTCCTACTGAGAGCCTTGGGCTTTGCATCATATATATACATATATATAATCTAATATGTTTAGTTGAAGGTAGCAACAACTGCAACCAATCTGAAACAACCACACGAAGTGCTGTTCCAACACGTGTCCGGTAGGCGCGCTCTTTTCACGCCAAGGTAGTCATGGCTCTCGAAGTTCGAATCGACATAAACCCTCCCATCTTAGGAGGAACAGGGGACCGCGACGAAAGGAGCCAAGTGCCAACGGGCATGAGAGATCGATCCGGAACCACCTACCAGCATGTCATGGAGTGACATTCACAGTTTACATTTATCACAACATGTTTTTGGGTACTACCCCCCACCTCACAAAACCTACCAATTTGGAGTGCTTTGTCATGCCTGTGCTACGAGCTTTGTTTCAGGAACCCAAGCTTTGTCCTTTGCCGCCTTTGTACCTTTCCGAATGTAAAATGACATTGATTTGCAGACTTGCATAACACATATCACATATCATCATGCAAGAAATTGCTTGTGCCTGTTGAGTCTTCTTTTCGGCCGCAAGCAAGAGCAACCGCAATTCATGAACGTTTTTACCTACTCGATGAACTCGTGTTTGTAGTGTTTTTTGGCTACTCGATGTCTTAACCAGGTAGTGTTCATAATGTTGTCTGGACAAGTTCAAGTTCCAATGTTGTGTTAACCACGAAGGTTGTTGAGCGCTGGCAGCCAAAAGCAGGAAGTTCCTCAAGACTACGACAGTTATTTAGAGAGAGAGAGAGAGGCGCTAGTCAAGGATGGAAGGGCTGTAAAAAGAGAGCAGCTCATCAAAGGGAGAGCAACAGGCAAGGGCATTGAAGAGGAGGAGTAAATCAGCACAGCGCAGGATTCGCGGAATGGAGAACTTTGAAGAAGGGACAGCCACAGGAAAAAAAAGAACGGCTAGTTCAGAAATGGTGGACAAACTATCAAGACCTAGTTTACAAACTGTTTTTTGCAGGCAACTCTGTATATTTGTGAACTCGCTTGCAGTTTTTTTGGAAAAAGAGAAACCCTAGATCCGGCTGTTGAAGGCCTAGGGCACCCACTTCTCTTTGAGAAGAAGGTAAGAGGGGGTGGGCTATCAGAGGGCCTAGGGTCTAATTTATAGCTTCTGGGGAGGCGCAGGGAACCGTAGAAGAAGAAGCGTGATGGCTGCACCCCTCCCTACTGAAGCCTATCCAGGAATAGTGGACCACCTGAAAAAAAACAACATGACACCCAACAATCTAGAATCTGGAGCGCCTCCTTTTGTGAGGACGCAAAGAGCACAAACCAGGCCAGGGACGAAAGGGTTGAAATGATCTGCTCAAAGGCTCGCACCCAGGTGTTCAAAGGTTCATGGTTCATGCCCTTTGTTCCGAGTAGTTTCTTGTTACTAGTAGCAAGGCCCGGAGCTACTAGTAGCGTACTTGCTCCTGGTAGTAATTAGTTTCTTGTTACTAGTCGTAAGGCCAGGAACTACTAGTAGCGTCCTTGCCCCTAGTAGATGCCCTTTGTTCCTAGTAGTTTCTTATTACTAGTAGTAATTAAGTCTAGGAGCTACTAGTAGCGTCCTTGTTCCTAGTAGTGATGCCCTTTGTTCCTAGTAGCTTCTTGATACTAGTAGTAAGGCCAGGAGCTACTAGTAGCGTCCTTGCCCCTAGTAGCGATGCCCTTTGTTCCTAGTAGTTTTTTGTTACTACTGTAACCTGTAGTAGTAATTCAGGCTAGGAGCTACTAGTAGCGTCCTTGGTCCTAGTATCGGTGCCCTTTGCTACTAGTCTAGCTTCTTGTTACCAGTAGTACGGCCAGGAGCTACTAGTAGCGTCCGGCTCCTGGTAGCGATGCCCTTTGTTTGATTCCCGCCGTTGGCTAGATGTTTGTTGCCTTTGGCTAATGGAAGATACGAACGTTTGAAGCGCCTAGCTAGCTGTTTGCAGGTCACCTGCCCGGAGCAACCTACACACTGAAAAAGGTCTTATAAACCGGACACCCCGACAGGAAGCGCCATGCAGCGCGGGTATGTTGTTCCAATACTGTGTTTGGAATTTGGAATGATGGATTTTGCCACCTCCCCATTTCCAAAATCAGAAAAATATTATTCTTTCTAGGTGGAAAAAACGATGAGGTACACAGTGTACACATACTTGAGCCTGAGTGACCTGTGTTTTGACAAGAAAAGACCACGTTTCGGTCGTTGGTTGTCCGAAGTAGAGGTCACTCAGGCTCCAGGTTCTTTCAATAAGATTTTAACTGAAGCACTTGCCAGGCGATCCAACGAACATTATCAATTCATGCATCCTGCCTTTTAGAAGTGCCTTCCAGGGTGTTCGTTTAAGAAAGTCGTATGATTTTCGTGAAATTTGGCACTACCTCCTATTGAAGTGCGAGTCGCTGTCGGTACTGCAAGACTGCAGGATGGACCCTTTTGACCCTAAAGACTATACCTTTGGTCCCTCGATGTATACCGTCACCGAGCAATACATTAAGCCAGTGACCGCCGCTGCTGGAAATGTCAGTTGGGTGTCTCAGCTGACCAAAATGTGTTATATATTTGTTTGATTTATTTTTGTGGAGTAGGTGTGAGAGGCATTCAAGAAGCATGCCTAGTCAAAGGATGTCAGTGGAGAAAATCGTGCCAGCCTAATTACACGGTGCAGCCCCTCGCCCGCCATGTCCAGCGGACACCTCCAGCATCCACCCTCACACGACACCAACTAGAATGCCCAAAAAGACGGACGGCCCAAAGGGATGGTGTGTAGTCCCCAAGTGAGTGGATAATGGGCACCCCTAACCTTCATTAAGCACCCCTTTGTGACTGCTGGCCTGAGTAGGTTTGTTGCTTAGGCTGCCCAAGCTGCCCAACTGAGGCGTTGATGAAGAATCCCGATGGCTTACCGTGCGACGTTTTCATCACGCATGCTTGGGCTGAAGGTATTTATGAATTCGTGGACAAGGTGGTTGAAACCTGGCCACCTGGTGGACGAGCAGCCTATGTGTGCTTCTTATCGAATCCGCAGAACTTGGACATTTGCGATTTGATTTCTACACCTGAGGAATCTCCATTTGCGAAGGCTTTGGACTCCTGCAAGCACGTCCTTGCAGTCCCAAATCGCACATTCAGCATCTACTCAAGGCTTTGGTGCGTTTATGAGGCGTTTCTGGCTTACTCTTGGAACAAGCCCATCACCAATGCAAAATCATGTGAAGCTCATTCTTGAATGTGCGTTTGTTTGCTTCGTTTTGAGCTGCTCCATGTACTTGAAGAGCTGCAATATACTAATACTATACTCAGCTGCTGTCCACTTGTCCACTATACTGTACTTTGTGTTGCGGCTTTGGTTTCTCCAAGGATTTCAATGCCAGGGCCTACTTGCTTCGGATGGCCTTCATCACCCATGGGAGCTTTGCCGCAGGTTTGCTGTTGCCACTGGCATTTATGAGGAAATGCATCTTACCGGTCACCATCCTGACCATCCCGTTCATGTTTTTGTTCCTCCTCTCATTGTCCTTGGGTCAGTGTGGTGGCTAGCCTTGTAAAAGCCAACCTTTTTAGACAGACTTAAAAAAACCCGTCGTGGCGCTTGCCCGAACCAAGAATCGGAAGTTCCAAGCCTCCAAGCCCGTCCAATCCCTTCAGCCGAGACTCTCCTTCGCATGTGAGGTGGATACAAATATCATTTGCAAAAGTTTGCAGTGATTGGCCTCACTGTAGTGTGCAATGTGAGCTACGCTGGTAAAGTGACCATGGGTTATGTCTTGTTCGAGGAAAACTGGCTCTTCGCACTGGAGTACGTCTCCATGGGTCTGGTTGGAACCATTGCGATGGAGAGCAAGGGACGTGTTGTTTGATGTTTCCTTGGAGGTTAAAGCTTGGCCCTTCATAGACCACCCAAAGATCTAAAGTACCCAATCCGTGGCTATTGGTATCCAGGAGTTGGACCGGCTGCACTCTGTGATGGCAGATGAGGCGGCTGAAGACCTTCGCCGAGGCTTCAGTGGACGTTTGTCGGATGCAGGTTGTTCAGTGGAAGCTGACAAGCTGAAGATCCTGGAGGAAGTGAAAAGGAGCGGCCATGAGACTCTTGTCCCAAGCATGCCGTCAAATCACGTCTCCTGTTCTTTTGGCGGTGGCGCGAAAGACCCAGCTTTTACCGGTTCTACCATGTGTTTGTGCTTTTGATCGGTCTTATCTCGTATGTGTGTGTGTGTGCAGTGGCGGGGTGCTGGGTCTTGTGGCCGTTGAGCTACACAAGAGAGCTACTCCGGACTCAGCTGGAAACCAGTTGAGCTCAAGGCATCGGCAACATGGATGGTGCAATATGCAGGCGCTAAAGAAATATCATACACTGATATATACTGATATATAACTGATATATATATATATTATATATACTATATATATACTGTATCTATTTTAGAGACAGAGAAAGGCCTGCAAAATATCCATCATCATCCAGTGATTGGTAGTGGGATATGCCCAATGGATGGACATCTTGCTGGTTGCGGAAGGTCCGATTGTGCAGAGTTTGCCGTTGCCTTCAGGAGTGGCACTGTGATAAGGATCACAAAATAGTATGCACATGTAAATGTGGCCGTTTCTGAATACAGTGTTGACATTTTTTTCCGCTTCAGTGCGTTTTTTTGACTTTGTTTTAACTTACAGTACCCATTTGGTCTCAGTTCAGAATGGCTTGGGGAGGAATTAACGTTTCTTTTTTTTTGTGTGTGTGTTCCGTTGATTGAATAGCCAGGAAGGATGTTGAAGAAGCCGTGAAAGTGCTGATGAAGATGAACATCTCAACACCTGAGCTCAGGGCTACTGTTGAAAGAACCGGAACTCTGACAGATGCTTCCCACTGGAGTCGTGCCATTCTTGCTGTGGCTTTCATTGCATTCCCAGGCCAAACTCCTTTCGTACTGCTTAAGTATGGACACTACGTGCTTGGGATGGAATACGGATCCTTTCTCCATTACCTGTTGATCATCATCTCGGCAGTAGAGGCGCTGGCTTTTGCATACCTTTTCATGGTCCTACCTCCAGACCGGAAAGCCTTTGCTGCACGAGTGCAGTCTCTTTGGTTGCTGCTGTTTCCTGCCAAAATCTTTCTCTTTACGGATGGAAACGGCTTGGATGGTCATGGGCATCCTTTGTATTACGTGGTGTTGGTTGTCTATCCCTTACTGCTGCTGGCCATGTCAATCATGGGGCCTGCCAAGATGGCGCGGATTCCGTTCTTGGGGCCACGATTGGTCCGCTTGGTCTTTGGCAAACCGCTGTGCCTCAAGAGGTTCGGGTGCTGTGCGAGGAAACGTCAGACGGCGCAGACCAACCAAAAAACTCCATTGCCATTGTATTTCTATGGTTTTTTCGGAGAAGTGGAGGTTTTGACAGCACCGCGTCGATTTCCAGTGCTTGAGCATATTTGAGCTCAAAGGCAAAAGAATTTGTTTAAGTTTAAAAACAGAAAGGTCAGAAAGTACCTTTCTGTTGGTCACAAACAAGTGTCTTTATCAAGTTTGAGCTTGGTCAGTTGAACAAGCTGATTGCCGCCCAGAAAGTGCATGCTTGGAGTCTATACATGACTATGTACAGTGTGCAGGTTCGATGGCTCAAAGAAGCCAAGGCATTCGAAGGAAGCTGGAATTCGATGTGTCAGAAAAAAGGCCAACAGCCGACTCGCTGGAATTCATGTCAGTGATCCACGGTGTGGCATCAACTGTTGAAGGCTGTTCCATAAGTGGGTTGGAATTCGAAGACAGGAAGCCTTGGGCAGGTCAGGTCAAGTCGGGATTTTCCTAGAAATATGCTAGCCTGCCAAATGCCTGTGATCAGGACCTTGGGTCACTAGTCCAGCTACCCGCCCAGTATAGAGATCTTGCCACTGAAGGCAGGACTTATCTAAGAAACAGCTGCAATGTACGTGGGCCGTGTTCGGATTCAAGATCGACCTGTCAAGTCAGATTCTCCCAATGATTTGAGCTGCGCAGGGGGAAGTTTTATGGCTTCTCAGTTTGTGCGGCGTCAGCGGCGTCAACGACCTGGTGCCTTTATGTGACCTTTGTTTTGGAGCATCAACCACCCATCATATGGCCCAACTTCCGTATCAAAACAGAGGTCGCTTGCGGGCTCGTTGGGTACAGAAAGGCGGCTTCATGGCTGAAGTTCAGAGTGTGCAAGAGGGGTCACGATATCAGGGTGAAGAGGGCAGGCACTTTCTCACAGATTTGCATCGATCAGAATAGATTTATAGAAGTTAGATACCACAAAGATGGTAGAGATGTCACTTTTTCTTGTCCTTGGCCGTTTTCAGCCATCCACTTCTTGGCTTCCCATCGCCATTGCCGCCATCCCGGATGCGACCATCGTTGTGCGCCGATGTTGTGCGACCATGAGGACCGCGCCGTGGGCCTTCTGGTCCTTCTGGTCCTTCTTCCTGCCTTGCTGGGGAAGCAAATGTCAAGGATTTCGCACGGACTTCTGTCAGGATCCGGAGTCTCAATGCCAGATCCTCGGACCAGTTTTGTGAGGATCCGGGCGGTTTCAGGTTTTGGTGCGTTCTTTGGAGTGAAACTAACATACATATATAGTTACTGTATAGTCGTCATTGTGAGTTGCTTATGTGTGTTATTTATGTGTGCCACCAAGTGATTCATCGAGTAAGGACTAGCTCCCACGAGCATTGTCAGTGTGCCGAAGGCCATTTCCCACAGATTGATGGCTTGACAGAGCAAGGAGTTCACTTCGGATGTTGCCCAGGGCATGGCATCATTGCATGTGGCCCGCAAGCAGCTTCAATCAGAACCTTCGCGCAGGTGTTCTTGTCACAGTCTCTGAATCTAGCCTTTGAATTAAACCAGTTTCATCCTTCTTTTCATCGAGATTTGTTTCGAGGTCCCTGGGGTCGCATGCTAGTGGATGCACCTGGTGCACCCGGTCCTTTCTCAAGTCTGATCTCCCTGACTAACCCGGAGGATGTGCATTGTGCTCACGACCTGGGTGATTCACAAGAGGCAACGGAAGGCCTCGCGGATCGAGCCAGGGGACTCTGAGATTGAAGCTTCACCCCAGGTCCATGATGGTGCCCAGTTACACGCAGCTTGAGCTGAACAGAAGATGTTCAAAGACCCTACCCAGGAAAAGTGGAGAACCTTCAAGCTTTCTAGGGGAATGTTGGTTTCCCTGGTCAAATCGAGTGTTTTTCTCATCAAACACCACCCCCACTTCTTTCGACAGTTGTTGCGCTACACTCGATCCTTGTTGCACCTCCCACCTTTTCTGTTCAAACCAAGGCAGAAGTTCCAATTGAACGCTGGTGCGTTAGCCTGGCGGATCTCAAGCAGTTCAAGCGATTGGTGGGTCAGGCAGTCACCCACGGCCGCATCAAACCGACCGAGAGCCTCGGCGAACAAAACACCCAGCTCAGTGTACTGGTGAGGGCCAAGTGGGGGGGCCGCTTTCTGCGCAGGAAAAGGCTGCAGCTCAGAGTTCCTTTTTGGAGCATGCAGCATTGCACCTGTGTTGAAAGCATTTCAAGTTGAGACCATTGGACCGGACCATTTCTGGCCGATCCAGTTCAGCTTTACACCTAATCCTACCAAGGTGAAGGCTTTTGTGGAAAGCCAAGTGAGTTGAATTTGTTGACCAACTTTACCTCCCCTGGGTATACGTATACTCTTAGACCCTGAGTCCCAAACTGGTTCATAGGAGATTTACTATTACACCCCCCTAAAGACGAAGGCCTGGGTAAAGGCCTTAAGAAGAAGATCCGTTCGTCCAACCTGGAGGGACGCCCTCCGCCCCTCAGGAGGGACGCCTTCGACCCCAAAGACCAGACCATCGGCCCTTCCATGTATACCGTCACCGAGCAATACATCAAGCCAGTGACGGCCGCAGCTGGAAATGTGAGCTGGGTGTCTCAGACCTGAAAAGATGGGTTCTTGAAGACAGAGTAGATTGCTAGGTCTACCACTCCCTGAAATCATCATGGAAGTGGAACATGGCCCCACTGTATGACCATGTTGATCTGCAAACCAGTGGCTTTTCACTTCCGTGGTTGTTTCAGGAACTGTAGTAAGGACAGTTAGGGGGCTAGTTCCACCATGTTCCAACTTCCAGCCATGGGCCTTCTTTAAAAACAAGATACTTTCAAGATCTTTTATATAAGTGTGGTTCCTGAGGAGTGTAGTGGATCAGGATGTTTGGGGATTGTTTGGGGGTAGTTGTTCCAGCATGTGTCCAACCTTCACAGAAGCCTTAAAATTAGATCAAGCACTTTGTCATGACAGCTAGCTGTAGCGACCAGGATATGTTGCGACTTCACGGCCTGGGCTTTGCTGCCAAAAAGGCTCCCACCGCCCCGGGCCACCAGTCATGAACAAGGCTTCTTTGTTTCAAATTCAATCTGTGAGGCTTTGATGAAGAATCCCGATGGCTTACCGTGCGACGTTTTCATCACGCATGCTTGGGCTGAAGGTATTTATGAATTCGTGGACAAGGTGGTTGAAACCTGGCCACCTGGTGGACGAGCAGCCTATGTGTGCTTCTTATCGAATCCGCAGAACCTGGACATTGCCCATTTGATTTCTACACCTGAGGAATCTCCCTTTGCCAAGGCTTTGGGCTCCTGCAAGCATGTCCTTGCAGTCCCAAATCGCACATGTAGCATCTACTCCAGGCTTTGGTGCGTTTATGAGGCGTTTCTGGCTTATACTTCGAACAAGCCCATCACCAATGCAACATCATGCGAGGCTTATCTCAAGCTTTAAGAACATGTTTAGTTTGCGTGGTTGCATGTTTCAACCCGAGTGTTGCTAGTCAGCTTGGGGGTATCTTTTGTGGGCGCTAGCCAAGCAGTCAGAGAGTTTCTGGCTACGACGTTCGATTCGAGACATTCATGAGAGTTGAAGCAATTGCACTAATGCCAAGTCCTGACAGATCCCGGCACCATAAATCGATAGGTTCTGCTCTTGCATGTGTTTGTCGGGCAAGCAGCGATTCCCAGCGTCAGCTTGGCGAGTGTATGTGGAACAGCTACCAGTTTGGTCTTCTTTCATGTCCTGGTCATCCAGAATTTGTCACCATCTTCCGCGTTACCCCAATGGATGATGTACCACCAGACGGTGGACCACCCACGGATGGGTCAGGTGGCGGTCACGCCGACGAACATCACCGGACTCACGGTTCGGCCTCGAAGGTCCCCTGGAAAACTGAGCGATCGGACGTTGGCCTTCAGTTCGGCCATGAAAAGAGTTCGACTGACCTGGTTTAGTCTGAAATCCTTCGTAAAACAAGGGTTGATTGGCAGAGACGATCAAAGAATCTTGGAGTCCTAGAGCCCTAGAGTTTGACCCCCTTTTCAAGCACCCTGGTCGCGTTTGGGAAGAGCTCCGCCGGGTATGGCCGGAGAGAACAGTGCTTTAAGCCTTGAAATGCCTTGAACAGTTCTCCGAGGATATCAATACCTGGGCTTACCTTCTGCGAATTGTCGGCATCAGTCAGGCAAGTCTCTCCGCTGCTTTGCTGCTGCCATTGAGGTTTGCGGTGATGCTGTCCGTGCCATTCACCATCCTGGTGCCAGTTCCATTTATGGTGCTTTTCCTCCTCTCCTTTGGCCGTTGTGGCGACTAAGCCCAAGCAAGTCAACTTTCCAACTCGGCTTCTTTGGGATCTGGGGGGGTTTTGGCGGGTCGAGCGCCACGGATGAGGTGGCTACAAGCCCCTTCTGCAGAACTTGGGAGTGCTCGGGGTGACCCTCACGGCCAATGTGGGCTATGGTTGTGCAATCATCACCGGCCGGGCGTTGTTCGAGCACAATTGGCTTTTCGCCCTGCAGTACATCTCCTTGGGCTTCTTCGGCACCCTTGGGATGGACGCTGATCTTGTTCGTTGAAACCGGTGGAATGGGGAATCGGCCAACACGATGGAAGTGGATCTTCCCTCAAGTCTTCCAGGGGATTTAAGTGCGGCCACCTTCCACTTCCATGTGCATCGACCTACTGAAAGTGTGCATCGACCTTCTGAAGTGGAGATCCTGTAGAGGGGACTGCTAATTCATGGTATATGTCTGAACTACCCCGCATTGGTTGGAAATCAAAACCCCACATGCATAAGCTTAGAGCATCCGGCAGGATGTCCAACTGGAGGAGAGAGCCCGGTCCCAGGATGGTCCTCGCTGGAATATGTAATCTTCATTGAACGCTTAAATATCTTCAAATAACTATGCATACTATAGCTACATCTATCTACTTTTCTAGATCTATATAGTATACAGGCGCAACAATGGCCGTTCCATGGAATTATATGTTCCTACACTTTCAAACCACCCATCCATGGGACGGTCAATGTTGCCAAGTTCGATGTTGAGCGATCTTCTAGCTACTACTAGTGCCCTATAGGTGACCTGCCCCATTCGCGCTGCCCGTCGCCACGCCTGAAGACCGTGCCTAGACCGTACGTTTAGGAGCTCGACCGCCTGAACTCCGTGTCGGCCGATGCGGCCGCCCTGAACCTCCGCCGTGGCTTCACCGGGCGCCTGTCGGATGCTGACTGCTCCACGGAGGCGGATCGGCGGAAGATCCTGGAGCAAGTGAAGAAGAGTGGACATGAGAAGCTGGGGCCTAAGAAGAGAAATTACTCTACCTATCTCGAGTGATCCCCACCCTGATGACCCTGTGAGATAAAACCTAACAACCCTCACCTGGCAGGTGGGGAATTATAGAGACAAATCCCTTCATGACAGGAGTTTTACATGCCCGAGGTGTTTTTGTTCCGGTCCCCTTGCGTGAGTGGATGTTTGGGCACTCCCTGCCCTCCAATAAGCACCCCTTCTTTGAGACTGCTGCTCGACAAGATGTTGAGGAAGTTGTTGTAGATCAAAAGTCCGCAATTATGAGATTCACCTGGTCATGAAGAATGCTATTAGATTGCAAGTTCAACCATTGGGGAAGATGCCATCCCTCGGTATTTGGCAGCTTTGAATCCGTTTAACAAGATCTTGCGTGTCCATCGTGGTCTGTGAGCTTTTTGAAAGGAGTCTTTTGAGTCTGAACTTGTCTACCCCTAGACCTTCAAACTCTGCCCCTAGAGGCATTCACTGTACTCGAACCATGGATATATGTTTCCCCCTAGCGAACGTGAGGACTTCCATGGATGGTGATGGTCCTAGCAGCATAGAAGGCTGAGGAAGACCACGGAAAACCGCGGTTGCTTTTTTTGTGCGACGGTGGGTGGTACGTCTTTCACGATGTGGCTGCCACCCCTTCGGACAGATGGGAGCTCAAGACAGGAAAGCCACCTCTGTAGGATTCCAAGCGCCACTGCTTGAATGGGTTTTAACGGACAAACTGGTTTACTATACAGTATAAAGGATTATGAACTACAGAACTAGGTCAACCTTTCCTTTAATGGTCTTGGAAGGCTAGGGACCGGCTTCTTCCAGGGTAGTGGCCCAAGATCTGTTGTTTTGAACTGCCAGGAAGGATGTTGAAGAAGCCGTGAAAGTGCTCATGAAGATGAACCTCTCCACACCTGAGCTTCGAGCGACGGCCGAACGCACTGGAACTTTGACGGATGCGTCCCACTGGAGTCGCGCCATTCTTTCGGCCACGTTCATTGCATTCCCGGGCTTTAGGCCTTTCATCCTGCTCAAGTATGGACATTTAGTCTTTGGGATTCCTGGCGATCAGCGGATCAAGCGATTTTTTATGGGTTAAATAACCGTTGACCGCTGGGGAAGGTGTGTGATATTTTCCAGGTTCCTGGGAGCCAATCCAAGGATCGAGTACGGACATTGGTTCCAAGGCCTGTTGATCATCATTTCCACCTATGAAGCCGTGGTCTTCCTGGCTCTGTTTATTGTTTTGCCGGACGATCGGAAAGCCTTCGCAGCACGCGTTCAGTCTCTTTGGTTGGTCCTTTGGCCTGTACATGCCCTGGGCGGTAGCAACAATCGATGGTTCCACACCGTGTCCGTGCTTGTGCCACTCGGCTTCTTATGGAATCGCCGGAGCTGAACTTGGAACCGATCTGTCTAAACGTTAGAGAAGAGCCTTCAACAAGAAAGATGTGGAGCAACAAACCCTTTGGGCTACATATCTAATGCTCATTGGTTGTTGAGACTTGTCAAAGTTAAGCTACCCTTAGGCCTGATTCATTCAGCGTGTTGTTCTCGCAAACGAGACCATGTCTATCGGGGCCTAAGACGTGGGAGATGAATGGAGATATGTCTAACTCCCGTCCTTAGGGCGTCACTAGTGGCCAGTCGCTGGCATAGCAACTCCGGCTTGGCTTCAGGTATTGCCCCCTGCTGCTGGCCATTTCAATCATGGGACCTGCAAGCACGGCACAGATCCCCTACGTGGGACCTCACTTTGTTCGCTTGGTCTTCGGAAAGCCGCGCTGCCTTCGGCGCTGCGCGCGCGGTGCGCGCCGCAAAGCGACTTCGAGTCCGGAAGGAGGAAGCATTCCTGAGAAGGAAAAAGCAGAAGACCTGCCCATGGTCTGACAGAGATGGATGAGAAGCATGTCATATTGTTGGCATCCTCTTTGTTGTTTAGGACCTCGTTTAGGACCTCTCTGGTTCAGGAGCTCGGCTTCCAGTCGTTTCACCAAGGTGTTCTCACCCACTTTAGTCTGAGGAACTGCTGGGATTGAGAAGGTTGCACAGTCGAAAGCTGACAAGACGCATAGCATGCAATATATATATCAACATCTGTAAATTCAATTTAAGATCGATGAATCGTATAACCTTAAAAGCGAGGATTTCTGGACCAGTGCAGAGTCATGAAGCGCTCAAAGAAGCTCGGAACACCTGGGCCTAGCGCAGCTTCTGCAGGAGGAATTCGATCAGATGCGGGCAGTATTGCGACAGTCAAACCCCTTGGCAACACGGCTCCGAAAAAAAAAAAAAAAAAAAAAAACTCACATGGAGGCTTTCTCAGATCCGATATATATATATATATTATATATAGATACGACCGTCCTGGAGAGGATATAGTCAAATGAACCGCTCCAAAACATGATGTTGCTTTCGATTGTGTGTTGCACTCTTCCATGTTCCACCACGATATTCCAGGATGATTAGACAGCGGTGTAGCGCTCGGACGGCTAAAATTTACTAAAACCTTTGCTGTCGCCATTGAGGGTCTGTCGCAAACTCTCCGGCACTGAGTTTTGCACCTTCCGCTCTCCCTTGGGCTCACCGTCATTCAATCAAGAGTGATTCGGAGCTACTGGGAGCTAAAAGAAAACACACCTAAGCTGCTTATGACATGTTATCCCAGACCACCCATGTATGGCTTATACATGGATTGAGTCACCGGGTGTGTCATCACATAAATAGCCTAGCGGGAGGAACGCCGAGGAAATTCCGGTGATGATGGAGCTCGACGAAACAGAGTGGTGCCCGTTGGCCATTTGGCAGAGACAGGCATCAATTCGGTCGATCCCTGTTCCTACACTTCGGAATCCGCTCTCGCAAGTGTCAATATCGAATGGGGGCAACTGTGCCGATCGGATGGATATGGGATACCGCCCACCTATTGGCCTTCCGAAGGACCCACTGCCGGTGCGGTACGGCGGTTCGACCCAGGCGCATAGTCTGCATAGTCGATACATACGACTATAATGTCTCCAATCACCGTACCTCAGAAGGTGGCAGTGGATCCATCATTCATCATCCTTTTTGGGGATACAGTTCAAAAGGATTGGGACCCCCAAGTCAGTCACCTCTAAAAACAGAGACTCTCGCTCCGATAACGCCACTGGAAGCTTGCCCCCCAAGAAAGCGGGCGTGAAGCCTTGGCCTCGACTCGAATTGACTCCGACCCCTGAATTTTTTGTTGGAACCCTGGGCCCTTGGGGATGATTGGGCCCGATCCGAGGAAATCTGGCCATCTTCATGTGAAGTGTGTGGGTCGATTCCACCAGCATCCGGCCAGTCCCGGACGGAAAAACCACACGCACGAAGCTCCGCACGAAGCACTCGCTCCGCAGGCCGGTGGGTGTCCAGCTGTGACGTGTAGGCGCGGCGTGGGGCGATGGGAGGAGTGGGACGCGGGAGACCTTTTTGTGGGGAATTGGGAGAACTGGGGACGCCCAACTAAACGAAAACAGGCGGAAAAAACAGTGGATAAGCTGCAACCGTTTTTTTTTGCAGGGAAACTGAGGGAGCGGGAGTGAGTCAGGATATGTAATTAGATGTGTGTAGAGTTTTTGTTGGTAGTTGGATGCATGCAGGTGTGCTATGGAAAGATGCTAGACATAGTTGAGCTTCATGTGCTACTGGTTGGCCAACTGCATGCTTTGGGAACATATTTAGATGCTCCTTTGAGCTGCCGACTGCCGACCTGGCTCTACAGAATAGCCATTCCGGGGGGGTGTCGCCCGTACAGTCAGAACATGTCAGAACCAAAGACGTATAGCTACGCTCACCTATCAACTCTTCACGAACCCGTTGCGGAATCTTGTCGCTCTGCTTTCTGGCATTTCCGGCTTTCCTACCCCTGAAGCTGATGGCTTGTAGTGATTCCGTTCGGGTGATGGCTTTCAAGTGCCAATTGCACCAATCAAGCAATCCCTAATATACAAGTACAGTAGACAAGACTGTAGACAGTAAATCCTGGTGTGTCTCAGATTCTGAGATTCTGGATGACTCTACTGGCACCTTTGAGCTGTTTGGATTCACTTAGAAGCCAGGCACCGCTGATCCTTCAAGCAGCCCGGCAGATCCTTCAAAGCGCTTTCCTGGGATTCCAAATGCCATTGTTTTCGTTTTCATGGTCTTTACCGTTCGCAGCTGCGAAAAAAGGGGCCTCCAAGACTCCAAGCCAAAGATCGAAGCTGAGTAGGTATTTGGTCTTCCAAACAAAAGAAGAGAGGTCAAACATGGGCCCGGGACCTTTGCTCCGCACCTCAGACATCTCTGGCTCGTTTTGGCCCTCGATCATGGGCGACAGACATCGAAAGCAACACCGTTGGGTGGAAGCCAAGTTTGGAAGCTTCAGAAGCTCGGCCTTGAGGCCAAACAACACCAATTGATGGGTTGGAATTCTTGAGCCAGCTTCTACGGCAGCACTGTTCAAGCCAAACAACAAGCTGGATGTATCAATGTCCAGAGCCCATGGACATAGAGAAGGGCTGATCACATGACAATTACTTAGAAAGTACTTAGCAAAACACCATTCAACACCCCAAACCCACCCTAGCTGCCCTAGCCATGGCAGAAAGGACAGGCCCTCAAAAAGTCCAAGACTTGGACAGGAAAACCCATGCCGTTCGCCCGTGGCGTGCCATGCGCGCCCGCCATCGCGGCACCGTGCCGTGGTTGGAAGCCCACGCGTGGCCATGGCACCGCCCAGGTGCGAAATGGGCGAGGAGAGGAGGTGAAGTAGAACAACCACATCGCAATGTTTTTGGCACTCATAGTGTCAGAACATGGGGGGTACCTTAAGGAAAAGGGGGGGTATCTAAGGCCCCACCCATGTCATATATACGAACTGTTTGGACATCGGTTCTTTGCAAACTCGCCAGTCCGTCCGGACTCAATCCACCGCTCGAGGAGGAAGTATCAGGGCTTTGGGGCCAGCCTGGCCAGCGCTAAGCCAGCGGTCTTACGTTGGCGCGCAAACCATCTACCCACCCCGATCGCTTTTCAGCGATTGTGGTAGAAATGAGATGTATTAGGGGAAGTATAATAATTTGTGTTTAAGGGGAATTGTTTTTGGTGTTGACTTCATGTGTTCCACAGTCTACCAAGACTGGTGTTATCATTCACCACTTGCAAGACCATTGGTGAACTTCAGAAGACACCAATCCTAAAGCCACCAGATTCCAATTGAATTGACAGGGCCGATGGTTGCTTTTTAAGGATGTTTTTGATGGCCTGATGGCCTGTTCCCCCAAAACCAGAGGATTCCATCCGTTGGCTCGCACGGTTGCTGCCAAAAAGCACTTGTGGTCGTTCAGGAGGCAGTGCAAATTGGCCAAGTTGTTCCAGGTCCTTTTTCTCAAGAACCTCCCAGAACCGCAGACAGCACATGACAGCACGCCAAAGCACACCCCCCCAAAAGCAATAAACCAGAATTTCCAGGCTTGTTGGTACCGTGCTGAATTCACCCTCGATTTCGCTTCCGGAGCCAACCCTCCAATTCCGCCCTCCACTGCGATTGCTCCACGGCGTCGCCCGGTGTTACGTAGGTCTTCAACGAAGAAGCCCTATGGCCGCTTGCCGACCGATGTGATCCTGCCACAAGCAGTGCCTGGAATCAAGGGATCCCGTGTGGTGGAAAGCACGTGCTGTGGTGTGGGCGCAGAGGTGGAGAATGGTGGAGAATGGTGGAGATGGAGAGGAGGTGTGTGTCCAAGCCGGAAGCTGAATCAGTCAAGAGCACATTCAGTGAAACGACCATCGGTCCCAGCATGAAACCTATGGGAAAGCAACGGTATGGATCCACGTGTACCTATCACGTGGATCATCCATGCCACACAAACCTCTCAAAGCTGGTGATGTAGTGACATGTTCCGATGGATTCAACGCATGTTCGACGCATGAGCATTTTTGGCACATTTGTTGGGGCTTGGATTCCATCCCCTGTGTTCTTGGGCACGGACAAGGGTGCATTGACTGGGGTGATGTCCACAACTTGCCTCTTGCATCGTGAAGATTATGCTCCAACTCTGCGTGTCACATTGTGTTTTTTTCTGCCCGTATCATGTTGTGGCATGTCTCGTTCACAGTCGATTGAACACTGAAAACAGATATATCCAGGTCCAGCAGATCTTTGTAGGAAACCATCCGTCTTGTTCGGCACCAGCCAGCTTAGCTTAACCATGCTTAACCCATCAGGATGTCGATGAAGACCTTGCGAGCTTCTATGTCTTCCGCGACGACATCGCTTCTTTGCTCGAAGAGGAATGGCTGGGCCACTTCCTGTCAGTGACCGATGCAGACTGATTTATACACTCCCCGTGGAATTCGCCGTCATTCCGCGCGCGCGCGAAACCCAAACCAGGTGATGTTCCCCATCTCCTACTCGATCCCGAAGGCGGGCAGCGCCGCGGGCAGCGCGCAGCGCGCTTGATTTGCGATCCACGTACTGCATGGGGAGAGGCGTCCGGAGCACCGTCCCCACCGGAACGAGGAGCTCCGAAGGGTCGAGAGCAAGGCTGCAGCGATTGATGAGCTAGTGCTTTGGGGGGGGTTTGGGAATTGAGATGGTGGTGCAAGACCTTGCGCAAGCACATGTATCTTAGGAGCTTGCAGAAATTCACATGATACTCGTAGCTGTTAGCTGATTAGCTGAGGGGCACCGATGCTGGAAGCAGACGTTCCATGATGGTCCCAGGTCTAAAGTCTAGCAATACGGATCTTTGACTAGGCGGGTTGGCATACAAAGCATACCGGCAAATCCGTTCTGGCGGTTCTGAGGGACATGGCCAGGCGCGCAATGCGGAGAGAACCCCTGCCTGATTTGAGGGCAAGAGAAGTTTGCTTTCAGTTCTAGACTTCAGCAGTATAGTAAGCTGGAGGGGGGGCAATTTGTTCCAGAAAACACCGCCATTCCGTTTCTGGGATGAAGCCTGGCCTGTAGGAGAAGGCGACGAACTACGAACGTTTTGTCGTCACAAAAGGGGTTTGCTACTCAACCTCCTAAAAGATCTAAGGACTCTCAGAACACTGAGATCTCTCCCGTCAGCCCTTGCCCATAGGACCGGATCCTGTCCGAGCTGCCGAAGAAGACGCAGCTGGTGCCGCAGCTGGCTGCGGCGATAGTGTTTTTCGTTGGGAAGATGATGCACCAGCCAACCAGGGCTGTGGTGAAAATCCTTTCCCGTATGAATCTACATACCTTCTGAGAGGTGATTGTGGAGGACCCAAGTGCCTTCTGAGAAGGTATGTGGATCCATGTGGATTCCTATAGGGTTTGGACATGTTTGGAATTTGTTTGTTTTGTTTTGACTCGCTGGAGCCGAGTTGATGCATGGTTATTACGTGGATGGGAAGATGGCCCCAAGTTTGAATGACCAAACTTCCGAAGACCAAACCAGCCGGGGTTAACTCCTGTTCCGTGATGATTCCAGGGCATTCCATAGGCCGCCCATGTTCCAATAGCTATTTTTTGGCAAGGCTGGCAGTTCTAGAGCACTCCTATGGCTTCAAAAAAGAAACAGTTTTGGAGATCCCCAAGTGAACCGAGGGTAGTAACTATGGTAACCATTGGTAACTTATGATATATCGCACATCATAGCATATGTTGAACGCATAATTATATAATACTTGCAGTAGTAGCGCTGAGATACACCCAAACTATGGAACGGGGCCACTATTCTATTTGAGGGTCCTGCAAGTCACCAACCCTTTACCAGAAGAAACATGGTCTATGAGCCTCCCATCTTCTGAAAGAGAGGCCACATCCCAGACCTCATGTGCCGCGCATCTCCCACCACCGAGCTCCGCCGTCGCCGCGGAGCCGGCGGAGCTCCGGCTCCGCGGAGAGTTCGACAGTACCGTCGATCCGGGAGGCCATGAACGACTCCATGAAGTCCTTCCAGTTCAAAAACTACAAGTTTGGCCCACACCAGGAACGACCGGATGGACCAGATGGGGCTATTGGACCGGACCTGTCGTCGGTTGGGAATCCCTTCCATGTTCAGCTCCAGAAAAGAAGCGAGATGTAGTGGGGTGCCATATTTGGGTCACAGCGAAACAACGGAGGGTGAATTCCTGAGGAATACATGAAGGAAATCCCTTATGATATACTACTGTATAATATATATAATATAGATACACTCCCGGAAACTAACATAGACCCTGACAATGGCCCCATGGAAGACCAAGTTCCTCTACCAACCAGTGGTTTTCAGGGTCCATGATAGTCTTCCAGGGAGCCTTCCAGGGTGTATATATAATATATAGATATATAGATATATAGTATAATATTGCAAAACAGTACTGTACATATCACGTGCAAACATGATGATATTGCTGTACACATTGAACATGGTGCAATGAAAGCTTATACAGTACGAGGACTTTGCATTTATATACTGTATTTGCTTGAACTTCACTTTAGTACAGGGCTTTGCGACTTCTTTTGGTGTGGACAATCTTTGCCTGATGGCTACTTGCTTGGTGCAGTGGGTGGTGGCTTGAAAATTATCAGAACCAGTGTTGAAACCCGACACTCACTGTTCAACTTCCCATCGTTGTCAACGAGGTGTTGCAGGCGGCTCAGCCTGAGCCGGAGCGAGGACAGGAGAATACCATGATCGTCTTCCATGGCTGCAACATATGCAGTGTCGACAGAGCAGAGGAGAATATCCATGATGCCGATCGCTGCTTATTTGTTTCCATTCTCTACGCACCTTTTGTCCCCGGAAAAGCAGATGAACGATGAATCGTGCTTCTTGCATAAATCTCCCTGCCAGGGTACCGAGTGCATAAGTCAACCAGCATCGTTCTCTTTCTTCACATTTGGACATTTGTTGACCAAGAGCGGACGGAAGCTGAAGCCGATGGAGCTGAGATGCTGAAGGTCGCGGTGAGCAGTAGGGGACTGCAGTCGCACTGGGAGTTCTTTCGCTGAGACTTGAGAAAGCGAGAAACTGGAGCATCGCGAGGCCACAAATCGTATTTGGACACAGGATCTTGCAGATCTTTCAGTCAAAACTGCAGATGTTGTGGGCATCTAGCACCAGCCTTTGAACAGTTTTTTTGTGCTTTTGAGTCCGTGACAGGTTTAGTGGTGATGTCTATTTGGTTGGTTTATGCCATTGAGACCTCCTGTTTCATTTTTGCAAACATCATGATCCCACCCACGCCAGGCAAGAGCATAGTATATATATATATATTATACACACACACATTGGTTAAGTTTATAATGTCTTCATGTTTGGAATGATGTTTGTTCATCCAGGTCGTTCACTTCCAGGACCATTCCGCTAAGCCGAATTTCCCCGTCCCCTTCGCCTCGGCTGGTCCGAGTCGCGTCATCCGGTCCCGGTGCTGTCTTTTTCGTGCTTTCCATCCGGGGCTCGGGGTGCGAGGAAGAGGAGTACCATCGGCACATCCAAGAGCACTACTTCGGAGACACCCGCCGCAAGGGCGGTTTTGACTGCCTCAGGCCGGTGGACGTATCGGCCTCTCTCCCAGCGGTTTTCCACAGCGTGAGAGTGCCGTTTGGTATTAGGACCTCCCAGGACCTAAGGGGAGACCCTATAGGGGGGGCCCGCACTGGTGCGGAGCTTGTGAGGTGCAACATGGGTTGCTTAGGGTCATGATGGATCATGTGCATGATTTTGCAAAGGGAGTATATATATATAGCTACATGTATACCAATGGGCCATCATATATCAACCTTTGAGTAGCTAAGGGAGTAGCTGCATGTATATAGCTACCAATCATATTCCCTGGGGATCCAAGTAACTTCTAAGCAGGTGATGGGGTGTCTCCACCACTCTTTGCCGGTGCCAGCCAGTCGGGTCCAGTCGCTACCGGTACGAACACGGATCCGGATCCTCTGAGTCCGTGGAGCCTGAAGCCCCTCCCCCGACTCCACGGCCCGAGACCAACGCCTTTTCGTCACCGTGTGGCTGGCGACCCTTTCAGTGGTCCCACGGGGACGACCGAGTCGTCACCGTGGGGTCTGGCTCCGGCAGGTCTCGACACTGGTTGGGTTGGTGAAGTATGGCCTTGGAAACCAAAACCATTGTCGCCTGAGTGAACTCGCCTCATGAGAAGACATGGCACGTGACCCGACATGGGCTTTTTCTTCCGATGTGAGTTCGTGGATTCCTATGGCGAATGGAAACAGTAAACAGCAAATTCTTGTGAACAGGGTGGGTTAGGAAGTGATTGGACCTGCCCCTTGTTTGACCTATTATTCGTGTATCTTCAGACTAAGACGCAAACGAAAGGGCAACAATCCAGAGCAAGCAGGAAAGGGACACCCCCCCTACCCAAAATGAATTCCATAGGAATCCTGCAGCACAGATCCTATATATTAATGAATGTTGCTTTTTTTCAATCATTTTGAGACCCTCACTTGAGAAAAACATGCATGCATTGGATCCACAATACAATGGGTTTCGAGGTCCTTCCCATAGCACATATATTCCACTCAGGGTTTTGCTAATTAGGCTACTCACAATTTTGATTAGGCCCCCCAATCGACGGTTTTGGTCAATGCTTCAGTGCTGTGAGAGAGGCATTATGAGCTCATGGCCAATGGCTGCATCCCGATCTTTCACGATTTGGATTCTTGGCGTGTGGAGTTCGTTGGTCCTTGGAGTCCATGGAGTCCTGATCGTTTCAGTCCGAATCGAAACACATGCCGCAAACTCTGGCCGACATCTTAGACCAATTGATGAACATGGTTTCTAAAGAATATTCGTTTGCTCTTTCTTGACGTCAGAGAAAACTCGCCATATTACGACCCTGGAGCCCCAAAACAGAAAGCAGATGCTTCGCAACCGTGTGTATTTTATCAAGGAGCAGCAGCTTATGAACAGATATGAACCGCTTCCTGAGAGCACTGCACTTTCACGCCTTGACCGAAGGAGGGAGCGCACGGAATGCGATGGTTAACTCGATATCAAAGAAAACCCGCAGTCCTGGCAGATGTAGCAAAAGGGTCCCAAACAGAGCTAAACTGTTAAACATGTTTTGAAACATATGACATACTGTTGATGGACAAAATCCTGCACCACTTTGCGCACATGTTTCTTGCTGCCCTCATTCTCCCTCATTAACATTGGGGCCACCACAGTGAGAAAACAAAAAACAAGTTGAAGGTCCAAAATCCCGCACCACCTCCTCAGAGGGGTTCGCGCCAACATTGAATGAGGGGCGCGGGGGTTGCTATGCGACCCTTCCAGGGTAAAGAGGTGAGGTGGTGCAGGATTTTGTCCATCAACAGGATATAGTTAATTATATGTGCTTTGTGATTTTTGTGCACACTGTGATTAAACACGTGAACAAACAGGAACATATGTTTGGCGTTTGACATGTTGCAATTCTATTAATTTAACATATATGTCAGCACGGCAACGTTGCAAGAACCATTCGATGGACACATCTGCCACATGTGCTTCCTACCATATCCTACCTTGTAAACATTATATATATATATGTATTGTTGCTTTTCTAACGTCAGGACTATTTGCGTCGGAGTTTCACCGCGCGACCGAGTCACCGATCCATTTGGGGGGTGGGGGAGCCTCTTACAGCAGTTCTTTTTTGAAGCGATGTCCTCGAAGAGACTAGAAAACATCCAAGACAGGTTTGAGAAGATCTGTTGTTCATTGCTTTTGTACTTCTTCCGAGAGTCACATATAAATATTAACCCTCATGTTGTTTGTTTCTCATCCGGATGTGTCAGTGTTCTTATGCAGATGACATGCTTGACGGCTTTGTACCCTTGCATGGCACGTTCAGGAGCATTTGCCCAAGAGCATCTTGAGAACCTTGCCCAGGGCCCTGTTGACCGAAGCTAAGGCACAGGAACACCATGGCGAGATCATGACTCAGGGGCCAATCATGTAGACTCCTGATTCATAGACCCCCCCAGTATGATGGTAAAACCTCTTCAAACGGGCAAGCTTTATTAATAAAGGGTCGACACCACTGTATTTTAACGAAAGTACTGTGGAACTACTGCGTATACTGGCGTATACAGGGCCTTCCACCCATACGCCCCTGACGCAAGTGGTAGCGTGTCCTTCCATCCCGCATATATTGCTTTTCACTTTGGAAAGAAAGCCGAGCACAAAGTCACCTTCCGAAGTGGAATACATATCCAGAACTATATCTCACCTTCTGGAATTGCCCTAACATGGATGACATATCGCCACTTGCGGACTCGTGTCAGTTTTGCCGGTTTGCAGTGATCCCACAGTTCTGTTCATTCGTCCCATGGATGAGCGAAAGTTCCAGCCGGGCAGTGGTGAAGGAGACTTTGAAAGGGCAATGCGCAAGGAGACATGCGAAACTGTTGAAGTTGAGACTTACGTGTGCGTTAGCACATCAGTGAGAACACGAAAAAACTCTGACACCTTTGACACTACCATGTGTCAACGATCGCGAGATCAAAGTCACCACCGACCACTTCAAGAGAAGCATGCAATTCAAGGGAAGCATGCAATTCTTTGCCAACAAAAAAGTCGCAAAACTTTAGATTCTCGGCTTGAGCAAAGCATTAAATAGTTTCAAGAACCACTTGGAAAGCTTTGCTTTGGCAAGCGTGCAGGTTTGCTTTGGCACGTGCCAGTGGTTCCTTTGGTACAAGGAAATGCCAAGTGAATTGAAGCAACATCTGCAACTCTCGCTATATTCAGATTTGGAACTCAGGTGCGCTCAACGATTTATACCATCCGAACAATGGCAGGAGGTGCTTTTACCAAGCACAAAAGTGCTACTCTAATCCGAGCACATGCGCGGCAAGAACATTCATTGTGGCACTGCAACCTGCCAAAGCAACCATGACCTGAAAACATTCTAAAGCAGGGCTCATCCGCTTTAAGCTTTTTGGGCCTTGATTTCCTCACTTGAATCAAACAGATGCACCTTCGTTCCTAACCTGAATGTTCCTACGGGATCTCCGGCTCAAACATCAACCTTTCAAAGCGATTGTAGCTTAGCTTATCTTGTACATCACCCACGCACTGAACCTTCCCCGCGCCCTCCACCTTCCCGCCAGGCCCTCTACACAACGCTCGGCGAGGCCGAGGCACAGCGCTCGCTGCGGAACCTGCGCGCGCAGGGTTTGGCGGAGGAAATGCTCCGTTGGGCTCAGGAGAGGGCGGAGCGGGTGGATGTGGAGGTGGAAGTGGTGGATGTCGAACTGCGGATGCTTTCTGTCAGATCCATAGAGGCGATGGCATGTGGATGGCCAGAATGCTGATGCTCTCGGCCTAGCTTCAGGCCTCCATTTTCGAGGGGAACGTCCGGAACGGCCGAACTTGTGGGGTGGGCCCTCCGGTGATGGACCAGGGACTGCAGCTCAACCAACGTGCCAGAAAGTATCTCAAGGGTGTGCCGGGGTTTTATCCATCAATTCGCAAGGCCACGGATGTTTTTGGTTGGCAAGCGAGTTTCTGGGAGCAATGTCTCTGGTTCTTTGTCCAAAATTGCTATCACCTGCAGGCAGGTGTTAAAATCCACTTGTTCGTAATGCAATGTGCAGCTAGAACCCATTTGTCCCCTGCTTTGATAGGACGAGTTCATGCAAGACTTTGGGGGGCATTTTGGGGTTGGTGGTCAGCCCGGCTTTGCCGTGACGTCCAGACCCGCACGGGAAGCCACATGGGTCCGCAGGAGAAGATCAGCACTGAGAGCACCGCCAGGTGGGCGAGGGTTCAGGGTATTTGGGCCATCGAACAAGATCGAACGGAAGGGTTGAACGAAGAGGCCCATGGCTTCGGTCGTGTTGTTTTTGGGGATCAAGATATGTTTTTCTTGCATGTTGGTTCGGCAAAGGTGTCAATTGGTAACTGGAATCGCGGGTTGGTTCGGGTGTTATTTCGGAAAGATATATATCTTGGCAAATAGAGATGCTCCTACCCAGGTGCCTAGTGCTCAGCACTTTTCCCACCTATTCTAGTAGGTCTCCAACTACCTGACAAGATGGGGTGGGGTGGGTGCCAGGGGGGGTTGTTTCCACCTTCTGAGGATATGCTTGGAGCCCACCAAGGTGGCTCAAAATCTGATTCGCAGGTCCTGCAGTGGCATCAGCTTCTCATGAGGTTCTCATGCAGAAGCTGGACTCATTTGCAAATGCACGACCAGTAGTGTAATGTAGTACTTGTCCAAAGAAGAATCCATACCCTCTCTAGTCAATGTCACCTGACCTATTTCACCTTTGAACTGTAAATGCTTCGCTGGGATTCCGGACCCCATGGCCAAGTGATTCCGGTGCAACAAATCCACTGGTTGAACCTGGTGGGACTCTTTGCAACTCCGATTTCAAGCAATCGATGTGACCCACCTAATGTACCTGCTCATGTAGACTGTTTGGGCGCTTGAGCACCCCGGCACCCGGCGCGCCGCGCCTCAAGGCGGCACCTCTTCGCCTGTTGTTTCACTCGTTGGAGCGACCTATATCGCAACCGTCACAACGTGCAATGAATCATTTTGTAAAGAGCGGTCATGAATCTCAGGAACTGGGCGAAAGCCTCCAAAAGCGATAGGCCCCCCCTCAAAAGCGATAACCTTGCTCAATCATGTCCTTTGCTTGACAGTACGTTTTGGCAGACGCTCGTGTATCCTCATCCAACCAGTCTTGAGATGATGTTTGGCAGCCCTGTTTGAGGTACATCCTTCGTACCTTAAACGTGGATGAGTCCGATGCCCGCGTGTTGTGCCTTCGATCCAGAAGTTTGAGAGCTAGGTGTGAGTTAATCGAGGTTCTGGATGACATCAGTTACTCACTTTCGTGTCTCCTCCTTCTCAAGTGAGTTATACAATCAGAACATTTGGATGAACGGCCCTGGGCCCTTGCAGCCCTGGGTTTGAATCTTTAAATCGAACCACCAAAGGTGTCAACCTGCGACGGCGGGATTGACGGCCTTCTCCTCTCCAAGCAGAATCAAACAGAATCAAAGAATCCCACCCTTTGGTGCGCATCGAGTGATTTGAATGCTTTGCTCTGCCATCCATTTCAATCAAAGTACAGCAGATGTACCAGATGTTCACATGTTTACTTCAAGCGTTTGCGGGGTGGTCACATGTTTTACCGTATGTCCCCCTTTTAAGGACAAGCTGCCCGTTTGCAGAAGCAAGAAATTCTGACTCTTTTCTGCGCAAGTTGTGCGTGAAGACCTTGAACGGTTCCAAGGGTTCGGATTGGTTCGGGTGGACCCGCTGCTGCGAACAGACCAAGTAAAGAAGACGTCGGGTCAGTTGTTCGGAAGCGAATCAACGGAGCGATGATGAGCGATGTGTTGAGCGAGAGAGCTCGATGTTTGTTCCGAAATGACCCTCCACGACCAGTACGAGCTTTTCCCCGGGAACGAGCTTTTCTTTGGGTCAAATCCGCAGCAATGTTGCGCGATCTCTATACTTGTTAAACCATGTTAAGCCCTCAAAGGACTTACAGTCAAGCATTTTCTTTAGGCAAATCTTATCAAATCTTCGATTTTCCATGCATGGATTCGTTGCTCAATCGAGTTCGAAGACTCGTTCGTTCGCTGCCCAGGTTCCTACCTTGCTCGCCCTTTGACAACTTCCCTTCCTACCTGAAGCTCCGATGCACAGGGGGTTGCCTAGACCAAGCAGCGGAATGTGCGGGGCTGACAGCCCAGACCAGGTCCCAGACGAATGGGACTGGAAGAGTTGCCTATAGCATTTAGGGGCAGTCCCGTCCCATGGCATGTAGTTATTCTAGTCCCATTGGATGGTTGGGGTAGTCTCAAGACATTCTCTCACCAGAGTCCAGCACCGTACATCATTCAGGCATTCAGGCATTCAAGGTTGGCTGCATGTGTGGAACATATTCGGAGAGTTCATCCTATTTCAACCAAGACGGTTTCAAGCGGGATCCGGATCCCAGGACGGCCTCCGTCTTCCACGGCATGGTCTCGCTACTGGGCGACAGGCGAGTGCCAGGGCCTAAAATAGGAGCTTTTTGGAGGAGTGCCATGGGTCGATTGAGGAGAACTGTATACAATTTTGTGATTCCACTGGTTTTGAACCGTGAATGTGTAATGTAATCAATCACTGAGTAGGGTTGTGATCCTTGGAAGTTGTTGGTTCTTTGCTTAAGTCAAGAGTTGTTCCTTTCAAGGGAGGCACCACTTCTAGCCCAGCACAATGTAGTCCATGTTGTACACTGAGAACCGGGGAATTGGGGTCAGGGACAGGTCAACAGGTGATTGTAGGGACATATTTGCTGGATTGCTGGATCCATTATTTTGGCTGTAGGGGCCAAATGAACATACTGAAACTAGTGATCCCCAATACATGTTTAGTGGGGATCTACTTGTCTATCTATTTGGGGTCAATATATTGAAACGTGTGTATTACAGGTATGTAGAATGATGTATATGATCGCTTGCCAAGCCAGCGAAGACAGGGTCATCGACGTGCCAGAGTACACATATGCTTACCGTTATGACGCTCGGACGGCAATCCGGACACCAAACCTACAAGGATAAGTTGGGATGGACATCCACCCCAAAGGAAATGACCACTGAAGTGCAAGTTCGCAAAGGCGTTCTTTTTCCAGCCAGGAGTGCGTTTCAAAACCGCTGTTTGTGGCAACCAACTAACCAACTGGACCAACTGTTGCCACGCTGTGACTCTTAGAATCCTAGAATCTGTTAGACTAGACCAACCGTGCCTTGCGCCCAGTGCAGAGTCCAGTCGGCTTCCGCAAAAATCACACCTCTCACGGCGAAAACGCTCAACGAGCCCCGGTTGACCGCTGGAAGAAGAAGAAGGTTTTTCGGCCTTTCGGCGCCGGAACCGGACTCCGGAACCAGACCTCCAGGGAGTTCACTTCAATTGTCCACCGGCCTTTTTGGCCTCAAAAGGGGCCTGGTACTGAGAACCGGAGTACTTGTGGATTGAGGAGAGGGCATGTTCCACGGTGGCAGCATGTGGCAGCCGTAGCGCTTGCTGATATGTTGCCACTTGACCTTGGAAGGTGGACCACCGCACCCCAGTTGACCCGGAAGAAGCACCAGAGATCCGATCGTTGGTTGCCGAGCCTTTCCTTCTTACCTTCCTTGTGCTGTAGCACAGAGGGTCTTTTGTTCTAGAGGGAACCCCCAAAGAACGGACTGACACCAGAGTCCAAGCTGATATGACAGGCTAAGCATCCCAAGTGACGGTCGAAAAGAAGAAGTGTAACACCCAGACACTCCCATGGGACTGGCGTATATACATTGGGGAGGTGTCAGGAGTCCATGTGCATATATTACAAACCGTACATGGAGTGTCTGGGACAGAGGAACTGTTTACACATGTCCTTTTCGCTTCACACTCTTTGGGGGGGTTCTGTTCCTCGAGGCGTTTGGTAGAGGAACATGGAAAACCATGGCGAACCATTTGTGACACTTATGCAGTCAGTACCCGTTTGGGCACGCCTGAACCTTGAAAGCATTGACCATAAAACAGCATAATAAAACATACTGTAATTGGATACATCTTGGGTTTGTTCTATTATATACTTGTAACAGTCAAGGCCTGCAACCGAACCATCATGATCCATTGCTACTGGTAATAGGATAGACCCAAGATACATCCATTGTTTACTTGAAACAACCTCCATGAAACCATAAAACTGGTCCCTTTAATCCACTTCTTCCAATGTGGTCTTGCTGGCAGAAAAGCCGTCATGCCGATGCTTCCGGCATGGCGTGACATCTGTGAGGACAACGGCGGAGACATTGAGGAAGACATCCGGATACGTGCCAACATCTGGGGCCAAGGTGCCTCAGCTGCAGGATGCTGGCTTGACTCAAGGATAGTGATGTTGAAAATCTCCATATATATATATGAAGAGGTGTTTGCATTCAATTACAAAATGGTGGGTATGAATCAAGAGTCTACATTAGCCGATATTAGCAGAGGCAAGAGTAAATGTGTTTTGACCCAGGTTGGCGGTGTGCAATGGTGTGCATGAAAAATTGGGATCCTACCGATATAGATGTAGAGCATTGGTCTACTGGAAAGACCACGAGGTTGGATACATGTAGGTTCCATACATGTAGGTGCAAACCATGCCTCTGAAAGTGCTGGTCATTGCTTTTTTTTGATCATCCTCATTCATTGCAATTTGCGATGAGTTCCATCCATCCTCATCATACCTAGAACCAGGTTATGACATCGATTTTGGACCATTTTGGACCACATACTCATCCCAAATATGCTCCTTTTCCTCTCAAAACGGGGGCCATGCCTGGGTTCTGGGTCATGACCCTTTCACCGCCATTTTCGCGCCTTTTTGAGCTCGCGTGAGCGGGTCACGGCGGAGGCTTCACCCTGGGCTTCAAGTTGGATCAGCGCCCGTACCTCAACCGCGCCAACCTGTCCCAGCGCATCCGCCAGCGCCGCGCGGCGTTGAATGGGTGGGGCTCGGGCGGGGCCCACCGGTTTCGTGTGTTTGGTGCTTGGAACCCCAAGACCCTCAAAATCCATATATGGAATAGTTTGGGGGTTTCCTATTACCTGCAACATATATACCTGCAACAGTCGGTAAACAAGAACATCACTACTAGTTAATGATGTTTGAACAAGGCCCGCAAGCTAATTTGGTCATCCACAGGCCCGGGGTCATCCACAGGGCCCAGGGTCATCCACTGGGCCCGAATTGGATAGACTCTCAAGGAATATTTGTTCTCAAAACCATCTCAAAACCACCCTAGAAGACAGAGGTTTCAGAGCAGATTGCCCAAACCCAAGTATATTTTTCAATAGGGGGTCCATATAAACCACCTTTTGGCCTTTTGGGGTTTGTGCCATTTACCTTGGAACCACCCAACTGTAGGCAACTTCTCCGGTCCCATCTTCATTGTCTGGGCCTTCAACAAAGATAGGTGGATGGGTTGGATGGGAACCTTCTTGTGGCGATCTTTGGGCCTTCATCAGACACAGAAGAGCTGGACATCCGATCAGAACTGGATCATAAGAATCATAAGTGGCGTCTGAAGTCCAATCAGATCATTCGACCGATTTTTAGGGCTGAGGCTTGGACCTGGTCTTGTTTCCACTCACTCATGGGAAGCAAGCCAGCAAGCTGGAAGCAAGTTGCTTCGGTTGCTTTTATGTTTAGAGGTGTTGCTTGCCACATGGATGGATGGGTGATCCTTGTATGGAAGAAGGTTGTAAGATTGCAATGTATGGTTTCCAACCAATTTGGACGCTATATTAATTAAGGTGATTAAGGTGTACCCCCAGATGAGTATTGGAGTGGGTCGGTATTTCCTGGTTCCAAATTGTGCCAAATAAACACTAAAGTTACCACAAGGATTCAAAGGGCTCCTTGTATTTGTTGTTGGTGACTCCTATTTGTGAGTGCTCTTCCCATGTTTTTTTCTCCCTACAAACCTGCGCAAACCTCCTACCAAGGGGAGTTCGACCTCATCATCTTCGGAAGGACCGGGAGGTTCGTCGACTCGACCACTAGAATCTTGATAAATATATACAACCCTCCAAGACCCTCCATATGAAGAGGTTCAACAATCCAAATGTTGTGGTTGTTGTTGATCAACAGAGCGGTCTACTACACGACAATGGGGGGGGATTACTCATCTACATGAATGATGCTTCGCATGAGCGGGTTGACCCCGCACCCCATTCCCTTTCCATCCTGGGTCATGCAAGGATGAACCATTGCAGGGCACTGGGGCGGGCACCCCTGGGGGCCTCCGATCGCTGGGTGGAGAAGCAGGCGAGTGCAGAACCCACGGTCCAAAACCCCAACGGTTGTGCCACTGATGCCCTGAAGAAAGCGAAGGTTTGAGGCGAACGAAAGATGTCACGGAATCCTGCATTCAGGATGAGCCCCTACGAACCCTGCAACTTCTATGCCCCCTTCGGTGATCGTGCCCATGCGGTCCCCGAGTATTACATGGATGTGCGCCCTGGCGGGGTGAGTTCGGGTGAGTGCAGTAAATTTTACCAAAGAGACACACCAAGCAAGATAGTAGGTGATGCCTTGATGCATTGTTTACATAGGTTGACAAAATTTTCACGGTCCTGTGAATGTGTTCATTCTCGAAGAGGCTACTGGTAGCGCGTTCATTCAAAGCACACGGGTCAATCAGAAGTGGCGTCCACTCCCTGAAGCAAACCACGAACGAGTTCCAGTGAATGGCACCACCGGCAGATTGGTCTTCGGCAGGTGGCACAGACCCTAAGAGGTGGTCTATATGAACCCCCATGTAATTAAAGAACATATTGAGGTCTGTGACAGTCTGTGCCATCTATTCTGAAACCACTGTCAACTTATGGTGATTTCAGGGAACATCCCCTCTCTTGGGAGCCTTCCTGTGGGTGGCACTCTCTTGGGTTTCGTTTTGCTGTGAGTGCAAGTCCTGAGTGTTGGTGCTGGGTCCCATAGGATTCCATCAACAGTAGGGACAGTTATAATTAGTAGGCTTTGGGTTGGGTTTGTGTGAAGGTTGGATTTCAAGGAGTTTCCTTTTGTATTTGTTGCATCAAAATCAATTGCCAACGCATCCTCAGAGCCCCGCTTGCGCTGTCCCCAGGTCGCGGTTTTACCCCAAGGAGCGAGTCGCTCTCCTTTACGGAGATGACTCAGGTGGGAGAGGCAGAAGTTTTGGAAGGGTTCATGAGCATTATGAGGCATGCCGATTGGATATGATTTTTCGCATCTTGTTCGCGCTCCACTGATTCATTTTGGGAAGTACTTTAGGCTGTCGTTGCCCGACTAGATCAGCAGGCGTCCCTGTGCCCAACATCTTGAGGGAGGGAGGCATAGATTGCGTAGATGATCCGCATGGTGTGACTGTGGAACCAGGCAGTTTCGATCCCATCCGTCACAAAAAAACGCTCTGGAAGATGCCCACATGGAAACTGAAAACGACTGAGTCGTAGAGAACAAAGTCTTCCAAAAGGTCAATTTTCATAATTTTCCTGTTCCATGTGGGACTTTTCCCGGGTGTATACTGTATATAGTATATAATATATATATGACTTAAACAATTGCACCAAATGAATCTGATGAATCGGAGATGCTTTTCGAATCGCAAGATGACCGAGAATGATGCGACCACATCCACATGTTGGGCGAATGTGCTTCCTCGATTCTAAGTCAAGACGTTCACCTCTTGAGCTTTGGTAGGGCGACATGGTATTGGTCGTTTTTGTTGGTTGATGACCTCTTTGCCACTTTGTGGAGTTGAGCACCCCAACAATCTCCAAACGCATCTGGGAAACATGCCACGCACCTTGCGAAGAGGTGTTCGGTGCACTCGAATGAATGATGCCAGCCCTAGATCAGAGAACCCATTCATATCCATTGACATGGACAAACAACATTCCTGCATTCAGAAGCTGAATGGAATTGGTTCATTCTCATCACTCAGCAAGCCTGGAGAGTTCTGGCAGTTGTTCTGAGGTTTGTTGGATGGAAGATTGCTTTGTGGAAGAGTCGTGCATGAATATCGGGTCATCACACTACCTTGGCGACCCCAGCAAGTTCTGAGTCGCCTTCGTTTTTGCACGCTTGGTGACCCCCGCAAACCCGCTTAGTTCTTTCACGGACTGGACTCGACAAGAAAAAAACGCTAGCCTTGCCAGGCATCGACGATGCCGTGATCCGCACACAGCTCTATCGAAGCCTGGCGGCCATTCTTCTCTCACCGCTGAGACCGGGAGAAGAACTGTCGGAGAAATCCAGAAAGCACAGACGAGTCAGCCCAGTAGTCAGCGGTGTGATACACTGCAAGGGCATGCAAGGACAAGACGTGTTGAAGTGGTTTTACTATTCCATTCGCCAGGAATGGGCACCATGAACACGGGCCTCGGCATCGTCTTCCTCCGAGAGATGTTGCCTTTCGTCTCGGAAGGCCGCCCTCGGCCGGTGGCCTCGCGCGAGCGTTCTTGTGGGTTGGACCAACAGGTGGCTTTTGCGGCGGCTGAAGGAGCAATTGGGGGAAGGAGAACCTCCCAAGTTTCATCTAGTTTTTGGGGTCTACATGATCTTGCTGGGGTCCCATGGTAGTTGCCGGGATGTTTCTGATAGTTTCCTTCAATTCTTGGTGACACGATCAGTCTTGAGATGCATCGTTCACCCGTTCTTGCTGCATCCGGTTCGGCACGGCCATCGAGCGAAAGGATGCCACGTCCCAAAGAGAAGAAATGGTCCAGCACCAGTTGGCCATGCGAGTGCTTTTGGGGACATTTGTTTTTTCCTGGTGAATCACCACCTGCGGTAGAATGGTGATTTGCCCACTGCAAAGCATCAATGTATAGATATTATACACGATACTGCGTGTTTGTAGACGCTGACGAAGCAATCCTGCTAGCAGACCATCTTCAAATCCATTCATCAAATCGGTCAACGTGATGATGCATGCATGCAAAACCGCTGCGGTGGGACGGGGCGCATGTCTTCTAAAAGCAGAGCAGTGTATCAGAGCTCCACAGTGTCGGAGCAAAGCTTCGGGTCGAAGGCGCCCCTGGTGAGACCCTGCGCCCGGTGGACGGCCGTGTGCTGCAGCCGGGCTGCTTCTATCAGGCGCTCGGCCTGCGGCTGAAGAGAGAGGGTCCCAAGAAAGGACATGTAAAAGGGATAGGGTGAGTGGCCACAGTGATATGCCATAGCCTTAAAGGCGGATAGGCTGGGATAGGCTGGGATTGCCTGTTCGTGCCATATTGCCAAAAAAATATATATGTCATGCACAATGCACAGGCAGGTCATTCACCCTTTGCACCTCCTTAACGAGTTGGATCAAGTATCGGTTGTCTCCCCCGAGTGTTGCATCAAGACCAACACTGACCGCAGACTACAGCACATGTTGCATCAAAAAGCCCGTGTTCCGCAAAGTGTTCGCTTCTCAGCAGCCCACAGGGGGGTCGTAAGTTGGATGTTATTCTTGGCCCACGACCGAGGCTGTCGAGGAAGCGGAGGAAGGATGGTCCTTTATGCGTTGTTTGGGAACACAAGTCCCAGCTACATGAGCACTAGGTGAAGAATGAAGACCAACAAACAAAAACCATACAGAACTAACAGTCAGTCTTCGGGGATTTTACAGAGGTTTGTTCTCATGTGTTGTTAATTTGATCTTCGGGCTGTAGAAATGGTGATAGATTCCCGGAAACAAAAATTCCCTCAACAGGCTGGATGAAGTCCACATGTGCGCACCAAGAACCAGAAGCACCCGTTGGAAGCTCGAGACTTTTATCGATGTTGGGAATGGGGGATCCAAAGGAAAACTTAGCACGATACAAAATCATATGTTTTACCGTGTGTTACCTACCAGGACTAACCAACGGGTGCCCAATGGACCACCCAAACACTAAATACTTGCACTTGATCTTCATTGGATACGCATTGGTAGAGCCAGAAACTTTTTCACCGATCTTCTGGATTACTTTGTGCAGACTTACACCGATACTTGTCCATATAGTTATGCTGCCATGATGGCCTCTCTAGAATTCTCACACCAGGAGTGGCTGACGTTCTTTGAACTTTGGCGATCCTCTGCGTGTGATGTTTGCCTATCCTCCTGTGTCCCTCGTTAGCAGTTCCGAACTCCGAAACAAACGATGCCGTTGTTCGACCTGGGATGGGCAGCAGGTGGTCTGACACATCGCCCGGCAAACTGTGGGACCCCCCTGTAGCTTTGTAGATGTTGTTGGTAGGGTTCACAGACCACAGAACCCTGAAAGATCATGTTTCAACATGGATTGTGTTCTGTTTGTTTCCTTATGTTTTGCTGTTCACAGCGTTGTTTAGGGCAGCCAAAAAAAACAATGGTGTTTTGAATGTTTTTCATATTTACACCCCGGAAGATGAACATGGAACCTCAAAACCACTCGGTGTCTTTACGGAAAGTAGTCTTCCAGTCTGGTCCATTCTCAGGTTCCACGTGGGTCCGTCCTGGGGCCCAGGCTGCCCGGAAGGCGCCCGTCCATTGTACCTCAGGTGGACCGTTCGGTACGCTTGGGCCCAAACCAGGCGCCTACATCAGTCGTTTCCAACCACCGTACCTCAGAAGGTACGAGTTGATGTGGATGCATAGGGAGTGTAAACTGGTTTCACTATGTTTGTGCCTGACGGTGCCGCCCAAAGCTTGTTCGAGATTTGCAATTAGACTGCTTGCGGGGTTGGTGAGTGTTGTTAACTCTTCATGTAGGAAACCCTCCACAAAAGAAGATGTTGATGCCTGGTCCACAAGAAAAAATACTCCAAACGCCTGAGCTGAGAGAACTCGTGAGAACTCCAAACGCGAATTTGAATTGATGGGGTTTGGCTATGGATCAAAACCCTGTAGCATCCTGTAGCCCTTTTTGACCTTTGCAACATGCATAGATTCCACTAAAGGGATGTCAACCTTCCATGTGTGGTAGGGTGAAGTTTTTGAACCACACCCAAGTCGGTAAGGCCAAGGTTCTCTCAAGGTAAGCGCAGCGCCGCGCTTGCGCACGAGCAGCGAACCACCCGCTATGAGGTGGTCGAAGGCAACTGCGAGGCAGTCGAGAAGTTGAAGCAGCGCCTTGGCTGAAAAGTATTGTTTTTCTCCATCCACGGACCAGTAGGTCATTCCCACGCCGCCGGGCTGCCGGATCTACGTCATTCCGAGTACTTTGGTCCGTGCCACTCTTCGAGTCTCATGGATCGATGTTTTGCGATGTAAAAGAACCCTTCATGACCCCACTCCTCAGGATTCAAGAGGCATCTCTCCCAGACATGGCAGTGCACATGGCAGTGCTATGCTAAATTGACCCCTTTTCAACCACCCTCGGCTATATGATGGTATTATGATGGTATATGTGCATGTACGTATGCCATGTTTCACAGTATGCTTGGGTTTCAGCATCCCAACATTGGAGCTGAGGAGCTTGAGCTACGAGCTACTGCCACCTGAGGATGAGGTGATCCACCAACAATTCTGTGACTGGGAGCGACGTGTTGTGGGAGGAGACAGGGTGAAGAGAGGACCATGTCAGGGACATGACCGACACGTGTTTGTGGGATTCGGAACGCCAAGAGGCACCGGAACATGCAGGAACAAATGTTTTTTTTGGGGATTGAAGCCCATATCATATTCATATCCGTATATGTCCTATTATTTCCCAATGAGTTTTTTTGTGGTTTTCTGACACAATCTTGAATGGGACTTGCTAGCCGCTAGCCAAACCTTGTGGTACACCTATATGTCATGGACCCCCTCCAATGAGAATCCGCCCAGAAATGGCCGACTGAGAAGCTTCTCAGGTTGGGCTGGCTTTGTGCTGAAGGTGCGTCACCGGGGTTCGACACCGACAGGGGACTGGTGTTGGTTTGAGGACGACTGCCATGTGTTTTTCAGAAATGGGCCAATGGTGCAATCAGGGTAACATTCAGAGTTTGGTGCTTTATAAGCATGTTCTGGGGATTGCCAGCTCTTGTCACGACTCTTGTCCACTCATGACTTGATTAACCGGCTGCCAGCGAAACCGCGCCCGACTCCGTGGCGCAGTGGACAAGTTAGCTGTTCCTGACTGAGTTTCGCGACAGGCCAAGAAAGTATTGGCCATTGTTCTTTCCATGCTTCTAACAGGGCTGGACCCTTCTGCGCTGCACCACATCGGATGTTTGCCATGTAGAATACGGTTTACATTGCCTGGAGCTGGAAAACATGTGCCGAGAGAACGCGCCCAGGCAGCAGCTTTGGTGCAGTACTATCAGCCAGATGCTTGTTTGGATGACCTGCACCTTGAAGGTGTTTGGAGGTGGGCGTTGCAGATGGATTCTGCGCCTTTTGGGACCCCGTGTGCAACCGGTCAACCGATCTCACATCCGGATGCAGGAATGGCATGAGAACTGGCATGATGCGCTACCTTACTTGGTCACCAGATTTTGCCCAACACTGGACTATGCTTATAGACCCCTAAATAGATAGAACATTATAGAGTATTATAGAAATGTGTCTTTTCCCACAACAAATTGTATTGGAAACTGTGCAATTCTATCTATGACTGAGGACCACTATATACCACGTTATAGTTTGTTTACTTTGGTTTCTCAGTTTCTCACTGGTCATGGAAGGTCATTGGCCGACCTACTTGGATGAGTGAAAATCACCTCCAATGTGTGAGAGAAGGCCGAATCGACTTGGGTGAGACTAATCGACTTGTTTTCTTATGTGTCCTTGTCTTTGCAGGGCCTACACTCCCCCAGATTTGCGTGTCCCAGGGTGCATATGGGACTAGTCCCTAACATGTGCAGCTTTGGTGCGATATTTTTTTGGGCAATAACCGGAGAACACGGTTTCATAATGAGTTTAAAAACGACCCAGCATGCATGGAAAAACATGATTAACCTGTCCCATGACAGAAGAGATGCCAATTTTCGTCACGGGCTATGTTAGTTCTGTTTTATAATGACTTTAGTCTAGATTCCCAGGATCACATTGCAAGCCAAACACCTCTACGCAGCTAACCTGTCCAAATCACATGTTTGCAAAAACAACTTTTGAATCGCTAACGTGTCCTGCTTATAGATCTGATCTTCCGGGTCAACTAACTTAACCAAGAATAGAAGTAAACAGCCTTTAGGGGGATACGTCAATAACCGGGAGAGTATCTGTCCTGACACTGGAACTTCTTGTCGTGGAATTCGCTACAAGCGGGTGCAGCGGGGTCGAACCACACGTACTGGGGCGACTCGACTTGCTTCGGCTGCCGAAGCGACTGTCGTGACGTCTTTTGACAAGACCCAGAAGCGACGTGTCTAACATTCATGCCTTTCGTATCCTTTCGTCGCCTTTCGTCGCCATAAACCTCTTCGCGAGATCGGACATTTTTCCAAGGCACTGCCGCATCTTCTGCGAGATCTCCCGTGATCGCTACACGCGTCTGCTGCAGAACGCCCCGTCCAACGGCTTCTTCCGAGAAACGGGCGCCTTGAAAACGGAGATGGTTTTGATACTTGAGACCTGGAAACCAAGTGAAGGTACAGCACTTGATTGGTTTGTAGCCGGTTGAATATGGCGGGCCGGTAGGGCGGTAGGGCGGAAGTTTGGGGCCAACGACGCCAGGAATCATCCCCAGCAGGTTCCATAGATTGAGTCGTGCGCACAGAACATATCTCTCCACACTGGAAGTGAGCGTTCACAAAAATCAGGCACGATCTTTTTTGGGTGTTCCGCTTGTTAGAAAGAGATTTGCGCACGAAAACTGGCTCCAGGAGTCACTCCACAGGAGGTGCTGCTGCTCCTCTCCCAGGGCTGTGCGTCTGGCCGTTTGGCGCTCACACTTCCCGCCGAGCTCCCTGGTCAGGAGAAGATGTTGCTTTTGACTTGAGTTGGGTGGTGGTTTCAGATATGTTCTTCAATTGCGTTCAATTTGTACTTAAGATGATTGAACCTGACTAAAAGTTCTCAAGTGAGTTGAGCCCATCAACAACACATCCTTCCAAATGGATCCACATGGGACCCGGCCGGCCCTTTTAAAGACGATGTTCCTCTATACACATGGCTTGGAAGTGCCACTTCCTGAGTGCTTGGCACAAAGATGAGTGTAAGGCCTCGGGCCTCGGGTCTGGGCCATTTGCCGCTACAAAGCAACGTTTTCTGGGTCCTGACCCCACGCAGTCCTGACCCTGGCTCGTTGGTTGTGGCACACATCAATGAGTCGAGGCCGTCGAAGGACCATGAGAATCCAGAATTCAGCTTTGCCAGCGAGAAGTGTCCAACATTTTCTCCAAAGGCATGCCGCGCTTGGCCTTTGGAGCCGTCCCAAGCACGTTTGGCACATCGTTTCAAGCAGCACATCCGGTCCGAAGATGCGCCGAAGACGCGCCGACCGCCTGGCACCATATGGGGGTGCTATGGGCCTTCGAAGTTCTTCGACAGGCATTGAAACGTGGGTCCTTCAGCTGGACCTAGCTTGCCCAAGCTGGTACAAGTAACGTGCTTCAGCTGGAAAATGTGGGTTCTTCAGCATATCTGGTCCATAGCTGCTCTTCACTCCAAAGCTTGACCAAGTCCTGGACTTTTCCCTGAGCGGTTGTAGCGAGCGTCTGGGCTGGCGAACGCCTGCACGCCTTCTGGAATGCGACCATATCTGTACCCTGTCGGCGCTGTCCGCTGCACCTGTCGGCAGTTGCAGAATGACCACCAGCTGGCGGCCATTGTGTTAGACAAGCTTTCAGCTGTGCTCGCGTCAGACAGCATCTAAAGCCCTGGGGCCTTTGAGCAAGCAGCCACTGCCCACTGACAACCCTAATCATGGGGAGTGGAGTGTCCTAATTACATTCTTTGTGGCTGAGAGGCTTTTTTCTCGGAGCGTGGCCACTCGGTCACTCCCTTGCCCAAGTCATTTCCACTAGTCACTAAAAACTCGCAAAGGAGCACGTCTCTATTGCCATGGCACGGGCATGCACGCACGGGCCAACCTTGCACTAGTCAGAACTTGGTCCACACTGGAAGCCACCCTTGTGCTTGCAGAGACGCGGCCGTGGACCAACAGTAAGTTGATCAGCCACCAACAAGGGCGGCGGCATTTTGCAGGCATTTTTTTCTCCACGCTGGCCTGCCGCATGGCGAGAATGGCGTGTGGAAAAAAGCGGATGGTGCCAATTTTGGGTGTAAGATGAAATAAGATGTCACACCAGAGGGGTTGTTCTCACCACCAGTGGCTTCAGGAGATCCTCTTCTTGTCAGACCGACCCTGGTCTTCACCTTTGATGGGTGAATGGCAAGCGCGCCTGTGGCTGGCGCAAGGCGGCTGAAGAGCTGAGAAAACCCGACTGTTGTCATGGGGGGTCGATTTTATCAACAGTCTATTAGGGTGGAGTCCATCGCTACTAGGGTGGAGGCCATTGCTATTTTGTTCCTTTTGCTACTAGTACCATGCTGACTCCATCGATGTCATGTCGAGCCCCCCTGCAAAAGACATAGAGTCATATATGAGTCAGGTCATGTCAGGGGTCTTGCTCACCAATTGCAAAGGGTTGAGAAATGGTTTCATAGCAACGCGGGGTGAATTGATATAGAGGACACACCGATCATGACCGATCAGTGGAAGTTTAGACTTCTTATTCCTAGGATGGCACCTAGCGAGGTAGACAAGTTGGAGGTAGGGGAGTGCTGGAATTCATTGAAAGCACTTGGATGTCTACAGGCAGGGATGTGGCAGATACAGATCAGTACATACTTGTCATCACACTGCAGGCCAGACTTTAATCAGGAATGAGGTAATGATGGTGTATCCTGTATTCTGGATTGGCAAGGTGATTCAGTGATGTTGTATTGTACTCCCTGCCAGACTGACTGCCGGAGGTTGAGCACAGCCTTTTATTTATATACATACATCTATATAGTAAACGGCTTGCCCAACCTCTACATGGATTTCGGAAGAGTATGACAAAGTGAATAAGTTTCAACAGCTTCCTTGTCGGAGTTGTATGGCCCCCCTTCCGTTTCTGACGTCGAAGGTCCGACTGGGAAGGCGTAAGCTGAGCTGTCAGACAGCGAATTCGAGGACATGAAGACAGGAGTGGGACCCTACCAACTCCTACAAACCGTGAATTCAGTTGGGAGTCTTCAGGTGTGTTCAGGTTGTTTGAGAGTTGTCAGGTCGTTTCCTAGATGTGTCCTTTTGCCTTTTGCCATGTCGATGGCGGAACCACGGGTCGTTTTTGTTCGGACGTGGGAGGCTCTCGAGCCGTGGCTACATGAGCTCCACCCGATCGACACGACCTGTTTGGGACTGTCATCTTTCCCGATCGGTTGCGGTGGTTGACCTGGGGTTGACATCATGTCGGCATACCCCAGGGCTCCAAATACCTTCTGAGGCACTTGGAGTCCCAAATAGGTCATCTCTGGGGATTGGGACGGCCCAGCTTCACGAGGCTTCCGTCTCCATTACACCGGCAGCTCGGCAGAGGAGGCCGTCGATGGGTGCGATGGAGCAGGGTTCAACTTCGGATTCCTGGTCCATCTTGGATTTAATAGGCTGAGCCACGAGCTACCGACTGTTGTAGTCAGGACACCCCAAAAAGCAGGTTAATTCTAGGTTCCCAGACACTCCATGTATGCCATATATGCCTACATTGACCCCTCAAACCACCCCAATGTAGGCATATATGGCATACATGGAGTGTTTGGGGTTATATATATATAAGTTAATTAATTGGTCCGGTTCTTGGAAGTTCAGCTCCCCAAGGCGTCCTTTGGGATTATGGAACGCATCGAAAATCAGACTGGGCAGAAAACAGACTGGGCAGCTGTTGAAACGACTATATATCCATGACATGGTTCTTTGAAGGCCATATGCCATATCACCCACTCAAACGCAGCTTCCTTTCTTGGTGTGGGTGGAAACCCCCAGACACCTCACCTTGGTATATGCCATCAATGGGGCCAATGGATGTTTCTCGGAAAATAGCCTTGGCGTAGGTTTATTTTTTGGATAATCCCTTAGTTGATCCTGGAGATGAGAGGTTTTTGTACACTTTCTCCCAGCAGCATGTGGTTCACTGCAAAGCTCGGTTGAGGTTGAGGGACGCTTTTCCATTTAGCTCGGTGTGTGGCTTTGCTTGTTTGCAGTGGCGGATGTGCCAGATGCCCTCAGTGTCTGTACCAGATGCCCTTAGTGTCCAAAGT
Organism: Durusdinium trenchii; assembly: GCA_963970005.1. NCBI lineage: Eukaryota > Dinophyceae > Suessiales > Symbiodiniaceae > Durusdinium > Durusdinium trenchii. Next base: position 1,100,971 of record CAXAMN010010335.1, read on the forward strand.
CGTGGCCAATGGCGTTTGCACGGAAGTTCTCCGAAGAAATGGGTGGAGGGCGGCTAACTTCCTTTCTCGAACAGCTTAGCAGCTAGCGCTTTGGGCTACTCTTTTTTGCAGCCAAGGGCAATCCTAAATACCAATAGGATGCCATTGGGACTTGAATTCGTGGATCAGATGATGCAGCTCCAAAAACACATGCAGCTCGGCTGCTCGTCTATGCCGCAAAGGTGCAGTGTCAAGAGGACTTGGCTGCCAATTCAGTATGCCAACTCAGAACACCTCAGAGCCTGAGATGGTCGGCTTTGGAAAGCCTGGGTTTCAGGGAGTCAAAATGTGTTGCATCTCTTCACGCTTGCAGGTGCCGGTACGCTTGCAGTCAGCCTATGAGCAGAAGCATTTGATCCTGGCAACCAAAACCGCACCTTGGACCTGGAAGATTATTCGTAAGCGGCAGAAAAAGGACTGAGATGATAGATGGACAATGATGGACCACTGCACTAATTACGTGTCTCCTTCCGTATGTCGGTGCACGTATGTCGCTGGACTTGTAGTAGGCTGCGACACCTGCAGAGTAGTACACGTTTGGTAGATGATTTGCCCATCATGACCCAGTCGTTATCGCGGTTTATGCAGTTTGTATGTGCAATGTTATCAGTTTGGGAGCGTCACTACTTCGGACATGGTGTTGACTCAACAAAAAATCACATACTAAAACATCAAGCTGTAGACATGACATGACTGTATAAAGTACATCAAAAGCTTTCAGGCAATGTCCTATCTGTAGTACTTGGATTACTTGGCGCACTTCTGCATCTGAGGACTGTCGCTCCTTAAGAGCTGGGAACCTCAGATCGGATCGCGCCTGTGGCCGTCGCCTTACGCCTGGAGGCGTTGCGCGGGTGAAACCCCATGGAACCGGTACATGGTATAGATGTTTTCATGACAGGGGGATTCATGATGTTTCACTTAGATGTATTTGAGTAGCCTGATGTACCCCTCCTTTGGTCAGACTATGCCTATACTAGTCTTCACGTATTGGTTTCCCAGATTCCCTTGTTGAGGACTGGAGTCTTCTTCCTGGGTATCATCAACTTCCAGGGCCCATCGATGGATGGATCATATCCTTGCCCCGATGGATCCACACCCCTTTTTCCGAGGGTGATGTACTTTGACACTGACAGATTGCGATTTCGTCCAGTGGTGCCCGAACCTGAGAAGGTTGGCAGTGAATCCGTCGATTTGTCCTAGGCATTCAATTCATCCGTCGCCTGGGCTCTCTTCGGGGACAGCGCTCAAGATACTCGAGGGCACCATGCGCTTCCATGCTTGTTGGAAGGCAGGAGAAGGCAGAAGGTGCCGGTAGATTGTACCTAGCACAGTTCAAGAATTGTTCAAAGCTCAGAAAGAATGTGTCCAGACTGGGCTTTCACTACTGCCCAGACCATGCAAGCGACCGCCTGCCATATTATGTTCTGTAGGAGGCTGCTTTGGATCTCTCATCTAAAAACATGTACTATATCCCTCAGAGTCCATGGACCCTTAAAAGTAGGACCTCCGCCGAGGAGGTCCTTAAAAGGCCGATGTCCGAGAAACCATAGAAGTTGCTGGGTTTCACCGCCGAGGAATCCGAGGAAACCCAGCAAAGGGGATGGATCCTGTGAAACCTTGGTCCACAATTAATTTAATCACAACCCTGGTCGTGAGCAATCTTGAAAAACGTCCCCTCATTCAGATTCATAGAAATTGCGCACAAAAGTGTGTAGGATGCCATGCCAATGCTCACGATTGCTCACGATTGCTCACGTTTTGCTGGGGGATGTTGTTTTCCTGTTGAGGTTGTTTTGTGCCTTAGAGGACCTCCGAGGTACTTTTCAGGACCTTTGCTCACGCTGGCTCACGCTAGCTATGAGCAGACAGCAAATAATGAGGGTGTTGATTATTTTATTTGGTGGGAAATAAAGGTCTGGAATTGCACGATGCCAAATGTCCTCAATCAAGCCAACACCAGCAGTGAGGGGCCATCAAATAGCCCCCCTCGCCGATGCTCTTTTTAGGACCTCCGACCTTGAATGGAAGATTATCGCCGATGTTCTTTTTATATAGGACCTCTTTTCTCAACAAATCCGAGGACCCTACAAAGTAGGACGTCGGACTTCCAGGGATATACTAGTATATAGTACTATACACATGATTATAAAAATGCAAAACATGCAATCTGAATCCCACACCGGCTCACACACCCTGGCGCCATCGTATCCCGCTCGACCACCTTCGCTCAACAGGCTTCCAGCCACAGCACGTGAGTCTGGAGCGGGGCTCTGCGTCGCTCGGAGGAGGAGCCAACGCTTGGGCCTGGAGGAGGAGGAGAAGGAGGAGGAGGAGGTGATATGTTTTTCCTGGTTGTTGTGTCCATCTTAAAGCTGAAATCCACAGATTGGGTGAATGTTCGTAGTTTGGCCAGGCGGCCCAATCAGCGAAATGAGGACAATGAAGTGAAAGAAATCTAGAGAAGTGACGACACAAGAGTTCACAAGGGCATACCCACTGATTTGAAGAAGTCCATTTGAAGATCCAGATTGAAGAACCACAAAGAATCACATATATAACTTCAATCATTGTCAATCGGTTGGATGCATTTTGATTGTAGTTACCGTAGTTACCTGATGTTACTCTTTGCTTTCCTCTTGGCTGTGTACAGATTTTGAGGCACGCTGTGGCTCTCCTCCTGGCCGCGGGCTTTTGCCGCTTCAAGGCGCACGAATTGCGGGGTGATCCGACAGCCTCAGTGGCGGCAGGGTTCGACAACTCCCCGCGGACACGGACGTTTGCCGAAGCGAGAGTGGAGAGTGGTCGGTCCGCATGGAACAGCATGTCCGCACAACTGGAACAGCTCGGCTCGGATGGATGGTGGCTTTGGACAACCCCTGATAAACCACCTGAAAGGCCTGAAAGGCCTGCCATCAGATCAGTCCCAAGACGGTTTGTGGAACATAGGCGGCCATCTTTAAGTGCAACACATGGAAACACCCAGGCCCAGGGACAAACAGGCGAACCAACGCCTGTTCTCACGATACTGTCATGGCTTCGAATGTGAGAGCCTTTGCTACTACACTCCCTGAGGTTCTCAGAGGAGTTCACATCAACTCACCTCTTCGATCGACGGTCAAAACCAGGTCGTCGGGGGCCATGCCATCCTATCTACGGTGGCCCGGCGTTCCAGGGAGTGTAGTACCCCCCCCCAAATCCTGCCTTGACAAATCAGACGGTACCAGGACCAAAGTGACCGTCCTTGAGATCCCAGTGACGGCGGGTCGGTCACAACTCGTCCCGAACAAAGAGGTCACGTATACATCGTATACAGACTCCAACGAGGTCACGTCCTGAAGGTCCTGGTATACATTCTTCCTTCTCTCACCCACCTTCCACCGCGGCCAACGCTTCCTCCTCCTACCCCTTCCGGCTCGGTGCACCAGTCAGGCTCCCTCCCTCGTTCCCGGTCATCCGGCTCCGCCGCAGGTGACCCGTTGGCTCCTCCGGTCCTTGGGCAGTCTCTTCGGGGAGTCGGCCTCTTGGGCGTCCGAGGTGGTCTTTTTGTTCGTGGTCGCTCACAGCCATCGTTGAACGACCCGAAAGCAGCTCCTTTGTTGGTGCCTCCAGAAAAGGTCCCTCTCACCCACGCTAGCCTCGTGTCCGCGCCCAGAGTCAACAGGGTTGAAGAAGGCCCAAGAGCCGCCCGCAAACACCAATGGTTTGAGCTCTGCGACCGCCATATACCGCCATTTCATCCACCGTCTTTCACCGACCGACCGACCCATGTGGGACAAGACCTCCGGTGGCAGTGTTGGAAGGGGTGAGGGGGAGGGGGAGGTACATCGAATTACCATATGCGGTTTCAGAGGTTCGATGGCACAACCCCTTCAATGTCCTGTAGATGGTGCACCACCCAACTCGGGGGCCCTTGTGACATCTAGTTATTCTCCATCCACAACAATCCTCACGCTCCAAGATGCTCTAAGGCAACCGATGTCCAACATGGCCTCCACTGGCAGAACGCCACCGCCCTTCTCAGCGATGCGCCCGTGCTTCTTTCGGGCGCTTCGCTGCACGCGCAGCGCTGCGAAGAAAGACTGCGAGTGGGTGAAGCGCTGCAGTGGCCGGTGGTGGCAAGTGGGTGTGACGTAAGGACTAAGGACCTGGGTGGAGTGCGAGTAGTGGTAGTTGAACTCCAACTTCTAACTTGGACCTCACGGCTTTGTTTCTTTGAGACCATCAACCTGGAATGTGGAACATTGACTGCACCTTATAGACAGGTGCGTTATGTTGGGAGGTGGAGGAGGGAAACCAACAAAAACACAAATAACTTTGAGAAGCATATCTTTGCAGTGGCAGAAAGAAGGGATACCGCGATAACTGAAGGATCAGGTTTCCGGAGAGCGCTTGGATTGGGGATTGATTTGTGATCTCCCACTGCAAAACTAGCTCCTAGGTCCTTCACTTCCAAGTGTACACCCGAAAACAAGAAGCGAGGGCTGAAAGCTGAGGGCCCCTTACTCCGTTGGCCAAAACGTGAAAACCGCGCAGAACCAAGGACAACCAAATTCCTCCCCAAAAAGCCACATCGCGTGCTGAACGAAGCTGCGCTTGTTTCTTCTTCCACACGAAGGCTCACAAGTCATGAGGATCTTGGAAAACTCCGTTTGCGAACTTCAAACCACATGGGTCGGTGGTCCGAAGCTTCGGATCAGGGATCCAGGGTTGCCCCCCCCCCAAACAAGTCTTAGACCATATCATGGGACTGGAAGAGTCAAATACATAATACATGTGCCCTTCCAACAAACATGGAATCTGACCAGGAACCCCGTGTTTGTAGAGGAACATGGTCCACACTGAAGCATGATCGTTGAAGAAAAGAGCCTAATATATATCCATCCATCTACCACCTTCCAGCCTGGATGGCTTGGGAGATAGGTCCCCCACATGACTCGCATGACCCAGACGTCTCACAACTGCACGTCTTTCTCCCTGGGACCTGGCTCGAGCCACACGTATGCCTTTTGAAGTATTAAAGGGGTCAGCTGGGACCTCAGAGCAGTGTTCTGGCGGATGGGGGGGCTGATGGGAGTGTGGAGAGGAGCTTCAGGTTTATTGGGTTTGGGATGATTTGGTGCTGGACACTCGGAGGTCATGCCATGAGAGCATTCCTGAAGTATGCAGTATACACATGTATCATGTATATGCATACTTTGGCCTCTGGAGTTTGTCCAATTACTACTTTCGTGTTTCAACGCGGGCCCACATGAATCCTTTCTACACCAGGTATCCCAAAGCTCTTGGGGACATTTACTCACTTGCTGAACTCTATCATGTGTCCTTCACACCGCTGACTCAGGAAGGGCCAATGATGGTTGTCCTCACCTACACCAGAGATCATTCTTCCCCTCGTCACCCTATATATATAATCACCCTGGAGTAGATAGAATGGACTAATTTTCAAAAAAACAATTCACTCCTCAAAACCGGCCCTTCCAAACCCCATAGATAGAATATGGTTGTAGGGGCTTCTCTTCCTTTTCCTTTGTTGTCCTTTTCCTTCTTTGTTCGTTCTATTTTCTGTTCGTTCTAAAGAAAATATAAAAGGAAAGGAAAGCTTAGATAATACTCACAGGAACAGAACATGAAAATAACAAAGGAGCAAATACCGGAATGGGAGGAGGTGATAAGAATCTAATCAGTATATTCTATCTATAGGGTCAGTCTTCATAAAATGAAAGGGATGTCAAAAACCCTGAGTTTTTTCAAAAAGAAAAACACCCCTACGAAAGTAGTTCTATCTACTCCAGGATGATTATATATATATATATATAGCTGGAAGCCAGCTCCTCCTTCCGCCCCTAACCGACTCATCCTTCCCATCTCCCGCCATCTCCGTTCTCGTCGCCCGTTCGATCGACTACCCTTCCATCGTCCGTGCCGTCCGTCCGAGGGGCCATGGTGCAGACGGACTCGGGCCGCCCAGAGTCCGACTCGGAGGGCACGTCCCTCGGCGCGGACGAGAGGGGAGGGGAGGGGAGAGGCGGAGAGTTCGCATAAAGAGAAAGTGTAGTGAGAAGATGTGTAGAAGATGGTTGGAGAAAGAGATGGTATACGTTTGAGATGGTTGGAGAGGGTTTTTTGGGAGGTGAGAAGTAGGTCCGGTGGGCAGAATACACACAACTGGATGGAGAAGAGATGAGAAAAGACCCATGGCGAGGAGGACATGGGAGGACATTTGTTGCAACTCCTGACAGTTCCCTGGAAGCCCTAGAAACCCAGGCACTCAATAATCCAGCAACCAGCCATCTAAAGAATTTGTTCTATTTGGTTTACTGTACTGGGTGGTGGTTTCAGATATGTTGATGTTTCAACCTTTATATGCTCGGGACGATTTTTCACTCACATCGTCTCATATGTTTTGGAAGTCCGTTGAGCCGTTTTCACCCACCAACCACCAACCAACCCAATTGTGGTACCTTACTCGCAACGGCCGCATGCCGTTCCGCATCCCGTTCCCGGCTTCCGTTCCGGCTTCCGTGGGACCGGTCCTTCGGGCGCCAGGTCCGATGCCGAAGACGAGGACAAGGCTTATGTCCGGGTCTCACGCGCCGAGCTCATGAGAGGCCACAGGCGAGACCGGCCACGCGGGGCACGGTAGGCCACGGTGGAACGGGGGGGGGGATGGAAACAAGGAGCGGTCGTGCCCTTTGAATATGGTCTCTCTAATCTCTCCATCTGTTTAGTTGTTTTCTCTTCATCTATTTAGTTGTTTTTATTTTTTGAATTCTTCATGTCTTTCTTTCTTTATTTTTTTGATATATATATATATATATGTTTATATTAGTTTGTATAATTCTATGTATCTATCATGTTATTATATATATATATATGTAGATTTCCACATGTATTAACATATAGTGTGGTAGGGAATGCATTAACATATATCTCAGAAGGCGGATGTGGTTGGAGCCCCAATATTTATTTTTGCAATATAGTTCCAGTGGGTTCCGCCACCAGGGTGCGCTACCCAGGAAAACGTGGATCACCTTTAACCGTTTTCTTGGGGGGGAATCGAGGAAACCTCACTGTAGCTCACAAACAAGTGGATGGGGAATCACGGAAAAAAAGATAGCTGCGAGCAGCAGTGGATTGTGGGAGAAATCAATGAATGTTTTGGAGTTTGAGTTCCAAACTGGAAGAGTTTCAGTCTGCATGACATGCCCCAACAATCCTTCTTTTTCAGGGAAGCTGAGGGAGTGAGGTGCTGTCACGGAGACACCCAGTAAACAAGAACCACGCATGAGTGTACGAATATATGTTGTTTAAAAGCAAGACTGTTTGTGTTGTTTCCTCATGGCGCGCAATGGCATGCACAGATGGTCATATTCCTCCAAACATCTCAGTGGAAGAACATACATCGGTCACTCCATGTCACCATACCTCAAAGTAAGAGGTTTTGAGCTGCTCCAACTCCTGGCACTGGCGTTGTCCATGGCTATGGTCAAAATATGTCAAAATATGTCATAGGTTCTGATTGGAGATCCGTCGCCGCTCCGCACGGCTTGAGCCCGCACGGCTGGAGTCCGTCGCTCCAAACCACCGGGTCCGCTGCGCCTTGGCGCGGCAGCGCCGTCCTTCGCGCTCGCAGGCCTGTGGTGGTCTCAGAAGTGCCGGTCTACGCCGCTTGGAGCGAACAAGCAGGACTTGTCTAACATATATACCAGGGCCCCCTTTTTCGGGGGTGTCTACTTATAGCTCCTTAGAGGTGTCTAGGGGCATCCAACCACGGCACCGGGGGCCCTGGTATATATATATATATACATATGATCATATATGCAGATCTCCTATTGGCTAACCACCTCCATTCATGGATTCTGCAAGCATCCCCGGGCACAGGGATGATCCACGCAGGTCTATCCAAGCAGGTCCTTGACTTTGCTACCAGTCGGACTTGGAGAACGATTTGATCCTAATGTAGATGTGTTGATTGTATTTCTCCCCGCCCTATATGAAGAAGTTGTTCAATCCAAACTGGGTGGACCTGTTGAATCAAGAGTCTATACATGATGAGCTGCCGTGGGCAGAACCATCAGTCTTGGAGCGGAACCGTCTTGCTTCCCAAGTCGACTCTGCGTTCGTCTTGGCGCTCCATCTGCGTTCGTCCTTCGCGCGTGGGGCGGTCGTGGTCGTTGAAACCCGCCCGACTCAGCGAGGTTGCCCTTGAGGATCGGGAAGGCCGTCGCTTCGAGGACAAAGGCAGCTGCCCACATGTGCCTCGGACGGACCGAGGTCAACCTCGTCGTCCGTCTACGTCGAGGTCCGGGAACGACGGATGATCCATTCAAGCGGTGTTCTTTGATCTATGCATGCAACATGCAAGCGCCCAAGATGACCATGCATGTGAGGTCGTTGAAAGGATAGGTCCATGCTTCTTTGTTTCATGAGGACGAAGAGGTCGTTGAACGAGAGAGGTTCTTGACATGACCATCATGACCCGGACCGGTTGGGTGCTGGGAACTGAGCGATGTGGTCACTGATAGAAACCAAACAGGAAGGAACTATACAACCCCTATGGATCCACATACTGTTTGAGAAGGTGATTGGAGACTATTAGGGTCCAAGTACCTTCTGAGAAGGTATTTGGATCCATAGGGACTGATGAATACAGGAATCAGGGGTTGTGAAACCCATGTGAAACTATTACAGGTTCCTTCCTGTTGGTTCCATACAGGTTCCAGAAAGGAACCCAAATGAAGAAACTATATACAGGTGGTTTTCAACCCAATGAAGGACCTCCCTGATGATTCTTCAGAGAATGGGTTGCATGACCCTTCTGGGTTAGTAACGACTTTGCGGGGATCAATGAACGATGGCCCAGATGGACAGACCAGCAGAGATCAGAATCCTTCACTCAGTTGGACGCCCTTCTATGGTTAAGGTTCTTAGATGATGCATGATGATGCAAAGGGAAAGCTGAAAATACCTCGATTTCAGCGGTTTGATGGCACTGGCATAGGAAGACGTTTTAGACAGATGGGGGTCCACAATGTCACCACCCAACTTGGGGATTGTGCCATCTACTCTCAAACCACTGGCTCTTTTGGAGTTGAAAAGGCACCAGGAATTGATTCATGTTGACTATATGCTTGCAACATCTTGCAACCCTTCAAAACCTGTGAAACCCAGCAACCCAGCTGCCGTTCGTCGGTCGTTCCTTCCACCGCTCAGGTGCGGTACCGGTGGATGCGGGGCCCGGTCATCGAGCCTTGTTTCTTCCATCCTCACAAGATGCCACTCGGCGCACTACGTAGTGCGCGGGTTCCACGCGCGCGGACTGGACGGCGCGTGGTGGTGAAGATGGTGCGCGGTGGCTCCGTTGTTTTTTGAGGGATACAAAGAACGAAGGATAGCTCTATAGACCTGTTTGGGTCTGAACATCTCTTTGGGTCTGAAAATCCGAAATCCATAGGATCATGGACATGGGAAAGCACCTGATGTGTAGGGAAACCTTAGACAGTGCAGCCTTTCCCTGAGTTGAAGCCACAGTACCACGCCTTTTGGACTTCTAAAGGTCAGCAGATGTTTTGAGCTCGGAGAGTGGAACCCCCGGGCCCCGAGCGGGGAAAGGAGGGGAGAAGGTGAAATGATGCGGCGCACTAGTAATAGGAACGTATTGTTCATAGAAGTATGGATTACGGTAATATATACTGTAGTGATAATTACCAATGCATACAGGTTTTAAAATAATCTACTTTTATTCTTCATTGGATTTGTGCCCATTGGTGGTGCGTACGAAGCCGACGCTGCTGTCATTGATGAACTACGTGCTCATGGTAGAGCCACCGATATGTTCATCGAAGTTCTATTATCTATTCCAGGATTAACCTTGCAAAAGGGAACAAACTATTGCTTGACTGGGAATATGAAAAAGGAGCAGGCTGTTCATGTTTCTGAAGCTGCCTTCAAGCAATGGTTTGTTTATGGAGCTTGAAGGGGTGGGTTGCTCCGGTCTTGGAGAGCTCACTCAGGTCTCAAATTCGTGATGTGGCGAAGACCTACAATTGCTACTGTTCACGAGCAGCTTGGGAGGAACAAACAAAACAAACGAGGCATGAGGGGTGCACAAGCCTAAATGCATTGCATGGCAGTTTGTAGGTGTCGATCTTGAATTGAATCATGGGCTCCATGCGCTGTGTTGAAGCATCATGAGATTTTCCAAACAACTGCCAACGGGACCCCTTGCGCTGCGCAACAGATGCTCAATCATGGGGTTCTGGTTTGGGGTCGCAAGAAGCAGAGCTTCCTTCACAGGAAGCAGCCAGTTGCATTATTGACACCGGCCTAGGTCCTTCAAGTCTACGTGTTGCTTTTTGTTTGAAGCATTTGCTGATAGTTGTGCCAGTTCAAAAGAAGCCACTTCTTATATAACCAGACCAGTAACCACACCTAATAGGCGTAAGCTGCCCCTGGTTCCATATATTGAGCCTGGCTCACCAGCACTGACAAGCAAGAGCAAGAACAGCAACAAAAACGCTATACCTTGGAGAACCATGAGATCATCGCATTCCGTTCCAGCGCTTTGGAAGATGTGAACCTTTTGTAGTGTATAGTGTTAGGTGGTGAGTGTGATACATATATGCTTCTCCCCAGTGGCGAATTGAGACCTTGGCCCTGGCAGATGCACGACAGGTTTTGTTTGAAATTGGAGTGGCGCAAAGAAACGGGAGGATGTGTTTGTGTGTCACGGCATATCGGAGTTGCAGGCTGATGAGCATCATGATGGCTTACATCCTGAATTGGGGAGGATACCAAGGACCAAGGATGTATGTAGACTCTTGATACCAGATACCCAAAAACAAACCATATGAAACGGTTTTACAATCCAAATGGGACGGTTCTCACGGCAAAGACCCACCCGTACCCACAACAACGTTGTTGGGGCGGTCCAGTGTGTGCGTTGAACCGCTTTCGTGAGTGCATCCAAATGGGACGGCTTTTATTCATCAAGTGTCTACATTAGGGTCCCGTTGGTCATTTGGTCATTGATTTATGATTCACCAAACCTGGTCCCCTGGTTCCTCCGCCGGCCATAAGTGATGAACGCGATTGATCCGAGGAATGCTTTCTTAGAGGTTGGCATCATCTTCCGCAACATCTTTGGAGCAAGAAGCCCGACAGTGATACCACCGAGGACTGATTGAGAGCGAGATCGAGGACCAGCGCATTGCCGTGGACATTTGAGAAGACACAGTTTCGGCAGCATTTGACCCGAGACAGTTAGGAATGACCCTTATGAAGTACCCGAATTAAGAGGGGCAGGAACTTGCCTGCTGGAACACTGTATGCTCTTAAACTGAAGCCCATAAACGGCCTCCAAAAGGCTTTCGTTTGGGACAGGTAATATAAGGTGACACAAAGTTGGGCTCTTTCATTCGATTAAATTGGGCACATTGAAGGAGTAGTTATACCTTTATCGGCATCCTATTAGGAGGCACTTTTGTGAGAACAACTGGTTGCTTCCGGACCCTTAGTTTGATAAGTCATCGGGATCCTAATAATATCTCGAGACAAGCCTATTGACTTCAGGAGTCACTTTGGTTCGATTCACTCTCCCTAGGGTTCAAACCCCAAACGCTTGCGCGCCGGGCCGGTCAACCGACAGGGTTCCGAAGTCGGTTCCGTGAGGAGTTCCTGGCAGAGTGGACACAAGTGGCCTCCACTCGGACCTACTGCCCCTCGCAGTCGGACATCAATCGGCCACTGAGAATGGAGCCCTGGCCGTGAGAGTCTGCAAGAGCCAAAAATAATCAAACATACACTTGATGTAGACTCTTGATGAATTGTATAACCTTCTCCTTATGGAGAGGTCTTTCAATTGGTGAACGTTATATATGTAGATTCAATGTTATTAATCAAAAGTCGACATGATTCGGGTCTAGGATGGGTGCAGGTGTGCATTGTTTCAGACTCAAAGGTCCAACCAATTGGTCCACTGCTGGCTGGGATACCTATCAAAAAGACAAATCATTCCAATAACAAAATCGATTCCTATCAAAAAACATTCATTCGTATCCGTGAGTCTGCAAAAGCACATGGACCACGTGAGACCCACAACAAACTTGGCGAAAAAACCGCCACAACGTTTGGCTCAAGAAAAGGACCGCACACACGAACGTGACGCAACTCCCATGGGTTATGAGCCCAACCGTGTGAAGCCATGACATCGACGACGCTTCGGAGAAGAAGATCGAAAACACCAACGGCTGACGAGCAGCTGGACGCCATGCTGGAAGCCGCGAGGGATCAGCCTCGAAGGGCACAGAGCTTGGAGCCGAGCCGAACGATGACACCATCCCTGAAGAGAACATCCTATGCTGCGGTGACAAATACGCCGGCGGAGAGAAGACAGGTGGAAGAACAAAGGGCACTACCTGCGCCAGAAGATCATCGAGAACTGGGGCCTCGTGGCCCTCCGCCGGTGTTCATGCCGATGGTTCCACCTTTGCCACCTTTCCCACAGGTGCCTATGGTGGGTGGGCTGCAACCAGCTCTACCTGCACCAGCCGGTCCTGGACAAGTTGGAGGGCACGATGGCGGTGGGGGCATGCCTTCTTTGCTTCAACCGGTGCAAGAACAGGCTTGGGGGATGCTCGCAGGTTTGGAACAACCCTACCCTGGTATGTGGGGGAGTGGAAGCTCTGCAGACCAATTGCCGGTGGCACCTCAAGGGCGTCGAGAAGAACTACCTGAAGGAGGTTCATCGGTGAAGGGGCCTGGGGGAGTTGCTTCCCAGGAACTCGGTGGTGGTCGTGAACGAGTTCTCGAAGAGACGAAAGGTTCTGTGAAGAGCTCACCATTGAATCCCTGGTCCGCAGAGAAGTTGAGGGAACTTCATGATCAAGCTCGTCCAAGCGATCCTCGAGGACAAGGTCAACAACCTCGTGATGGCGGCGATCAAGTCGAACGTCTTCGTGAGCGATGTCTGAAGGAGGCCGAAGCGAAATTCCAAGAAGAAGTTCGCAAATTGGGGCAACAGAGCTCGAACTCGTCGTTCCAATCGGCAGTGGAAGCTCCTGGAGGCAAAGTCCAAGGTGATCGACTTCAACCAGGTGGAGAGGCTGCTGGAGATGTGAAGACCACTGCACCCATAGTCAATGTGGGTCCCAATGGCGTAGGCGTGGGGTCAGTAGCATATCCATGGCCTTATCCTCCTGGACTACCCGGACTACCTCCATGGGGAAATGGTGTGTGTGGCATTTTTCCCAATGGAAATCCATCAAGTGCAAATGGCATGTGGATGCCAGCTGAGGAATCACTGGGCGACAACGCTCGGTCGGTGGAATTGCCAGTGCTGGGCTTGGATGCCACGGCGCTGACGTTTGGTGACTGGTTGACTACCCTGGAGCCCATCGTGTCGGAGATCAGCCAAGGGGCAAATCAGTGGTGGCAGTTGACCCTAAAGAATGTGGAGCAGGCCTATGAAGCGTGGCTGGTGGCAGATCCTCTGCAACGCTTGCGTCTTGGTCCTGCACAATCAGAAGAGGCGAACAAATGGCCTCGGACCGAAAGAAGGATGCTCAGCCTGTTGCTACAAGCGGTGCCTGACACTGTGAAATCGGAGGTCATCACGGCTCGCAAAATGACAGTTGCTCAGGTATTGTTCATCCTCTACATAAAATTTCAACCTGGAGGACAAGGTGAACGGATGAACCTCATTAAGAACTTGACCGAGCTCAAACTTACCCAAAACATGGGCGACGTGGTGCAGGTCCTTCGAACCTGGCGGCGTTGGTGGAATCGCTCGGAGGAGTTGGGGGTGCTTCTTCCGGATCCAGTGGTCCTGGCAGGGGTGTTGGTGAAGGCTTCAGACCATTTGGCGAAGTCTGGAGCTCAGGTGGCCTATCGACTGGCGACGAGCAGACAGCAGTTGCTGATCGACACCAGGCCTACGTTGGACAACCTCAAGATCTTCGCGGAGTTCCTACAAGCGGAGGCGGAAGAGCTAGCGATGGGATCAGGAACTGGAGTGGGACAGGGAAAGGGTCCGTCATTGAAAGCAGTGGCTACCAATCCTACTTCCGGAACTTCATCCACGTCCTGGACGAGTCCTTCGGTGGGGGAACAACGTGAGAATGTCGCCGGTGACAAAGACACCTGCAGGTTTTGGATGACCGAAAAAGGGTGTCGGCGTGGCGATCGGTGCAAGTTCAAGCACCATCGATTGAGTCCCAAGGACAACAGGTGCTTTCATTGCTCTGGCTTGAACCACAGCCGCACAGCCTGCCCGTTCTTGAAGAAGGAGGGGAAGGGAGAAGAGGCGGTCAAGGTGGCGAAGGTCAAAGGGGGGAAGCAACACAAACAGCCCGGAAAAGCCGGAGCGTGCTGGAGTCTTGGAGGAGGAGGCCAATGCTTCAACTTCACCAGGGACGACGGCAACGGTTGAGGAAGCGCCTACTGGGTCGAGGTCTACGCCTGGGGGAGGTGCTCCACAAGATGAAGTGGTGAACACGGTGGGAGGCTTGGTGGGTGAGGCGACGGCGCTGTTGAAGTCACTGCATCGGGCAAAACTCATGGCCGTGAAATGCAAGTCAGTTGGGGCTTCGCTATGTGGTGAAGGTGACCCTGATTTAAAGGTGGGACTACTGGATGGTGGGGCAACACATCCTCTCCGGACAGGACTTCCCGATGAGTTGGAAAAGGCTGAATTGGTGCCGGTGGACTTGGCGCATGGTCGTGTGTCGCTCAAACAAGATCCGGTGACTGGTACCATTCGAATGAAGGGGGCATTGAGCCTATTGTTCCAGTTCGGGGCTTGATTGACCTGGGCTACAAGCTACAGTGGAGTCGCAGGGGCTGCGTTGTGGTACATCCCAAAAGGGGAAAAATCTCCTCGTGGTTGCGAGATGGCTGCCCGGTGGTGGCTGAGGCGGATGCATTGGCCCTCATCGCGGACATCGAGGAGGCGGAACGAAAGAAGGTAGAAGACCTGAATGATGAGGAGAACCTGGATGAGGACATCATGGGGTGGTGGAAAAGACGCTTCCCTCAGGTGCCTTCCCGAGTGTTTCGCTACATGGCGGAGGGTCAGGAGTCCACTTCAGGCACACTACCTTGGAATCGAGGTACAAGAAGGCGACTGCAACAGTCGAAGAAGATTCTGCTACACCTCTATGCGGGGGGAGAAGGCGGAGGAATGGCGAAGGTTGGAACAGGACGGCTGGGAGGTGATCACCCTGGACATCACCAAGGGCAAGGATCAGGATGTTCACAATCCTGGCCTATGGGGTTTCCTGGCCAATCTGGCGAGGAAGGGGGCCATCAAGAGTGTGATTGGTGGACCACCATGCAGGACAGTGTCAAGAATGAGGTTCAAGCGTCCAGGACCTCGACCACTACGAGATCGAGGAGCTGGAAGATTTGGACTACCAAACCTCAGTGCTGGGGAACAACGATTGGCGGACCACGACACGGCCCTGATCCTCAAACAAGTGGGCATCTACTACATGGCGGAGGAGGCGCGCGTAAAGTATGACCTCGGGAGGGTGAAGACAGGCTTTTTGCTGGAGTCTCCGGAGGATCCTGGAAAAAACAAACTGGGAAGCGTGATGCCTTCGTTTTGGAGCTGGGAAGAGATTCTCGCTTTGGAGGAAGAGGAAGGGATGAACATGGTCAGCTTTGATCAGAAAACTATGGGGCACATTCGAAAAAAAGCCTACTACAATCATGACCAACTTGCCCAACATGACGGAGGTCCATGAGTTGAGAAGTCCACCAGGCCAAGATGAACCTCTCGCAGAAAACCTGGCGGAACGCATGGAACAGTCACGGTCGTGGGCATTGTGGGCCTCAGGATTGAGAGCAGCGGTTTGTGCCTCGCTGAAGCTGTATTTGGAGCAGTTGATGGGGGAAGGACCCAAAATCGCCAAGGCCTTGACGGCAAGGGAGAAAGAACAGTGGGCGCAACATTTTCGGCAAGGACATCGACCGTTTCGTCGGGATTGTCGCCTATGTGTGGAACAGATGGGGGCTCAACGACCTCATAGAAGAAGAAAAGAAGGAGAAACTATGACTTCTTCATGGTCTATGTCAGTGGACATTGTTGGACCTCTACCACGGGCTAAAGATTTGACCACCAGCTATTATATGAAGTATGCCCTGGTAGCAGTGGCTTTGGTCCCGGATTTGGGTGGAGGGAAAGAGGAAACCAATGGGGGGCAGGAAGAAGAAGAACATGAAGACCAACCTCAGGAAGACCCGGGGCAACCACCTGTGGAGGAGGATGATGCAGAACCGGGGGAGTTGGACATCATGAAGGAGGAATTCCCAGAAGAAGAACGTTTCCATCAAGAACTACAAGACTCATTGAAAAAGGTCCCAGTGAAACATGTGGTGCATGTGGAACCTATAGTGTCCCGGGCGAAGGAAGAAGTGGTGGTGGCGATGCAGAAAGCATTGGCACACTTCAAGGCCATGGGGATCTATGTCAATCGTCTACATTCAGACCGAGCCAAGGAACTGATCTCTCGATCGATGGCAGCTTGGTGTGCGAAGAATGGAATTGTTCCTACAACTACGGCGGGAGATGATCCGGCTTCAAACGGACATGCCGAAGCGGAAGTACACCAAATCAAAAGAAGGGTGCGCCTCAAGTTGGCGGAACATGGCTGCGAAGCAACTTCATGGCCGGATGCGATTCGCTACGTGGCGGCAGAGCGTCGTCGGAGACAGCTGGAGGAATTAGGGGTGCCTTGCCTTCCTATGTTGCCCTATCGAGGGAAGGTGTTGGTCAAGGTCAAAAAGTGGCATAAAGGTGGAGGACTTGTGGCCCCGTTTGTGGAAGCACGGGTTTTGTGTCCCAGTCACCTGGTCAATGGCGGTTGGGTGGTGCAACTACAAGATGGTCGAGTTCTTCATGTAAGGGAAGCAGTACAAACCAACCAAGAAGGAGAACAGCTCCGCATCCAACAAGGGGTGCAAGGGGACATGGTGCAGCTGCAGCTGGAAGAAGAGGATCGTCCTGGTCAACCTCACCGAAGATTGACTGGCAAACAGCCTTTAGGGAATACTCCGCGCTTGGGAGAACCTATGGCGGTGGTCACTGCTGCGGGTCCGACTTCAGCGGGGGGGGAGTATTCTTCGTCGTCTTCATTGAAGGAGCCAAAAAGTTCGACCTCGAAACTATGGGAGGATGCACCAGAGAGGTTCCCGAGGTCCTCAACAGCCGCATCAGCTTCGGGAATGAAGGCAATGACAGTGGGAGTTCCCGCTGAAGGGCCCTACGGTGACGAAGATGGTGTCGGGAGGTGGTTGCCCATGGAGCTCGTGAAGGAGACGTGGGAGTGGCATCACATGCGACTACAAGAACAATTGTCCAACTTGGTGGATGGGGTTCCTCGCAATGCTTCACAAGGAGCTCAACAAGGACAAGAGGTGGAGTTGTTTGTGGAATGGCGGGATGAGCTGGAGGACAACTTGATCCAATTGGGTAGAGTGGAAAGGGACACTCGCATCCATTTGTGCAGCCTCCAAGTTCAAGATTCTGATGTCCTGCAAACGGTCACCGTGCCTCTTCATGAAGTCCGAGCACATCCTCAAGATTGGATTCCAGCTTTTCAGTATGAATACGATGTCCTCGTGAAAGACACGCAGGCCGTACATCCTGTACCTCGTGAAAGCCTTCCTCCTCATGCTGAATTAGTACCTGGCAAAATGGTGTGCGTGCGCAAGGGAGGAAGTGGCGCGCATCGCGCGCGGGCTGTCATATGCGGAAACATGACATCACCAACGGCAGACCCTGCACCTGGTCCAGCAGGAAGTTACGCCAGCGGAGCTGACGGCACTTTGATCAGATGCGCAGTGCGTCGAGCTGCTCATGAAGGATGGATGATGTCAGCGCTGGATGTCAAAAGTGCCTTTTTACAGGCACCAAGGCCTACCGCTCCTGGCGCTGCTCCAGTGGCGGTGGTTCCGCCCAAAATCATGTCACAACTGGGCATCTGCCCGGAAAATGAAGTGTGGATAGTACACAAAGCACTCTACGGGTTCCAGACGTCACCAAGCTTCTGGGCACTACACCGGGACGCCATGTTCAACAAGTTTGAATGGGTTGTGGAGGGGGTGAAATACAAGCTTCAATCCACAAAAGAACGAAACTTATGGCGGGTCCTACAGGAAGGGTGTGCGGCTCCGGTCGGTCTGATGCTGGTCTATGTAGACGACCTAATGGTGATGGGCAACAAAGCCGTCCATGATGGGCTGGTGGCTCGCATACAAGAGGAGTGGAAGACTTCGAAGCCGGAGTTGGTGAACTCTGAAGAATGGGTGCGTTTCTGTGGCTTCGAGATGAAGTATCAGGGCGAGGAACTTTTGGTGGGACAACCCTCATACCTGCAGGATCTCCTTCGTCGCCGGAAGATCACAAACAAAAGGTCTACACCGTTGCCAAAGGAGCACGCTAGCCTTGTGGAGGAAGAGGAGGACGTCAAGATCGAGGAGGTTCGCCAGGCTCAGGCCATTGCTGGAGAGATTTTGTGGGTTGCGGTGAGGAGTCGACCGGATCTGGCATTCGCTATTGGGGCATTGGGGAGGGCAGTGACGAAAAGGCCACGGTGGGCTTTGCAGACAGGCTACTACATCTTGGAGTACCTGAACGCCACTGACAAGTGCTTCCTGGCCTATGGAAAATGCAAAGAACAAGATCGGGGACCCGACCAAGCTTTGGCTCGAGAACGCAGCATGAACCTGGTGGAGATCTATTGCGACGTGTCTTACGCTCCACAAGGAGAAAAAAGTGTTCAAGGCATTGTAGCCATGGTTGGTGGTGGAGTGGTTCAATGGGAATCCTCAAGGCAAAGCTGTATGGCATTGTCGACGGCAGAAGCTGAGTTGTTGGGCTACATCGAATCGTCCGTGATGGGCGATAGTTTGCAAGCCCTGATGACTGAGGTGTTGGGGGTGGAGGAGCCGCCGGCAGTGGTCACATATGGGGATAGCCAGGCAGCAATCGCCATCATCCGACAACCTGATGGGCCGTGGCGAACTCGACATCTGCGATTGCGTTCACACGCCTTGAGGGAAAGATCACGGCTGGGAACCTGGCAAATCTACCACTTGGAGGGGACAAAGTTGATTGCAGACTTCCTCACCAAGGCCATTGCCGTAAAGACAGCATGGCAACGCTTCCGGAAGTTCATTCACATGGTGGACCTGGGGGAGAATGACATCGACCAGGAGGCTGAGGTTCCGGAGGGCGAGAATGATGGTGGACTGCGATTGGCTAAGGTCGCTCTATGCCTAGCCAGCTGCGCAGCCTTCCCGGGGTGGCCGAGTCAAATCGTCAAGGTGGCGGTGGTGGCTTCTCTGAGCGTGGCTTTAGCAGCTGAAGCGATTAGGATTTTTGGTAGGAAGGGGGTCAACGCTGGGGATTCAAAACCACGTGTTTTCCAGGGTCAGTACAACCATAGCAGTTCCGGGGGAGAATCCCTAGTGGCGACCCGACCCAAGTTGTGTACCCTGCGAGCGGGACTTGCAAGGGAACCAAAAGACCAAGAAAGGTCACAACAAGAAGAAAAAGAAAAAGAAGAAAGTATAAGAAAAGGACAAGAAACCAGAAATGAAGAGGCGTCGGGCCGCACGCCAGGGTCTGAGACCTTGATGTCTCAACGATGGGAAGACCCTAACAGTAGCCTAGAGGCTCCCAACATCGTCGAACTCGAAGCCGCGAGCGCTCGCCATGGCATTTGGGGAAAGCTGCAGCTGCGTTTTGGCCGGGCTAGCGAGGTTGAGGAGTCCGGCTACATGGGGGCGGCTGCCTCGTCGTCCTCGTCGACAACGACTGGACAGCAAAGGGGATCGAAGGCGGTTAGGGAAGACAGCCCGCCCGTGAAGTCTCCACCGGTGCTGCCGAAGTATGTGCAAGGGGTGCCGGGTCCATTGCCGAAGTCTCCACCTGTGCTGCCGAAGTATGTGCAACATGTCAATGAAACCATTGAGGGCTTGAGGACCGGGTACTATCCACGGAAAAGCCCGCCACCAGGGCCAATGAACGACGCTGGGGGCAAGGCGGCGGCGCGGGGGGCAGCGGCGATGGGAACTACATCCAAAGGTTCGTCTTCGTGCTCAGGTCAGGAGGTGCCCAAACGACCTGCTCGAGTGGGATCGGCGTGGCCAGAAGAGTATCCTCCTTGGGTGGTGGCACCAAAGCCTGGACCTCTTCCGCATCCATCAGACGGGTCTCAAGATAACCCACACCGAGCTTATCCTTCACCATGGGATCGGCCGCATTGGCCGCCGGTGCCTCGGCTGGTTCCTCCTGTGGGTGAAGAGGGGGACACTTTGGTGATTCAACCATCGCTTTGGTGGAACCAGGAGCTCTTTGACAAGGTGCAGCGACTGGTGGATGAAGAAGCCACGAAGTTTCGACCAGTTCCAAGGACAGACGCTTGGGACTATCTTCGCTTGCCGCTGGAAACGTGGATGGTCCGAAGGCACAGTTTGAGGGTGCAGCGATTTCACCCAGAGCATCGATCCACACCTGAGGACATGAGAGACCTCGAGTATCTCAGGGTGACGGTGGCTTGGCTGCTCAACCAGAACACCATGAAGTTTTCTGAGCGGCTGATCTATGTAGATGCCGAATGGCACAAGGATGGTTTGCCAAATCTGCACGGCAAGTGGTGCGGATTTAGCTTTTTCTTGGTCAAGGACCGAGTTCAGGTTGCGAACTAGTCGCAAGGGGGAGCGTGAGTCTGCAAAAGCACATGGACCACGTGAGACCCACAACAAACTTGGCGAAAAAACCGCCACAACGTTTGGCTCAAGAAAAGGACCGCACACACGAACGTGACGCAACTCCCATGGTATCAAAAAGAACATTTCCCCTACTCCATTGGTCCTGGTCTGCTGGTTCCCTGGTCGCTTGGTCCTTTGGTCCCTTTGTCCTGGTCCCCTGGTCCCTTGGTCCTTTGGCCCCTTGGTCCTTTGGTCCTTGGTCTTGGTCTTCGGGTCCTTGGGTCTGTACTTTCGAGGCAAGACGCATTCAAGGTGATTTGGAAATCTGGTCATACATCCTGTGAAGCACTGTAGCAGACCTTTTTATCACCAGAAGTAGCAGACCATTTTTGTGAGCCACCCTGACGGTAAAATTTAGACGAAGAAGGTGCCATTCCAAGGTAGCAAACCTTTTGTGAGCCACCTGAAGGCAAAATTTAGAAGAGGAAGGAGCCATTCAAACGTTGCAGACCTTTTGGCCTTGCGATGGCAAAATTTAGAGCAAGAAGTTGCCATTCCAACGTAGCAGGCCTTTGTTTTGTGAGCAACCCGAGGGTAAAATTTGCTATTCCAACGTCGCAGACCTTTTGCTTGCTTCAAACAGTTTCCCGGGAAAAAGCCCGGCAAGCGAGTTGACGCCCAGCCCAAAGCTGGACGGCTGGACGGCTGTTGGCTGGAGTGAGGGCTGGAATTTCAGAGTGCGGAAAGCTGCTGGTCCAAAGCCACCGGTCCTTTTAGACTTCTTTTTTGGGAGAACAAGGTATAACTAAAGTTGTCGATTCGTTTTGGGAGGAGACAGATATCACAGGAAGATGACAAGCGTCATCGTGACATGTTTGCATTCTTGGTGCCTGTGCCTGCTCTTTGTTCAGGCCACCTGCTTAACTCGCGCGCGTTAAGTTGCTGTGCATCTCAGGACATTATCCCGCTCACCAAGGATGGTCGAGAGTGTGTCGCTTGGCGGATGGCCGAAGCACACGCCAGTGGACAATTCCATCGTTTGACACGGTAGTGCAAACCATCAGCCATTGGCCAAGAACGGCCTGAGGTCCAACATTTCCCAGCTTTATCAGCAGCACTGAACGAGTTTCCTTGAAGATAAGAAATCTTCCAAGATGCTGTGGCTGTGGGTAGCTTGACCTGGACCATGTAGCGAACGAACTTCCAAGTAGGTCAATAGTTTTGACCCACCATGTCTTCACACGCCTTCACCATCTATCGGTTCCCTTGGTTGAACAGGAAGTGGAAGATCGGCTTGTGGCGAAGATCTGGTTGTTTCCCCCAAAGGGTGTTCGAACAACGGCACGGAATGGAGTGTTCCTGGGTTTTGGGCATGTCCCTGGGTCTCTCTCGAAGAAGAGGCTGCTCAATACCAGCGCAGTGCAGGTTCCTTGGGAGTGAGGTTTATCAGTTTAGCTTTCAATGAGACTTCTACTGTACGGCTATACGGAGTTTTTTTCTCGAGGCAAGCTCAGATACAGTGGAACATGCATATATGATCGACTTTCGAATGGGTCCACCTCAGCAGTATACTTTGTTTGTTTCCAAGCCATGGAGCACATGCAATACGTGTAGTGTAGTGACTCCAAAAAAGGTTTGCTGGTGCGAAGCCAAAACGAAGAACGAGACCAAACTAAGTGATGCCAAAACCATCCAAAACCTACGGACATTTGCTTTGCGACCCTGGCCCAGATGTCCAATAGTCCGAGTGGAAGAAGCGACAACCAATGACAACGACATTAGCTTGAAAGAAGCAAGAGGCTGCTGTTGTTTCTAGGTATAACGTATTGTGATGCCACTTGGAAACCGATACGGGAACATAACAAAACGATATCTTTCCAGCTATTCCATTATTTCTCGCAAGAGTTTTGATCGGCAACATCATGCATGGGAACTTCACAAATTATAGACCTCCCAGTTTCCTGGGTCACATATGCTCAGCCGCATCTCCGTCACCCAACTCCACCACCTCAGTCCGCGCGGCTAGCGCAGCCGCGCGGCCTATGCGCGCGGCTGAGGAGAAGGGGATGATGTCGATCACCACGGGCACCGTGATACCGACGCCCAAGGAAGCGCGCATGCGACAGATGATCAGCCCCTCAGCCGCTTCCGTGGACGTGGTTCAACTTTGTCGGCCGACGTTTTTCTATCGGCAGTGGTTTCCCCACTCGGAGTTGAGGTCCGGGGTTTGGGAGCCTACACACCTGGGGGGGGTTGTGGCTGAGAAATGAAAGTGGCAGAAGGCAGGAAATTCGGCTCAGTCGAGTCAACAGCTTTCATTGAGCAGCATATCTTGCCGTCATCAACGGGTGTGTATTGGAGAAGGTTCTTAGCAATTCTACGTGGAACGCCAAAAGACTCCTGATCGACCAAACGCCATAATTAAAGGAAGACCGTTTAGTCTTCAACTTGGGTCAGTTTGGTCCATGGTTTTGAGTAGACGCACAGGTGCGAGGAAGGAGCAAAGCATACATTTGAATAAGGAGACTTATTCTTGTTTAGAGCAATGGGTTGGAGAGAATCTTTCCATATGTGTTCTTTTCTTTGGCTCTTTGGTGGTCCTATTCTAATACACCCCGGCCTCTTTTTCCACATATTCGCCCCGTGCTGTTCAGGCAATGGAGGACAGTTCAATGCCGAATGGCTCAGCAAGCAGTTCAAGGCCGCGGATGTTCGTCCCATTTGGCCCTCCGAACGTTTCAGTTCAGGGGTTGGGAGAGGGAAACACGGTCAGGGGGGTTAGGGGTTGTTCCGTGTCGTTCCTTCTGAGGATCTGGGCCTGGTATCGGTATGAGTGAGTCATGGATGACCGCTAGGTGTCGCAGATGCCCTTGTTGATGAGGTGCATGTAGCATGCAAGTCTTTGTCTCAGGGATTTATGCAGAGCCACTAGCATTTTTGTTATTGGTCGGATTGTGACCCAGAATGCTTCTGTGGCTTTGTGCCATTCCCATCCAGTGATGGGGTAGTTGTTCAAGCGTGCTCCTTAACAACACAGAAGGACCACCTGGGACGCTCATTTGTTGCACCATTCAGCCTGCTTGTCTATTTCAACAATTTGTCGCGTCAGTGCCGGCTTTCCAACGTCGTGACTCCGGGAAATGCCGATCGAATGCCGCAGGTCATGAACTGGAACATTTTGGCTGACCTCTACGCCACGGAGAACGTGGCGACCTTGGGACCGGAATGAAAACCAGATCTCGCTGAAGAGACGAGACGAAAGCAGAAGGAAGTGATCTCGTTGATCGTCGGAGAGATACGTTTTAGGACAACTAGGACAATAGGGAAGTGATTTGGTAGGACCACCCACCCGGATATCCTCGACTCTACGGATTGGACGCCCAGTTCGGTTTGTGCATTTGTTCACCCGATGTTCCACACTTCCCAGCTGAGCACCCGAACCGATGCAGAAAGGAGTTGAGGAAATCGCGCAAAGCAGGCAGTGGAAGCCACCAAGCAGGAAGAACTCGAAGGTGAAGTGGCATGTTGATTTGCCCCGGCCATAGCAATGAATAACCGCTATACCTGTCACATCCGTTCACTTTTTTGCGTTCTACTGTTGCGGGTCCTTGGGTGGACCTCCAAAAAATGGCAAGGAACTGCATCCTTTCGCTCAGAAGTCATTCGTCCTCTCCATTCCTCTCCTTAGCATACCTTTTCACTCCTGAAAAATCGAAGACCATTCATAACGAGGTCTACCCCTACTGCGAGAAGTGGGCGTTGTCATGGAATTGGCGGAAGCATTTGATCATCAAGGAGCCCCCCGTGGGCCCACGGTCCACGGAAGGGACCGAAGAAAGGTGGTGTGTGGACGAGAATGGAATGCCCCCCAAGTGATCTCAACCTGGTCAAATGGATCCCAAACGTATTCAAAACCAAAACCGAGTGGGGCAAGTGGAGTTGTTTCATGAAGATTCAGGACTTGGAGGCATGCCACATGTTTGGGCATTGGATGGCATTGGTAATTACTGTGGATGATTGTGGATGGGCCAAAATCAATGGTGGGCTGCGTGGTCGGTATGGAAGAGAGACCTAGTCCTCATTACTGTATATAATCTTGTGCAAAGGGAAAGGGAGCTCCTTGTGAGGCATTGCAAGGAGAGAACTTGTCCATCAACTGTATTGACAGCCTAAGCAGTAAATGTTGTTTATTTTGGTCCTTGAAGGGGCAAAGAGATCACAGTCAGTGAAACCAAATGGAAGAGTTCCATGAACAGCTATGCCTTAGCTTGGCAACCAAGGCATTGCCGGTGCGAATCCCCGAATCCCCAAACCCCTCGCAGTCGTTCGGTTTCCACCGGTTCACCGCGAACCTCGCGAACCTCGCAGTCGTTCGCACGCTCCGTCACCTGAGATCGAGGGAGTTTCTGCCAGGAGCTCAAGTCGATGGCTGCCGACATCATCACTCTACAAGAGGCATCGCGTTCATCAAGCACTGCGCGCATGTCTTTCGTTGATGAGCTCCGAAAGCGCATCCGAAACCCAGAACAAGTCAAGAAACCGAATCATTTGGATCCAGGTGCTGAAGGCAAGCTTCAGAATCCAGAA
Organism: Durusdinium trenchii; assembly: GCA_963970005.1. Lineage (NCBI taxonomy): Eukaryota > Dinophyceae > Suessiales > Symbiodiniaceae > Durusdinium > Durusdinium trenchii. Next base: position 1,126,315 of record CAXAMN010010335.1, read on the forward strand.
TTCTTCTCCGGCCGTCTTTGGGATTTCAGAAAGCCCGCGGATGCGCGCCTCAGGATGGTCACCGTAGCAGCCCGTCCTCGCAGCTGCGGGTCGACGCGGGTCGATCAGGTGCAAAAAGACGCCTATGACGAGTGGTTCAAGCCGACCTTGAGCGAAGCAGGCTATGAAGGCATCTTCCAAGCGCACCTTGGTGCTTTGGGTTTCCAGGTGCGGACCGGAAGAACACCAAGCAGGAGTCTCATGGCAAGAGTCTTCGAGAGCTGAGAGCAAAGCAGTTGTTTGGTGAACTCATCCGGCTCCCCTCGGTGAAATGTCCGACTGAAAAAAGGATGGTCAATGGTCCCCACATGTCCCCACCAATCCGTTTTGGGAATGACGACGGGTGTTATCCGAGACCTCTTTTTCTCAGGCAACCAGTAGACGGAGATCCGGAAATCATCCCATGGAGGCTTCAGACACTTCAAGAAGGCCTTTTGGTTGAGTCCAAGAGCGGAAAAGCAGAAGCAATTGACCTGACTGGTCAGAGGATGGACCTACAAACTACTAGGACTCTCCAAGGAGTCAAGGAGTGTCTATATCTATATATATACTGCATTCATAGCCTCTTAGAGGTGACTTGGGGTGTCCAAGAACCTGTTGGAAGGTCCTGGTGCCAAGTTTCCATGCGAACAACCAGTCTGGTCTAGTGCAACATTTGTGGAAGCCATAGGCCATATATCATCATATATCCAAATCCTTGAAATGGCCACAAGGGGCCTTTCAAGGATATGGCCATGATCGATAGGCAGTTCCATATAGGCCATAGACCATCCATATCCTTGAAAATCATGATCCATTGGCAGTACCTTGGGGCTATGGGTGTCTAGAGCGGACTTCGACCCTGTCGACTAAGGGAAATCAGACCACTCAGGGGAATCTGCTTGGGGTCCTCACTTTAAAACAGTGATCTGGAGAAATACATAACTAGGTGATGGTTTCGGATATTTATTATTTTCAACCCTTACTTGGGGATGTATATTTTTCAAGTGGGTTGAAAACACCAACCAGATAATATATTGAATATACTATACTTGGTTCATCCTTGATATTTGTGACCTCACTCGAGGAATTCCAAAATCATCAGCGCTTTGGCCAAGGAAGAAGCGTGATCCCATCTTCCATCGTGGAAAGTGCCTCGGTGGCAGAACCATAAATGCAGGCAATCCAGCAGAAGCAACCTGATTCGATGTGGCTTCTGAATCATATTATCATCAATAATATATTACAATATTATCATTTGAGCAGAATATCACGAATCATATTATCATCAAGATATTGTTTTAGTTGTAGATATATATACTTGTACATATTTGTGTACCACTTCTTTTCACTTTTACCACCTGTCACATCGCACTCAGGTACACCACTGAAGGCTGTGCGACCTTCTTCAAAGTCACTCGCTTCAAGCGCTTGGATAAAGCCATCTTCGACTATGATCGGCTCTCCCGCGAGGCACTGTACGGCGCGCACAACCGGGCGATAGCACCAGCTATAGCATTTGTTATAGCTGCATTGTTGGAGGCGTTATTCCACTTTCTCTTAAAGGACCTTGCATATTCCTAGAAAATTCCAATAAGAATACGACGTGTTTTCATTTGGTCTTTGCCATGTCTTTGCCAAAGAACCGCGAGAGTCCGAAAGTCGGTCAAGACCATTGCTCCATCCGAGGATTTTGCCTATTACAGATCGATCCAGGTCAATCTTTCACATACTTCGTCTTCGGGTTTGGACGGTTTCGTCCTGCTCAGCTTTGGAAGTTTGAAACCCCCTTGCACCGTTCACCTGCAAAAGAACGGGAGTATAGGGGGGGAAGAAAACAGCAGGTTACCAGGAGTCTGGACCCTTCACCAAATCGGTGCAGGGTCTGGATTCTTTCAAGACCTGAGCTTTCCCAAGCCTCTCCGCCAACAGCACCACCGCCAATAGCACCGATCTACGCCAACGATGGTGTTTTCTCCGGTGTTGATGGCACCGACGGTCGCAGGAGTTGCGGCAGTGCAGTACCGATCCAGAAATCGAGGTGAGATCTTGGGGGCGTGGGAGGGTGGTTGAAATCTTCCATCAGCCATGGCTTGGGTTTCTGTTCGCGCAAGGCATTTGCAAGGCTGGTTTCTTAGTGCTATTCGGGCCATTTGTGTCTACTGCTGTGCCCCTGGACGGTTTGTATCACTGATCTAAGACCAAAAAGAGCTGTTGAAGTGATCGGAGTTTGGGTTGGAATCCATCGAACTCCTGTGCCAGGGCCGGCGTGGTTCTTGGGATCGTGGGATCGTTGATGGTGACTCTGGTGACATGTTTGGTTGGCCACGGGCACGATATCAGCCAGTGGAACATGCTCCTAATTGATAAAAGACACAACGTCCCTGTTTTATCGTGGGCATGGGCAGAGAACTAGCACAAAAATCCACTGGAAGATACTGGACACCTTCAACCCAAAACCTGCTGTTCAAAGGCGTTTCGTTCGCGTCGACGCCTTCGTTGTAAGACGCGTCGTGCGTGGTGAACCGAGGCGAAGGCGGTTCACCGGGTAAACCGAGGGAACATCGCCTTAGCTGTCATCCTGGAGGACGAGATGTGCGGACGGCCTGTGCTTTTTCATCGTCATTTGGTGTTTGGGTTTGTTCATGTTGTGAAGGTGCTTGAGGATGGCCATAGCAAACATCCTGAAGTCATCATATTGGCTCTATATATAATCATAAACATGCATGTATGTCTAAATTTTAAATAGGTTAGTAAGAAACCCTTTGTGGCTATTTACGCTTTATGAGAGCATCATCAAATAAAGTTGGTGAAATGCACCTTTCCCAACTGCAAGTGCTGTCTGGACATGTTGCATTCTCAATGTGTTATAGCAGAGCTTGCGGCAAGAATCGTCGCCTTTGTTCGGTGCTTGGGGTCTTTACGGGTTCGCCGCCGATGCGACCCGTTGCCAGCGGGGTCGTTTGGACAACGAAGTCCACAGAGATGGACGACGATTGTCCTTGGTGCACCAGGCACGCCCAGCGGGTGAAATCCACAGCTTTTTTACGGTGGGGTGTACCTTGGTCGCGCAGGACAAGCTCCAAAAGTCCCTTGGGATGCATTATATAGACAAGAAGTCATAAAGCAAGTCTCGCTTTTGCTAATTAAGGGTGATTTGGCCTATTGGGTAGATCCAATAAGCAAAGCAGGTGAATGAGTGGGCAAGTCTAAGAGTATTGGGCAACTTTGTACATCCTGGTTCTTCAAAGTCACTGAACTTGATCCCATTTGAGGTATATTGAGGTCACGGTCACAGAGAGAAAGGTCACAAAGGTCACAGAGGTCACGAAGCTGGAGGTCCGTCGGTCCGGTCCGAAACGTTTTCGGCACAAAGGACGAATGCCGAAGCAGGCTCTGTATCACTGGGGACCGAGGTTGAGGTGCAAACGTCTCAAGCAGCGGCTACCGGTCTCGCCTTTGTCGCCTTCTACTCGCGTGCACCTAGTTGGTAAAAATCTCAACTAATAGATCAAGAAAAGGGTTGAGCGGTAGAACGATTGGCCGCCCCAGAAGAGATCGTTTTGCTTTACTGTGCGAGATTCAAACTGGTAGCGGAGCAGGTTCTGAAGGGGCACCCTCAGGATCTGACTCACCCGGGGAGACTCGCTGGATCCGAACCCGTTGAACCCAATTGCGTGACCCTGCGCGCAATCCGTCGAACCGTTGTAATTCCAGTGCTTTGCGAAACTTGTTGAGTTGCGATGTCGCTGGCTGGCCTGCGGTACACATCCCATGGAGGAAGTATCTCAGGACCACAGGAGACGAAGAGCGGATCATACATCTACAGTGGCAATCCAAATGGTTTCTTCGAATGGGAATTTCGCACCAAGGTCCGCGTTGCTTTGCACAAGCAGAAACATGCGAAGAAGAAGTCAGAGAAGACCTATTCGAGTCCTGGAAGCCAATCAGCCACACCAGAACGTTCTCAGAGGAGGCCGACTCATGCGACCGAAGCTGGGGATGTATCAGAGGATGACGAGGCACGATTTGAAGCTTTTGGAACCCCGAAGTCCGAGAGCGTGGCAGGAGAAGAAGAACCAGCTCTGAGCACTGCCGGACTGGATGATGATGGAGCAGAGTATGCAACACTTGTCCACAAGGTGTTGGAAGGTCTGCGAGGTGATGCATACCTCACAGCTCAAGACATGGGATTGGAGAAGTTGTTGACTCCAACTGGCATTGATGAGTTGATATCGCGTATCCGTGCACAAGTTTTTCCACTTCGACAACAAGAAGCACGAGAGTTGTTCAGAGTGGGTCAACTCCCACATGGTCCCTTGTCTCGCCAAACGACAGAAAGCATGACTAGCTACATTTCACGAAGACGTCGTTGGTGGAGGAAGCTTTTGGAGATGGATGATGGGGTAAGTCTTTCAGACCCCATGCGTGGTGAGGAAGGTTCTGGCTTGAGCAAGACAGAACAGCTCATGATCAAGACAGCTGCAGGCGACAACCAATCCTTTGACGTCTACGCCAAGTTCTTGCTTGAATTCCATGGACAAATTCACTTGCGCAGCTGGTCCGCTTTTGGTAACACGAGCCCTCGGAGGCAGAAAGGCGGAGGCAAGTTTTCAGGCAAGTCTTCCTACAAAGGAGGAAAAGGGCGCAGTTGGCAAAGATCTGCGTACATTGTTGAAGATGACTCTTGGGACTATGAAGATTCCTATGAAGCAGAAGCAGAGGACGACTATGAGCATGAAGCTTATGTCGCAGCAGAAGATGAAGAACCAGATGATGAAGAACATGAAGACTATATCGAAGACCCTGAAGTTGCCACAGCGTTGATGGCAATGGGAGAATGTGATGATGAAGAGAACGATGTCTCAGAGGAACTGGGCAGCGCAGCCCAGCATCAAATGATGGCCTTTGTCGTGACTGACCAGTTGAAGGGCAAAAGCAAAGGCAAAGGTAAAGGTTCAGGAAAGAAAGGTGGAAAGAGCAAGGGGAAAGGCAAGTATGTGTTCAAGACACAGTTGAGAGTGCAGGACAGGATTGCACGTCTAGCAAGGTTGAAGTCAGTGTCCAAATGCTTGCGTTGTGGAGGAAAAGGACATTGGGCAGGAGACCCAGCTTGCAAGTTCCCCAAGCAGAACGACAAGTCCCCTGGAGGAACGTCGTCGACGAGTAAAGCCACAGCCTATTTTGCATTGAGTGATGATGAGTCTTCTGTTGAAGGTGAATACATGTGTGTTGACGTCAGTGGTCAAACTGTCGAAAATGGTACGTGCTACATGGCATACAAGATGTCCCCAAAGAAGAAGCTTGAGTTCGAACCGTCAGACCGTGCATCCATGTCGTCAGGAGTGACCAGCAGTCCACCGTCTAGCTTTTCGATGGTCGAGCCAAATGTCCGTCGGTCGCCGCAGAAGTCCCCGCCGGTCACGCGTAGGAAGAAGGACATGGAACAAGACTTGTTGCCTGAAGGTTCGCAGAATGTCTTCGTGTTTGGTCAGCACCAAGGTTTGACATACCATGAAGTGTTGTTCAAATATCCTGGATACTATCAATGGGGATCAGGCATTTCGCACCCTTCGCGTTGTTTGGCAGATTTTCTGACCTGGGTGACCACGTACTATGAAGTCAGTCAGGACGGAGACGTAAGCCTGAGAGAGCATCCATTGACAGATGTGCCAGTAGAGGCAATTCGACGTACTGGAGACAAGAGTGCCAAGGGAAAACCACCAAACCCCCCGCTAGAGGAATCATGTCGTCGTTGCACCAGATTCACATTTCAAGGTTCAAATGCCTATGTTGAGAACAAGACATGCCTTGACTGCGGAAGGAATGAAAGAAAGAAGAAAGAAAGCAAACCTTCGGCCGACCCCGCAAAGTGCAAGCATGAGGTCACAGATCGTCGAGGCAGTTCGAAAACCACGTCTCGTTGGTACTGCAAGTTGTGTGGAACCACTGTTGACGAGATGCCCCGAGAAGAGGCGCATAAGAGAGAGGCAATGGCAAAGAGTATGGTAGGCATGCGCACCAATGCATTCGACACGACAGCATCCATGATTGAGAATGAAATCAACGATGCATGTATGTCAGCTGAAGGAACTCTAGAGGTTTTGGAGATGTTTCGACAAGAGGTTGAGTGTGAGTTAGAATTTGGCGAACCTGTGAGGGTTGGCGTCCTGTTCGAGATCCTTGCCAATGCCGTGGAGGTCATCAGAGAGGCCGCACCGGAAACTTGCTACATGGGACTGTTGTCGGATCTCAATGAAGCCACAATTGAAAACACACTTCGTCTTGTTGACATCATGGAAGACCCTGGAGTCTGGGCTGTGTTGGATGAAGGATGTAATGCAACTGTGTGTGGACAAGCATGGATCCAAAACGCCAAAGACAAGTATGCACGTCTTGGGTATGATGTAGCTGATTTGCAGTGTGACTCAAAAGCTTTCCGAGGACTCGCCGGAGACACCAAAACTTTGGGCAAGTGTCGAATTCCATTTGCTTTGACCTTTTTGGACCCCGAGACGAAACTCCCGGGAGTCATGGAAACGCATGTTGTCGATGGGAAGATTCCCTTGCTTTTGTCACAGCATGCTCAAGCTGCATTGCATTTCACGAAATCTATGGGTGATGCCAAGTGCTATGTAGGAAATGCAGAACTTGAACTGTGCAGAGCTAGGAACTCAGGACTTCTATGTGTGAACCTCTCAGAAGGCCTCAAGAGCCTAAAGTCCAAGAGACTCCCAAAGCAACTCCGAGAACTAAAGAACACGGATTATGGCATGAGCTTCAACATTCGTCCATCAGATCAGTTGACTGCATTCATGGCTGACGAAGAGCGCCCGACTAGAGGCACTTTCACGCTGGATGACCCTGCTTGTGTGCATGTCCTGACATGTGGAAAGGAGTTCAATGGCCAGATTGCAAGCTTTGATCGCAGCAAGAGCTTGATTACATTGGGACCCATCTTGGCACAATTTGACCCCGGGAGGCGATTGTTGATCTTTGACTGCATGGGATTTGGAGATCCTCAACACGACCCGCAGTTGCGATCTCATGTCGGTACACATCCGGAAATCATTCGAGGGATGACTGGCAGCGAGAAGACGATGGAAGCATTGCTATATGGACTTCATCACCTGAAGGCTTGCCATGAAAAGGGACAACAGCTGGCTGTCATAGCCTACTGCAGGCGGAACAGACACAGATCTGTATCCTTTGGTTGGTTGTTGGCAACGGCATTCAGCAAGCTATGCCCGAGAGCTCACTTGACCTTGACGCATTCCAACCAGGATCATTCCTGGAGTCAGATGAGCGGCACATGCAAGGGCAAATGTGCGATGTGCACGCATGAGTCGCATGATGCTTTGGAAGCAGCCTTGAGGTCAAGGGACTATGTCTTGAAGCAGTTCGGGTTGAAGGCGACTCCAACATACAGTCATGTTGGCCTGGTGGTATACGATTCGGAAGTGGAATCCCGAGAGAGCGATCGAAGATCCCAGGCACCAGTCGGGTCCAGAGTACTACCGCCGCCGCCATGTCCGAAAAGACCACCAGTCCTCCGACCAGCGGTGGTAAAGGCGGCGAGTGTGGCGAAGGCGCCAGTCCCCGTGCCAAAAGGGACACACACCATGTCCCATAGAGGACCAGGATCCGTGAGGGCAGCATCACCAGACCCACAACTCGCTGCAGCAACACCCAAAGCACCAGCACCTGAAGCACCAGCAGCCGAGGCATCAGCACCCGAAGAAGAGAGTCGGTACAATGAAGATGCTGAACTTCGTCGTCGTGACAAGGCCGAGACCTCAAGACAGGCAGAACCAAGGGGTGAATCAGTTGCTACAAGTCAGCCTGATGCCGCGACACAGGCCTTGCTACAGACTGTTGAGTTGTTGACACAGCAGGTGAAGCAAATGCAGGAGCGAGAGTACGAGAGGAGACGATCACGTTCAAGAGACAGACGTCGACGAGAGCGATCAGACAGCCGGGACTATCATCGTGGAAGAAGACGTGGCAATAGCAGAGAATACCGGCGTGGAAGGAGCAGAAGCTTGTCGAGGAGAAGGTCACCTTCATTTGGTCGCATTCCGACACCTCCAAAGCTGATCCCGAGAGAGCCGGAAGGACCGCCACCCAGATGGCATTACTATGGATCAGGTCGTGGAACCAGTCGAGACTCAGAACAGTCAGCTTGGCAAGAACGTCGATTTGTGTCTTCTTCAGAGCGCCCAGGAACAACGCATTTTCCAAGAGCCACAGGAGCATGGCCGTCGCATCTTGAATTCCCTACGGTGGAAGGCGATGGACCGTGGAATCGTCGAGTGAACCTCGAACACATGCCGCTTGAGTTGCTTGACAGAATCTGGGATTCAGTGCCAGATTTGGGAATGAAGGCATCGCGTTGTGCCCTTCGCTGGGTTGGACCTTTCTTCCCTGGGTCCACGTCACTTACCAGCAAGGAGATTGCCAAGTCGAATCACGAGCTCAACGTGAAGATCGTCATCCAACATGAAACCTATGATCATGGCAAATACTCTTCGAAGCCCAGCAGAGCATACTACACCGACTACATGAAGGACGATGGCTGGCAGGTGTCGAGTTTTGAGCATGTTGAAGGACAGTGGGAAATGGCATTGTTGAGAAGCAACTTGGACAATCAGCCACAAGAGATTGACTGGCATGTCAAAGGCAGGATCTTGATCTTCTCACCTCCATTTGCAAGACCTGAAGAACACGAAGATGTCGTAGAAGAAGAGCCCTCAGGAGGCGATGACGATGAAGAAGGAAATGGTGGTCAAGAACCGCCTGGTGATGATGACGAAAATGGAGACGGGCCGAGCGGAGGACCTTCGAAACGCACGAAGACAGAGATCACAGAGATGGCAAAACCAGTGGAGACGGCAGAAGAGACTCCCAAGGAGGAGAAGATGGACGATGCACTTGATGCTGAACCTGTTGAACCGTTCCATGGCTGCACCGCTATCGATCCGTCGAACGCACCCAAAGAGGAATTGTCAGACGATGACGTAGTCACCATGAGTACACAAAGCACTCCGGATCGTCCGACCAGTTCGCGTGAGGTGCTCGACCGAGACAAGTTCATCATGAGCCGCTTCCAAGGGGAGATCGAGCTGAGCTCCGACAGCGATGGTCACGCATTCGTAGCTCTGGATCACCGGACTATGAACAAAGGAGAAAAACAAGTGTTTGTCGCCGGCCTGCAGACTTTGCAAGAGAATGACTCAGTCTTGCATGCACTAGTTTCGAACAACCCGTTGAGTGTGCAACACATGGTCATTGTCAAGGATGACATGTTGATCAATGCACCCCAGAGTGCAAAGATATTCGATGTAGGTGCAAACTGGGTGAAGACCCGCAAGGAGGTCATCAAGCACATTTCAAATAAGATCCCTGGTTTGGTTGTACTGTTTTTGGAGAACACGGACCCCAGGAGGATTTGGAATGATATGCTCATGGAAGTCGACATGTATGGTTGCAACCTTCTTCTTTTCACACCACTTCTCGAGATATCTGTCGAACATTCCATCTGTCTTGGTGGCGACCTAGAGTTTGCCTTGGCAGGTCCACAAAGCCCCAAGCTCTTGGAGGCGCTGGAAGGTTGGTGCGGAGAGAACATGATTCCAAAATGTTTCGAAGACGCGAAATCGGCAAGACTCCTAGAGATGTTGAACACCATGTCAGAAGAAACTTATTTGGAGCATTTTGCACGGACATGTTTTGTCGCAGACGAACTCGAAGACATCTCTGAAATTGAGGACAGTGACATTGAGGGAGTTCTTCAGGAAACCAAACATGATGATGGAAAACCGTTGACGGCAAGAGAACAGGAAGAACTCATGCTAGATCAACTTGCATTGCCCGGAGCCGACATGACGGAACAGAAACGGAGACGACTGTGGCGTGCTCTCCCCCAGAGGACTCGCATTGCAATTCGTCGCTTGCATCGGCAGTTCGGACATCCCGCACCGTCAACTTTGAAGAATATCTTAAAGGCAGGTAAGGCAAGCAAGGAGTTGATCGAAGCTGCACGTCTCGTCCGTTGTCAGTCCTGCGAAGACACTGCACCACGTCCCCGTGATCATCCGGTAGGAAATAGTAATTTCCAGTATGAGTTCAATGCCGTGCTTGGTCTTGATGTCACAGAAATGAAGGACTATGCAGGAAGCAAGTACAGCATTCTCACGATGCTAGACATTTCGACAGGATTCCATTTGTCAGAGGTTGTCAAAGAAGGTGGAGGTATGCCAACGTCAGAAGCCTGTGCACAAGCTATCCTTCGCAGATGGATCAGTTGGGCAGGTTTTCCGAAGGCCGCAATCATGGATAGAGGTGTCCACAACCGAGGTGAGGTATCCAAGCTGTTCGCTTCGCACGGTGTTGAGATCTTCTATGCACCATTGGAAACCCCTTCAGCCATTGGCAAGGTTGAAAGGCACCAAGGTATCTTGAAGGCAATTCTCAGGAAGACCATCCATGACATGGAAGCCGTTGGTCGCAATGCGTTTGAAACATGTTTGCACGAGTGCACTTCCGTGAAGAATCACATGCAAAGAGTCCAAGGCTATTCTCCAGCACAATGGGTCCTGGGAAGGAACCCAAGAATTCCAGGATCTGTGACAGATATGGATGAGGCAGGAAACTTGGGCATCTTGGAGAACAAGCTTGACCCTGCAGCAAGCTATCATTTGTGTCACGCATCCCGTATGGCTGCACAAAAGGCATTTATTCATCTGGATACAAGTTCCCGTGTTGCAAGAGCATTGACCAGGAATGCAGCAGTCCAGAACAAGAAGTCATTTGTGGTTGGAGACCTTGTGGTCTATCGTCGAGACACACAGCAAGGTGGAACCGTGTGGTCCACTGCTTCGCGTGTGATTGGCATCGACCCGCACAATGGCATCTGGTTGCTACATGAAGGTATTCCTATTTTGTGTGCCGCTGGAAAACTTAGATCAGCCAATGAGAGTGAATCGTTGGCCTACTCTGTTTTGAACAACATCCCAGTATTCCCAGAGGCAGTGACATTGGGACAGCAGAAGTACATCCGAATGATGGACGAAGAAGCAAGCCCTAAGAAGGGACAGAAGAGAGAAGCACAAGCAGAAGATAAGACGGGCAAGGCTGCCCGATCATCTGCAAGCGCGAGTGGAAGCGCAGTCGCAGTTCCGATGACCCCCGGAGGCATTGGTGGTGATGATGAGGTCATGCTCGCAATGATTGACAATGAAGATCATTGGAGAATCTCTGAGAATCATGCAATTCGTGTTCACAACAAGAGGAGATTCCATGACTTTCATCCGCTGCATGACGGAGATGTTCCGGAAGGATTCGGAGGAAGACGCGTAACCAGAAAAGTCTATGAAGACGGAAGTCGAATGACCAGCGAGTCCATGCCGGGCATGGATGATGTTGATTCTCGCGCATGGACAGGTTTCACAATCTTTACACGGGTAAAACACCCGTTGATCGCCATGGCCGCTGCTGACGACACTGAACTCGATGCTGCAGAGTTTCGAGCCTTTGTGGCTCAACGCTTTGGAGAAAACAGTGAGACGCAGGTTGGCAAGGTGGCAAAGACGCTGCAATACGACCGATGCACTCCCGAGATGCAAGCCCGCATCTTGGATGCACGTCGTGCAGAGTGGAGCAAATATAGGAGCTTCAATGCTGCAATGCCTATTCGAGGCAAGGAATTGGAAGAGTTACTTCAAGAAGGGCATGTTCCTATTCCTATGCAATGGGTAGATGTGGATAAGCAAGCTCATCTGACAGGTACGCCTGAACATCGGCCAGAAAACAGATCTCGGTTAGTAGCTTGTGGAAATCACGAACAAGTGAGCCGTGATTCACAGGGTATTCGTTGCGATAGCCCCACTGCTGAGACTGAAGGACACATGTTGATTGCAAGCTTCGCATCAAGCCATCGTGTGACCCTATATGCGGCAGATGTTTCCTCAGCGTATTTTCAAAGTCAACCTATGACGAGGTTGCTGTTGCTCAAACAGCCACGTGGAGGAATTCCAAGCCCGGATGTTCCACCGGATGCAATGTTAGTTGCACGCCTTCCGATCTATGGCACGATCGACGCTGGCAGAGGTTTTTACTTGAGGATGAATGGTGAGATCACCAGTGCCGGGTTGAAGTGCAGTCGCATTACACCTGCATTGTACTATTTGCACAATTCCAAGGGAAGGTTGATAGGCATGGTCGCGACACATGTCGACGACTTGTTGTATTGCTACCTTGACGAAGGCAAGAAGACGATTGAAGGTATACTCAAAAGGTTCACGATTGGCAAAACAGAATCGGGAAAGTTCCGATACTGCGGACGTCAGTTCGTACAGCATGAGGACTACTCCGTGAGCATTTCTACAAGTGAAAACTGCAGAACAGTGAAGCCGATCGAAATCGACAAGCACCGGAAGCTGTCGGAAAAGGTGACAGAGAAGGAGTTGACAAGCCTCAGGAGCGTTGTTGGTAGTTTGGCTTGGGTTGCCCGTTATGGAAGACCAGACCTTTGTTACCGTGTGAATGAGATGCAGCGTGCATGTAGCGCAAAGGCAACAGTGCAAGACTTGAAGAATGCCAACAAGGTTGTTGAATTGGCACTTCAAGGAAGTGACTTGCAGATCACCTTCAAGAGTGATTGGATTGACTGGAGCGATCTAGCAGTTGTGACATTTAGCGACGCAAGTTTCGCAAACGAAGAAGGCTTTAAGAGTCAGCAAGGCCGCATTCACTACATAACGAATGCGAGCAGCCTCAAGGAAGGCAGTCACAGAATGCATCTGATCAGCTTTGGTTCAACTACCCTCAAAAGGGTGTGTCGTGCTACATTGCAAGCAGAAGCATATGCTCTGCAAACTGCAGTCGAACATGGAGATCGCCTACGATGCCTGATTTGTGAGTTGACCGGACGACTTAATGACTTTAAGAACTGGCATGAAGAAACCCAGAGGCGAATGGCACACGTGTACTACACGGATTGCAGGAGCTTATCGGACCATTTACTGGCAGAAGTTCCAAGAAAGGTACAAGACAAGAGGCTTGGCATAGAACTTGCCGCATTGAGGCAAGGGGTATGGACTGTGAGTGGCGAGAGAACATCAGAGATCTACAGTCCCTATGGTGACCACCTGAGGTGGATTGAGACATCGAAGCAATTGGCAGACCCGCTAACCAAGAGCATGAAGCCGGACTACCTCCTCAAGACACTGGAAAGTGGCCTTGTGAATGTCGAGAACAGTGGCGCATGCGAGAAGGGAGCCAAGAAGAAAGATGAAGAAGTCTCACCTGACTTGTTTTGAGAATTCGACATGGAATGGCATGGTTTACGGCCCCACGAGGAATAGAGTTGCTTGGCTGCCTTTGTACAACTTGAAACTGTAAAGCCCGCAACACACCTGTAGATAAGACGGGTGTGAATTTCAGCTGTTGTAGCCAGGGTGTATTGCGTACAGTTGATGCACCGTCGCTGCTGTTTCGGCTGAACAGGGCCCTTGAGCTGATTCGCTGCTGCGAAAAGGAACTGTGCGAGATTCAAACTTGTGTCTCCTGTCCGTAGGCCCATTTGTTAGGAAAACGCTCAACTGACGACGCTCAACTGACCGCATATGCGTTTGGTCGTCTAAAGTCTAAGGAAGAGCTCGCATTCCGGCCATATTTTATGTGTCACTGTGGCTGCATCTCTGTGATCCAGAGAAGTGAGTTCGCGGAAGTGGAAAAACCAACGGCGGAACCTGAACTCTAATTTGTAAAGAGGATGTTCCGCAGGCTGAACCTTCGTGTTTTTGAGGTTCGACCGTGGGGCAAGTATCCAATGCTGTTGGTTGATGAATAGCTTTCGATCAGATATGGACATGTGCAACGATCCAGGTTTGGGGGTTGTGAATCTGCAGGTTAATCAACAGACAATATCTACACCATTGCATGTGTGTGCGCGCCTCTTATTGCACAGTTACATGCTTTGTGGATCTTAAGTCTGTTACTTGTTCCTCCCTTGTGATGAGCAACTTCATGAAGAGCTGTTTTGGGTCCTGCTCTATTGAGTTTCTTGGTGTAACATGACATAACATAACACAACACAATACACATGTTTGCGAAAAGGCCGTGCGCCAACCACCGCAGACACGGGGCGGCCATTCTTGCCATCCCTTGCCCCCCTGTTCGCTTCTTGCAACTCGAGTAGTTGCAGCACATGCCAGGGCACCTCCTACTTTTGTAGGAGGCCAAGGGCTTTGTTTGTCCCAAAAGCATCTACAGCCTCTCCCCGCCCCTGGGCCAACCAATCTGAAAAGGTCTCAACAAATGGAATCATGGAATTGATCCAACAGGAGGGTTCCATCTTAGGGGAAAGCGATGCATATTCAACTGTCTAGCATCCTGGCGCTTTGAGAAGCTCCAGATCCACCGACGCTCCGCCCAGGTGGTGAACACACACATCTTGTGCGATCCCGCCGCGGCAGATGTCAAGCTCTTCCAAGCGCATTTGCTTTTGAAGGCAGATCGATGTTTTGGGGGATGGGGTGGGGACATGCCGATGAGGACGGGGATACACGAATGGACGGTGCTGGCCACTTTGTGGGTTCCAAGATGGTCCAAGAGTGTGAAGTAAATCCATCCAGTTTTCTCCGCGCTGGCGGTTGTCGGAACGCCCTACTGAGAATTTGATATGTGTGATTGTTGTGAATACTGAGCTCGCCCAGCTACTTGAGAACTCGAGCTTTCTCCTCTCGTTTGGATGTTGGCAGTCTCAAATCGTCCAAATGTCTTCCCCAACACCCAAAGATTATGGTTTTAAACTGTTTTAAAGGTTGCTGCTCATATGTTGCTCATGAGCCAGGCACTCCATGTACGAACCGTCGTCGGGGTGTCCATGAACCACCCAAACTCCAGTCCTAGGTCCTAGATCATCTACTGAATCTCCCGACATGGACATGGACTCTCTCCCTCCTCTCTCCCTGACTCCAGAGGCCATCCACGGGACCACCGCGGGTCGTGTACCGATTTTGGTTTGCGGCACCTGGGCACGGCACGGAACGTGACGAGCCGCTTACTTCGGGCCACCGTGGTGTGGAAGTCAGGTCACCGTGGTGTGGCCATGGTTTCTTCTCCGATCTTTGAGGGCGAGTATTAATTGCTGTGGTTCTTTTTGTGGTGTGTGGAATGGTCTTGTATTTTGTGTGCTGTGTGTGTGTGTTTGTTTGGTGTGTGTTTTTGTTCTCCCACGGTGAGCACAGGAAGGCTGGGTACAGATGATAGCCGTCTCAGCAAATGGAGGTTCAAGTGTGCCAAAAGTAGAACCCCAGAATGTTTCTTTGCTGGAATGGCATGATGCTGAAGAACACAGCAGGCCATGCTGTGTTTTAGAGTTTGTTGAATTGTCTCTTTGCCATGACCCGGAGCCCCGGATCACGCGGCTCGGGACAAGCATGGCCGAGAGTGCGTGGCTGTGTGCCGCAATGGCATCATGAGTTTCATGTCTAAGCGGTGGTTGATGGGCCAACGAAAGAGCCTCCAAAAAGAGATCAACTGCTGATTCCCAGTGGCACAGCACAAGAGATTCCTCGTCACTTGAGGCATCTCGAGCCAATGAAGGTTGATCGAACACCCAGCTGTTCGAATTGGCCAGTGACTTCTTGGGGGGATTGATGGTTGCCGAGAAAAAGCGTCTCCAGCCTTTGGGAAGAACACACGTAACTGGTGCCTTTGACAAAGCCAACAGCGGAACAAAGACCAAACCATCCAGCTAGCCGCCCAACCAGCACAATAAAACCGAGTCAACCAACTCACCAACCTTGTTCTTCCCAAAAAACAAGGTTGGTGAGTTGGTTGTCTTGTAACTCGTTGACACGTCCTTGTCTCACCAACATGGGTTGTCCTTGTCTCCACCTGGCCCTGGCCTCAACTTGTTGAAAAAGCCGGGGGAGAAACACCTGGCCCAGACCTCGTCTCCCGTCTTCGCCTTCGCGATCGCGCGAGATCCGATCTGAGGCGATTTCAATTCCACGCCCGACTCCGCGGTCTACGAATACTTCCGCCGGGGCACGGTCCCTCCGCCGCGTTTGACGTTGGTGATCGGAAAACGACGGAGCAAGACGAGCTAGGGACCTGGAATCAAGTGGGGGGCTGGCTGGGTCGGATTTGGAGCTCTCACCATATTGGAAAGCACCTCAGGAGACCTCAGGCTGGTAAGATTGAGGTCTCACCACCTCAGGATACCTTAATTAGGACAGGTCCCACAATCAGTTTCCCGTTGTTCTTTTTTTCAAAATGTTTCACAAGTCTTTCTGACTTTCCGGTCTAAAGGATGGTGTCGGCGAGATTTAGCTCGGCTTCGCTGTGAGCTGGGGGGGCCATGGTGTGGATGAGCGAGGATCAGCTTCCTGGAACGGTTTGCCCGGCCTGGGGCTTGCGCATAACTAGACATGTCACATAGAGTACAGATGAGTACTACAGTAACATACAGTAACTATATATAGAGGATAAAGTAAACTATCAGAGGATCACTATATTGTTGAACACGGCTTGCAACCTAACCATCATCATCCACTGGGCCCAGGTAATAGATGGTAATAGGATAGACCCCAAAGATCCTGAATCGGCCCTGGGATTTTGATGCCTGGACTGGCTTTTGGGAGCCTATCAATCCAGGGTTGGGGGCTCGAAGGCCCCCCCCCCGGTGCATCCACGAAAACAGCCATGCTCAAGCTGTTTTGCCCCAGTGCCAAATGGGTTCAGCCATGCCTCGGCTGCCTCGGCTGACCGCCGCTGGACCGACGTTGGACCGACGTGCCCAGTCAGGTGAGACAAGAACATGAAGATCTGAAGAAGGATCCTTGCGGCCTGATGAGGCGCGGGGGACTCGACCTGGAAGGCCCAGGGCCCAGGGCCAGTGTGGGGGAAGCTCGACCCGCACGAATTGTAAAGCCATGTTAATGGACATTTTGGGGGCATGGCATTGTTGGGTGTATCAGGCAAGAAGTATATATCGAACCTGAATTTTAAATCTAATTATGTGTGAGGGAGGGCCGAAAACTCTTGGGTTATGCCCTTAAATTAATGAATATCATACACAAGTGGCCCTATCCACCTGGAAGGCAATGGCATTCATTTTCAGGTGTTTCTGGCGGGTGATGCTGAAATGTTCAGTCTGTCAATGATTGTGTGCCCAGATCCATGTTCCGGAGCCCAGTGCCGCTACGGACATGACCATTTCAATGTCATCGTTACGTCCTGTTTCTTCGAGATTCAGCATCTGTCCATTTCTGGCTGGGCGCCAAATTGGTGAGTCACCATTTTTTGCTGGGTCCAAACCTAAAACATTCCAAAACTGTTTGGACCTGGCCATTGGGGTTCCAAAACGAGCCAACGGCCGCCTGCCAAACCTTGGCTCCCATCCTTCGCCCCAACGGCCGCTTGCCCATCCTTCGCCTTCGCGGCGCTAGGCTGCTCAACCTGCGGAGCGGCGCTTGTATGGCCACGGCCTATGAGACCTGCACGGGCAAAGAGGCCGGTGGGTGAGAGGCCTTAGAGGTGGTCTTGTTCGGTACTGGATGGAGCGATCAGGAAAAAGGGGATGTACCGTTCAACGAAGACATGGCACACTTCAGGGCAGGACGCATCAGAGGTTTGCCACAGACAGTTAGCTTGGAATGTTGGTTTGGGCTGGTTTGGCGCTTGGAATTGGTCAGCTCAAGAAGTCACGGCGTCCCTTGGCCTGCCGATCAACAGGGGCTCATCAATCACTAATTGTAGACATGTTGGTATACCAGCACCCGACTCTACAGGTCTCCTTTGGATGCTTTTGGAGACAAAGTCACAGGTAGTGACCTGTTGGAGGGTCCTGGTATGTGGATTCATCCGCAAAGCTCCCATCATGAAGGATTAATCACCAGGACGACAAGAGCTTTGAGAGTCTCCACATGGGAGTTACATCTCAAAAGGGGGTTACGGCGGTCTACCTGGCGGCTGCTGTCTACCTGATCCGTCACCGCAGGCTGCTGATTATATATATATATATGCGTATATATATATATAGAGAGAGAGACTCTGGACTCTTTGATGAATAGAACCAACCCATATGAGGTGTTTCAATCCATGTTTGCCAGGGCTTGATTAATCAAGAGTCTACATTACAGTAAGTGGGTTTGATGCGATGATGGAATGCAGCCAGATGTTGGAGCAATTGTTTGTTCGTGAAGCCAGTTAAAAGCCAATCAAAAACCAAAGGTCCAACGTGCAGATCTGAGTTCTTTCCTGTAATTGAAGGGCCGGGCATTTGAGACACCTTGGGTTTGTCTCGCCGGCCAAGTCCAGCGTTGACACTCAGAGGCGACCTTCACCAACTACACGGAAGACTTCAAAGGGACCTTGGATTACATTTGGCTACTTGGCCAGGAAGTTGCATTTTTTCCATCAACACCTGACTGATTTCAGAGAGGCCGGCAGACTGTTTGACTTATGTCATGGGATCGTGGCCAGCAAAGTGGATGACTTCGTCACCATAGGCTGATCTGGGCAACCCACATCATGAATCATCCGGAAGCTTGAGTTTCGAGGATAGAGGCCGGCCGGATGCAGGCCCCACGTACCTCTTGGAGAACACAAGAGAGAAAGAAAGGAGAGAGAGAAAGAAAGGAGAGAGAGAGAGGTCAAAGAAATTACACTAGGCAATGAAGAGTTTTTCCGTCAAACGAGCTGTTCTCCTCCAAAATGGTCCAGTTCCCAAAGGAAAACCACTCCTCCGGTCATTCCTCCGGTCCGGTAAAGCATCTCTCCTCTCCTCTCCTTCACTCGCCTCCTCTCTCCGGTCCGCCTCAGGTTCTCGCCGGAGAATCTCTCGGTCCTGGCGATCTCCCAAGTGGACGACGAGTCGCAGCTCTCTCAGGCACCGGGGACCGGACCCAGCCGGCGAGCCGGCGAGCCGCTCCGCTCCGCGAGACGGGACCGAGTGTCGCGCTCGCGCTTGGCCCGCAGGGCGTAGCTGCCGCAGCAGTCTGTCGGGTCTGGAGTGCACTGGTGGTTTCAAGATGTGTTCAAGGAGAAAGAGCAACCAATGGGGGTCTTGTTGGAGAGAGATGTAACCTGGAGTAGGGGGTGTTCATGCTACACTTGACCTACACTTTTCTCACCTTGCTCCGAAAAAGAAGGCAATGTGTATCGACCTCCATAGGCCACCAGGAGAGAAGCCGACTCCTGTGCACACCATCTCCCTTGGAAGCCGAAGCCGAACTCAGCGAACTAAGCGAACCGTGTCCAGCTCCAACCGGACCGAGTTTTGCAGGGTGTTTCCTGGACCCGAACCTGCCAGTCTTTAAGCCCCCCGAAGTCTTGGATGGATCATTCTGCTGGGTCCCAAGCATGTCCCGTCTTCAAGGACGTTCTTTTTTTGTATAGTTCAAAGGGCATTTCTGAGGCTGCTTTTGTAGGCTAGAAGAACCCAAGGTAGATAAAACGATATGTTTTGACGGCATCTCTTTTGGCGCCCATGGAAAAGGCTGCTTCAGAACCATACCCGAACTACCCGTACTCTGCCGAATGCGATCGGCACTTGCATGGATGTGTTCTATTAATTGTTTAGGGAGGGGACAAGACCCATATGTTTAGCCTATTTTTTCTTGCAGCATGTGTCTGGAAGAGGTTGATCTTGCAAAACGTTTATGTTGCTTTTGTTTGCCAAACCATGTTTCAGTATGTGTATGATTAAGTATTATGTACTATTATGTAATTCATGTTGTTTGCAAAGAGGTGGGTAGAGTACGCCGTGTCCCGCACTTGCAGGACAGACTTAGACTTGGAAGCTCCTTTATATAAAAGTTGAAACGACCACCAGTGACCAGGGGTTTCGGAGCCAGCAGCCAGGCCAGCACGCCAGCACCATTTTTGTCAGCATCCATGGACCATCCCCAGCCTTTCATCCGCATTGGCCTTAGCGCTATGGCCGCAGGAGAGTGCCCTGCCCTCGAGCACACGCCCTAGCGATCATGTGTCTCTTGTGGCGACCTTCATGTTCCACGACGAGCCGGAACAGGCACGGCAGAGAATGAGCCGAAGGAGGTTTTTCCCCCATGGGTTCTGATCAGCATTGATTTCAATGGGTTTTATAACTGACCACCATTGTTTTACTGAAGGGCCTTAGACAAAAAAACGATAGGTCACGCCTTTCTTTGAATTGAATTTTGCAGCCTAGGTGTGCTGTTTTGGCGATGCCATAGGCCAAATCATGAGGATTTGCATAGGCCAACCAGACGCAAAATGCAAAGGCAGAGCAATGACTTTGGGGGTTGGCGAACTCTTCTGTTCAGGGAGCTATTGTGATGGAAAATGGTGGCCGGACCCAGACGATTTGATCAGATATCAGCAGTCAAAAACAAGTATTGCCTGTGAAGTCGGTCGGGGTACTTTTTTAGCTAGCTAAGGATGGGGATTTGCAAGGATATGCAATGACAGAAGAAGTGTAAAACTGTGAAGTAAGGGTTGTGCAGAGTGTTCTTTTTTACATGTTCGTTGTTTCAGCGATGTGTTAGCATGCAGCCAAGGTGTTTCCCAAACGTAATAGCAAAAAGATCGAACAACCAACAAACACCAAGACGTATTGCGGCATGAAAAGGTTCCAACCACATCCAACGACCTCCCCAAGATTTGCCGCTGTCCTCGTAGCCTCGGCGTCAGGTCAACCGCAGGATGATGATCCCACCCCACGCCGCGCATTCCGTCGCTTGGACGTCGGAATACGGACGCTGACGCACCGACGGACGGTGCGGAATTCGACCGTGGGCCGGGGTTCGGGTGACCACTTCGAAGAGAGAAAAGCAGGTTGGAAGTGGCTTTGGACAGTTTAATGAGAAAAAACTTAAGATGCCACTGACTGAAGTCATGGAAATTTGTTGAACAATAAAAAAGAAACGTGTACCTTAAAGTTGGTCCAGTTTTATTGGACCAACCTGATATTTTTGGGGGGGTGCCTCAGCACCAGTCCCTCCACAGACTAATTTGGAAGAAACCAGTTCAAGGATGTAATGGACCTTTGGAAGACTATTATGTTCATGTATAACTGCAGTGCTTTTCAGGTTCCATGTGGGTCTCGAAACCAGGACATCAATTCACCAGCAAGAACCACCAACTTGTAGGCCTTATTTGCAGTCGCAGTGCTTGAGTCATTGAGTGTAGTACTGAAAGCCCAACCCGGGAGGGAGCGTTTGGTATAGATGGTTTCTGGCCTTGCCTGGCCATAAGCTCACTGTGCCCGTGCCACCATTGATGCCACTCCAGAAGGCCAGCTAATGCATTAAATCTAAAGGGGCGCCGAACTTGGAGGAAGTCGAGGTGCCCTTTGTGTCCACTCACTTAGGGACTTAGAGACTAAATGGCGCCCCTTTGTAACTCCTGGATGCCTTCATTTCTTTACAAAATTTGACGTTTCCACATGTTGGGCTTTGGAGTGCAAAGATTAGATGCCAGCAAGCCCAAGGGGAACAGCTATGCACAAGTGCTAGTCAATATTGGATGTAAGGATGTGGAATCGGGTGAATCTGGAGGATACAACTGACTGGTGCGAATAGTAAATTATGGTTGCATCCTGAGGAATCATATTGCTGTGGAAGCTTCCCCCATTCCCTATGATACGTAGTCACACCAGTCAGCGTCTCACATTCAGTAGCCTCGCCCCACAGAGCGCTAAAACCTCGGTCGTCCGCCCGCTTGACAGGACAGTCGACATAGTTCCCCACCCCATGGGACAGGTATAGTTACGCCATACATTTACCCCATTGAGTTTGTCCTTTTAACCTGTAACTGTCAGTAAACAATTATCACAATGTTTGAACAACGCCTTTACTAACCATCATCATCCACTGGGCCCTGGTAGACTCGGATAGACCCAAAGCTACATCCAAGCTGACCCACCCTTCCAGTGGACGAACGCCGTGGGCCGAAATCGGTGGGTGCGAGATGCTGCGAGGCACACCAAATGGGGCACTACCATGTACAGCATGGTACTGCACCACAAGGACCGGTGATGTGGCGCCGGTGGCGATGTTTCTGGCGACCCGTCCGGGGACATCCAAAAACGTGGAGGTTCGTTCTGTTTGGAGCTGTTCTTATTGTTTTGTGTGTGACACAGGCGTTTTTTTGGTGTTTCTTTTGTTCTTATTGTGTAGAAGCTTGATAGCTCTTAAATCATATATGGGGTTGCAACACCTCTCCGTGTTGGCGTTCTATTTATTTTACCGGTCTACGGTCTATGGTCAGTGAGTTGGCCATCTTGCTTGTCCTCGTGCTGGAGTGTGTGACAGCGATCCAATCCAGAAGAAGATGTATCACTAGGGAACGTCAGAGATCATGCCAAGGTCGCCTGAATCCGAAGCAAAAAAGCACGGAGCACCAGCTTAGACCAACGTTTGGGATTCCTTTGCCTCGTGTGTTCAGCAGAACACCCTTTAGCAGCTAACTTTAGACTCTAGACTTTAACACCTTTCAGATCATTCATGGCCAGCCACCCAAAAGTCAAAGCAGGTAACGTTTTGGGTCACTTTGTCTCTGAATTCTGCTCAAAACCCCACCGATTGTAGTGCCCTGGCAAATATGGATGTTTGGACAGATATGTGGGAGGATACCAGGCACATCCAGAAACGCGTGGGGTTATCATGATGTGTTGCAGACCCCGCCTTTGGTAAGACCAGCGCAGAGACAGGTGATGGGTAGTCCTCAGGCCGGTTTCTCCACAGGGGCGCCACACGCGCAGGTGACGGGATGTACGCGATGGGCGCCATGTACCCACAGCAGTACTTGTGAGGAGCATCTGGATCGAAGGGCTCGGGGTCGGGATCTATGACATAGACTCTTGATGACTCTTGATTTTTCAGCCTCCTCACATGAAGAGGTGTTTCAATATGGAGGGTGGTTATTCATCAAGAGTCTACATTATGCAATTATGCAACATATATCGCAGACCCTCTGAAATATCAAGGTTTGGGCAGATCCATAAGTTTCACTGGACTTTGTGGACTCGTGGACAGAAACTGACTGGATCCGCAGGGGAGAAGCTTTGGGGCTCATGGACTGCAAACAGGTGTCCACCTTGTAAATTGAAGGTGTTCAGGAGGTTTCAATAGGGCAGTGAAGTATATGGACACTGTATCTTAGTGGATATATATATATATATATAGAGTAGATGGAGCAATACTTAAAAAGGTGGTTACGTGGTTTGTATGATTTCATTTGGACCTCCATCTAAAGGACATCTGAGGGTTCATGCCATCAAACCTCTGAAACCACTGTATGATATTCATGTGTCCATCGGCACCTGTTCACCTCTAAGTTTTAAAGTACAGGCTTGAAGCATCTCCAAGACCTGGCAAGCTCTCAGATGCCACTGTGGGGATGAGAGCTCAGCTCTCAGCTGAATTCCCCAAAAGATGGTCGAACAGGAGCAGTTATTGATGGATTCATCAAAGAAGGCCTATTAGTGAGCCAAAGATTTGGGTTACAGGTTCAAACAAAAAATCCGCCAGCCATGTCGTTTGGGGTCTTACATCGCTCTTTTGATGTGTGATTCGGTCTGAACCTTCACTTTCAACAGGCCTTTCACCCAGGCCTTTCACCGTCACCTGAGTGGTTTCTTTGCGGCCAGAGACCTTGCAGGACTCGAGACGGCCACCAACCAATGAAGCTGGAGCCATCTGTGAAGTGAGGAAAGGTGCCCCGTGGCACTCGGAGCCCAAGACTGAGGTCGGAGCGAGGTCGGAGCTCACTGGGAAAGCCATTCGAAACAGGTCGAAAAAACGCCTCAGCTGGCGGGGGGGGAAGTCAGGCCTCAGCTTTTCTTTGGCTCTGATGCCTCATTCAGTCTCAATTCTTTGCAATTAAGCATTTGCGGCAGCGACCCCTGCGACGAACCTGCGGATTCAAGGGATCATTCACCTCAAGCCAGGCCGCCAGATGAGCACATCAAAGAACATCCAGCCAATATCGAGCCACTGGAGTTTTGGGGTAAGTTGAGGATACAGTTCATGTGAGTATAATTACCCAGACTCTCCGTGCAACTGGACGAATATTATATTACTATAATTTATGTATATGTCTAAACTATTTAATAAACAAACAACAGCATATAATAGCATTGGCCCCTCGAACCACTCCAACGTAGCCTAGTAGCCATACAAATAAGCTATGTTATCCAGCAGCAACCGCGAAGCAGATCACACGTGGTGACATGTGCAAATGTGGCAGCAAGTGCACTATTCTCCATAGACTTAAACACGAGTTGAGTGTCTATTTGAGTCTCTTTGGTGGTGAGCTGAGTTGAGAAGAGTTGGGCCAGCCAGATTTGCAGTACATTTTGGTACACGTAAATTTGATTGTTGGTCAAACTCCTTTCATCCCTTTGACGAATCACCCATGGAATCTGGAGTGTTGATATTGGATGCAAGAGCCACTGGCCACGTTCATTCGTTCGTCCAGTATTTGTGGCGGGTCCATTGGTGCAAGGGCTGGTGGGTTGGCACCACACTCTTCAGATCGGACCATGGCCCCCCTTCAGCATCACACCTCATGTACGGAAGGGATGAAAAAAGCCTACATGGACCACCCCCCAAATCACTCCCAACTGATCGGCACATCTTTTAACATGCAGTCTTTGGGTTCAGACCTTCCACATCACAGTGCTTCAGCATTCAGATCTTCAGCATCTCACCCCCTCCCAGGGTCCTCGTCTTGTTGCCATGGCCCCGGTGGGGGGGCATGATCGTCGGCGTCGCGGACGGGGCACGGCCCAACGTCAGTATCACTCGTTCCCTCGAGCGAACGGACAGGTAGCGAACACCCAAAAAGATGCCTCGCGCCGAGCGTCGCGAATGGGGCACTGGAGAAGTGCGCGGATGGGCAGAAGTGAACATGTTCAGACCAAGGTAGACAGTTGATGAATACAACTCATTTGGATTGAAACGCCTCCTCATATAGGAGGTGTTCATCAAAAGATGTCAAGAGTCTACATTATGGGTTTCTTCTTGTGAGTGCAGTCCAACCGCGCGGGTGCTTGGTAGAAGAACACCGACTGCAGACCGCTGTTGTTGATTACGAAGGTTCCTTACCGACTGCAGGTTTGCAGCGCACCCTTCAGTCACATCATACCCTCCGACTCACTGACATTGAAGTGGAGGTGGCACGGAGCCTTGGATGACTGCGTTCCTTTATGACACCACCCTCTAGGGCCCTGCTGTTGATACAGCAAACCAGTGGAGTATTTCTGGCCTCCTTTTTTCGGTGGGTTGCCCGAATTCAGGCAACAGACTCTCCCACTTCATGGAAGATACCGATACCAAAATTCATTGGTGATCCAGATTTGCCTTTGGGAGAAAAGCCCTCAAACTCTCGTCAATTCTCAAATTCGTGAGTCTCTTCCATCCTGGTTTTCCGCTTGAATCCTTGGGCCTCCAACTCCAGGTCCCGCGCTCCACCGGGTCCCGGCGCCCGCTTTCCGTCTCTTCAGCCGTCGCCGCGACTTCCGTGCAGGCCGAGACCCCGGGAAAGAACGAGACGAGCGGCGGCGAGAAACATCGAGCGGGCCGCGGGTTGGGGGACCGGACGGGGGGACCTGGAAGGGACCGGTGTGAACCAGGCATTTCGTTGGTCCATTTGGAAAGCAAGAACACCTAAGTCTGTCCGCCTTCAAAGAGGGTTAGTGTTTTGATGTGTCTTTTTTTTGTTTGGTTTTGTGGATGAAACAGGCTGACATGGTGCCATATGTTGCTTCAGGTATACATTCACGAATGGGCACGGCCTTGGACCTGCTTTCATGAGCCATCTACTTGGCATCCCTACCTTGGCATCCTCTCTCGGAGCACGAAGTTTGATTTTAAAGTTACCTGGAGTCTCCAAGTACCTCCGAATAAACGTACAAGTACCTGTTGTTTGGGGGTCTAATTATATACGAAAAGACGATTTGCAGAGACCCACTCGCACCACCCGTCAGCCACGGGTGCCATGGTGCCACCGGTCGTTGGTGCTCACCGTGTCCATGTTCACCGGAGGCCCACTGGTCAATCTGTTCAGCTGCAAGTTCTCACATCAGCTGCTGGGGGATTCGAGTGATGATGCAAAGACGAAGCTACATGCATCCATCCAATTGCAACTTTCATGCTAAAGGTAACGGCAAAGAACTGCCAGCGTTGGCAATACTGCTGATGTAATTGTACTTAATGAACCACTTGAAGCCACTCTCTAATTTAAGCAAGGTGGCCTGTGCGGATTTGTGCCAACAAGGCCTTTGATTGGGGAGATTTGATTCATCTATATATCATATTATGGGCAAACATTATATATAGTGAGTTTAGTGGTACATTCCTAGTCCTTTCCCACCAGCCCATTTTCACAGCCAAAATCAACCGAGCGCGCCGTCTGAACCACGCTGAGGACTTGCCTCCTGCCTTGGTGACACTGAGCAAGAACGCCGGCGACGCAGAGGTCGACGCCGAGGACGGAGGAATGGAGGGAACTGAAGCTGTAGATCATTTGGTGCGCTGGCAGCACTCCTTCAAGAGGTCTCCATTGGGAACTTGCTAATTACACAAAAGTTGCGGGTGGTGACTGGTAATCGACATTACGTGCTGGAATGTGCATGTATAGTCATGTAGTGACCATAGTGACTGCCAAGTCTCTCCTTAACACCAAAACTAACTTGGACACAAGTGACCACACTGATTTATTTGGATGACCTCATGTGTCACCTCAGACTGCAGAGTCTTTGAGACCATGTCCCTGACCTTTGTAGCTCTAGGAAGAGGCGGATGGTGCCAAGCAGGCCTGATCTTTATGGCCAAGGGACGACAGGGTCGAGGGTTTTGGGGGTGCCAAGGAAGGAGGAGGCCT
This sequence comes from Durusdinium trenchii, assembly GCA_963970005.1. Taxonomy (NCBI): domain Eukaryota; class Dinophyceae; order Suessiales; family Symbiodiniaceae; genus Durusdinium; species Durusdinium trenchii. The sequence continues at coordinate 1,153,213 of CAXAMN010010335.1, forward strand.
TTAAGACTTATCCTTGTGCTCCATAGTCCAAAATGATCCAAGGTTCCAAGACGAGGTAACCTGCTGGGTGTTGCTGAAGGGGCAGCGCCGCTGGGCGAATCGGTGTTGGGATGGCGCTAGTCGGTGGCGTGTGACTCGGTGGCGTTGGAGAATGGAACACCACCAGAGATTCATGCTTTAGCGAAGCCTTTCAGGTCTACGAGTCACTCAAACTATAAAAGCATCTCAAGTTGTAGCTTTATTAAGCTTTATTACATAGGGTACTCGGAGTAACGAGCATCACTGGTTCAACCAGTGCTTTTGCATCCGGGACGCAGTCTTGGGATGTTTGTCAAGCGGGACGTTGAATACTGTGCTCCTTTTCCGGAAGATTTGCCAGAGCTCTATGCCGGATGGATTGAGTGCCGGGCCGCCGTTTTCCTTTTTTTTCCTCCCACCTCGCGCCAGTCCAAGAAGAAGCGCCGCGGGGAGTGACGGCGCTGCGAGTACCGACCCGAAAAAGGCAGCGTGAACAACGGACCCCGTGAGGATCTCGGCATGGCACGCCTCAGGCCTCCTGATCGACCATTCTGCAGCTACCTTGAGTCTCCAATGACCCTTTTAAATTTGCCTTTCCAAGAAAAAGATGTTTTTGAAAGAACGCACTCTTTTTTGCATATGTCACGAAATGTTCCTTTTTTGTTTGTGCCCTGTCAGATCCTCCTTAGACAGTGTCCTGAGACCTTTTTTCGGCGTCCAAAACGCATTTGTTTGCATCCGAAAGGCGTCTTTAAGCGTCCGTACCGGACGCGTCCGGATGAAGATTCACTCTGTACCTTTTTTTGAGTCCTCATCTCTGAAAACGCGTTTTTCGAGCAAAACCGCAAAAAATATTAGACCCAAAACAAAAACGCAGAAAAAAAAAAAGGTCTTTGGAGACTCAAGGTAGATGTGGAAGAGCTATAGAAGGACCTCTAGATGTGGCCGCTCCAGCTCTGTTGGGATGTTTTTTTTCTGCATGGCGACCCTGAAGCACTTCATGCGGTCAGAATTGGATGGCCTTCCTGAGTTGCGGGGGATGAGGTTCTGCTTGCCACAGAGCCATCCAATGTGCAGTTGCCACAAGGGGTGGGGTGCAATATAGAAGGACGGCCAGGTTTACGCTATAAGGAAGCAGGAGCGGGGATACCATTTGGCGAAGGATACTGGATGTAAACCCCAGAATTTGGTCGCAGAAGTGGCAGATGATGGTGCTTTTTCCAGGTGTCGCCCGTGCAAGCTGTTCGATCACAACTGTCCCTGAGACATACCCACTCCGATGTGGCGTTTGATCATTTGACAATGCCTGCAACACGACAAGTAAGCACTCTGGGTTCATGGTACGGGCCAAAAAGATTGATCTGTCTGTGGTGAGATGACGAAGGCTCTCGAAGGACCCTTTTCAACCACAACCACCTTGTAGAGTGGCTGGCTATGGCTTGCAGGGCACCTGTTTTCTATCAGGGAGGTTTGGCAGCCATAATCAGTGAGTTCGCTTTTGAGGCGCTTGAAGAGATCTTTAGCTACCGCCCCAATCCGCCCCAAGACGACCAATGTAGGTCAAGACGCACAGCTTGCCAATCCACTTTGGATGGGTCCAACCACCGCCCAACGGTGCGCTTGCCGCTGGCCGATGCTGGCCATCGCTGCGCCGCGCTTCGCTCACGTTTCCGGTCCAAGCTGGTACCTCAAGGGCTCGCGAGCGCCTCGCTGTGCCTTGGAGGTGGGAGGACGGAGGTGGACGGTGGGTGGTGGCCCTCCCCCGATCCGTATCAGGTGGTTTCAAAGGAAATGGCTATAGTTTCATGGGGTTTGGATGGAGGATAGAACTGCCTTGGATCGCTTCAGGGTACAGAGCTAGTAGATGAACCAGCTCAGTCTTGTGGATGCTTATAGGATGATTCCAGCGGCGCCCTTCCTATGTTTCTTTTGCTTGGAGATTGCCGGAGTCTCAAGAGAGGAAGAATATCTTACTCTAGCTGTAATGCATGGGACACTTTTGCCTTTGAGAGCAAATGATCACCATTCAAAAGAACTTTGTCATGGTGTGTGGACTATTGGCCTTGCTGTTGCCGTAAAATGATCACACACCATGAATGATAGTACATGTAATTGTCTATAAACATCACCGACCTAAAAGCCTTTTTGCTCCAGACTCCAGACTCATGTTTCGCCGACTCCTGCACCCTCGACTCACCCGGTTTCATCCCAGCGGACCGAGCCAGCAGGTCCTCTTGCAGCCATGGCCGGGCTTCCTCAGTGTTCACCGAGACCGGACTGGGCCGACGTCGATTCGGACGGGGTCGAGGTCGTGGAGCGTGGAGATTGGAAGGAGGAGGCAGTGGAGGAGGCTTACATATATACAGATCGTATGGTTTTGGTTGGAGAAGAGAGCATTTCATGCCAGGTCACTGCAACTAATCGATCATCATGGATCATGCGTCAGGTTTCGAAAACAACATTCACCTCCCCATCTTCGCGGGTGGGTTAGCATGTTCCAAGATGTTCCAAGTATGATGTTCTCATTATGGATCCCAAAACACCCCTCCCCTTCCGTCATCCATCCCCCAAAGCCAGGGGCTCCTTCCACTGGCCGTTCGCCGCCCCGAGTGGGCCGAACCCCGGCGGAGTTGAGGTGAAGAAGTTCCGGAAACGCGAAAACCGGAAGCGCGGCCACCCAGACGCTCGCGCGTGGCCCGGTTTCGACGATGGCGTCGGAGGAATGCCTAAAGACATCATCGCCTGGGCCAGCCAGAACGGTCCATCCTCTTGATGGCCTGATGCATGTGTTCCACAACTCTTAGTCTTCCTCGCTTCCTGACCGCCTCTGAGTCACTCTGACTCTTCCTCATCGATTGACGGGAGGATGTGGCCACCCCCTGGTGCCCACTCAAAGTTCGAACGCATGTGTTCCTCCGTCCTTGCTGGGCCTGACGGATGAAGTGACTTCGGATGAGACGGTGGGGGGCCACGACGACGGCGTGGACCACGGACGGTCCCACGGACGGTCCGACGGGGTCCCATCCAGGCTGGCCATTGTGCAGCAGGAGAAGATCCGACGGAGGCAGGTCCGACAGGTCCAGCGGGTCCAAACCCAAGAGCGAGCGAGATGAATGTCGGTTTCCACCGGATGGTCGACTCATAACATCTCATAAACCCTTTCGCTTTGAATTGAACAGCCTCTGCATATGGGGGGGTTATTTTTGTTAAATACAGTGTGCAGTCTACATTACTTAGTTGGTTACGCCCACCATTTCATGTTGTATAGACAATGGCTAGCAGCACCCTCGCTGGGAAATTGTCGTGGGCATCTTAGTTGTATTTGGCAGGTTGTATTAAACGTGGGCATGTTCAACTTTCAACCTTGTCCTGAGAAAAGTATACAACCTCAATTGCAAACATGTTGCCGCTGCCTGGTTGAAACCACAATCCATGTAGGTATGATTTCCATCCACCAAACATGTTGTTGAAACATGGCAAAACACATATTCAAACCTTTTGAGACAGTGATTCAAAGTTTGGGAGTGTGGGTAGTTTTGGCAATGAGGTGATTGAGCTACCTGCTGCATACTAAAAGAGCACCCATTGAACAAGTAAACGTTTTCTTGTTTTCCATGACGTCTCTTCAGAGATGTTGGTGGATTGAATTCGATTCAAGTTGGCCAAGAAACTTTTATAAAATCTGAGTGCAAAACGTTTCAACGGAACGGATTTTACAAGGAACATCAGGCTCCCCCGCATGTGCAGATAACATGTGCAGTCCGCTGGCTTAAGCGTCCATCTTGAGGGACATGTGGGAAAGAGGCAGGGCTTTGACCAGGCCTTTTTCCAGGGCTCATTCGGATCACTAGGGTTCAGTCAGTGCTTCTTTGGGCCCATGATCCTGAAGCAATGCAAACCATTGCCTATTGAAGTAGCATTCAACAGGCTGGGATTCTGAGGTCCCTACTGCTAGCCATCTCTCTAACCATCATCCAAAATCGCGTATATAGATGTTGATTTCCTTCACCCATTTTCGGACGATGGGGTCGACCTCATCACCTCAGCTTGGAGCCAAGAGCCCTCAACACGAATCCTCCGCTCTCGCCGCAGAGTGCAGAGGATTCGTGAAAACCGAGATGCGCACAATCTCCAAGCGCCAGAGGTGGGGAAGCCCGCCTTTGCGGATGGACCTGCGGTGGACCTGCCAAGCGCATGAAGTTCCATGGGGGTTTGTTTCCACACCCCCTTTTTGTTTGATTTCTTCTATCCTTGGCAATGGAGGTTAGTGAGCACGTCTTCGTGAGCAATAGGTTTGTCCCTCCCAACCTTTGTTCACATTGATTTAAGTGAAGTGGAACACTTCAAGAGGCGGCCAGCAGTTCCTTTTTTAAGGCCCGAAGGGCCGGACGGTTCTTCATGTTAAGATGTTCGATCTGCTCACTCCCCTCCCAAAGGCTGCAGGTCTCACTGCGAAGACACTCACTGCGGAGATGGCCCTTCCGGTATCTCCCCTCCCGCATGTCTGGCCTAAGGCCGGCACAAGCTTCAAGCACATCAAGAACAAGCTTGGGGGGCCCAGCCTGGTTGGACATGTTGAACGGCAGATCGGCAGATGTGTTTGTTTCCGGGGAGGGTATGGAAGATCCCAGCTAGATGTTTTGTAATGTGTTGTATCGTGTGATTACAGAATATGTTCTTTCTTATTTTTCTTTTTTGGTCAGTTTGTGTGGGCTTTGGGGTGATGATCAAGTTGATCAAGACTGCACGCCAAAAGAGGTCTTTCAAAGGGGGAGTGGCGAACTGCCAACTATTGCAAAAGGAACAAGCACACACACTTCACTTTTGTGTGTGTGTGTGTCTTCCTTTGATGGTCGGTGCCTCCAAGATCAGGCATGACACCGGTGCGGCCGGTGCGTTCGATCCGGTCCGAGGCAGAAGCGTTCCCAGATGGTGCAACTCATGAAGCAGGAGGGGCAGACGGCGGACGTCGAACCAAGGACGACATGTAAAACCGTCGCCAAAGGGGAACGGTGGCGTCGCCCTTGGGAGTAGGTTTCTATTGGCCGCCGCAGGCCACCTGATTGTTGCATGGCTTAATTGAACCTTTTTGCTTATATACATTATGGAGCGGTTGAAAAGGGGGTCAATGTAGACACATATTCAATACATGCATGGTCTGAGGACCCATGGGACCGATCTTGGCGAGATGAACAGAGGTCAATGAACAGACTAACCGCGGTCTAGCCTAACTGACACTTGTTGGGCTATCGGGTAAAACTCCACTTGCAACGCAAATGCTTCAGAAAGTGGGACAGAATATCAAGGGCAAGGGAACAAGACCCGCCGATTGGTCGATGCTCTTGTCAGGACATAACTCAATAATTAGAAATATATATATATACCCTACAAGTCCAAAGACCCAGTAAAACCTGGTCTTTTACCTCCCTAGTATTGGTTTTGTGTGACCAACCCCAGTAAAATGAGGTCTTTGACTTGTAGGGATAGGTTGGATAGAGCTATCCAATTGCTTGCATGGTTTGCAAAGTTTGGGCGCTGAAACTTAGCAACTGAGTTCAGGAGACACAGCACAGCACTTCCCCGGAGCTTACAAGAAGTATTGGCGGTCCTTTGCATAAATGGGATTGCTGAGGTTTGGGTGCTTGCACATGGCATCAAATATGTAAAATAAACTTGACTTCCAACATGTCCTGTTGCTAGGCGTGCTTTCATTGATAGTCGATCCGGGATGTCGAAAAGCACGCTCCACATCAATGTGCTAGTTTTGCTGTGACCTCCTAGGCTGCTTCACACTGTGTTACTGTTAGAGGCTATGGGGCACCTTTATACATGGGGACCTTCAATCAAAACATATATGTATTTAACAAGTAACTAGGCAGCTTCGGCTGTTCAAGCGAATTCACAAGACAAGCCAATGCACCGCTCCAGCTGGGTCCGCGCTGTGGTCATGGCAGGAGAAGAAGAAACAAAAATCCAAGGCAAGGCATCTGGAGGATCTTCGTGGGGAATTTCTGGTGGATGGAGTGCGGGAATGGCAGGATCTGGATGGTGGGATGAGACAACTGGTCGAATCGTTGCGCGATTGCGTGGGAATCACCCACTAAGGATCAGATGTGTTTTTGGGAGGTATGCGGTATGCTTGCATTGCGATGAAATCGTAAAGTAAACAGAGTTGTGAGATGATGAGAGAGAAAGTGAAAGAGAGGGTGAGAAAAAAGGATGAAATGTGTGATGTAGTGCTAGTTTTTGTACCGCTTGGGCATAGCATAGCGCTATGTGTTCTGAGGCATATGTTTTTTCACTCAGAGATTTTATGTCGACCGCCGCAGAGTTCACTTTGGCTTGAGTCAAGCCCCGAAAACTAAGCTGCCAGCTGTTCTCACGGCATCCGCTGGGTGGACACCGACGTGACGTTGGCAGACCCTTTGATTAAATTCATGGATCCGTGCAAATTGGCTCAGGCTTTGGGGTCGAACAGGTGGAACTTAGAGCAGCCAATCAATGCCGTGCAGTGACTGTGAAGAAGGCAAAGCAGCTCCAACGTCGAAAGACAGAGACTAAGGGGCTTCGTGAGGAATATAAAACCCTACTCTACAAGGCGTCACCTTGACTGCAGACCGGGTGCGTGCTTTGGGACAGATGAACTCAGGACGCCCCCGAGAAAGTAGTAGTAGTCGTCGCCCCCCCCCTCGAACTGGGAAAAGTAGTAGTAGTCGTCTCCCCCGCCCTCGAACTGGGAAAAGTAGTAGTCGTGAGGGGGGGGTGGGCCACAACTACTTCTCGTAGCACAGAATCCTTCTTACAGGCCTTAAAGAAGGATCCTGTGCTACGAGGAAGTAGTAGTAGTCGTGGCCCCCCCCCCGAAAAGTAGTAGCCGTCAGGGGGGCTGGGCCACGAATTCTTCTCGCAGCACAGAATCCTTCTTAAAGGCCTTAAAGAAGGATCCTGTGCTATGAGGAAGTAGTAGTAGTGGTAGTAGTAGTAGTCGTCGTCGTGGCCACCCCCATTCTGCTACGTACCGAGCTTGTCGGACGTCGTCTTGTGTGGCGGTCACGTCCGCAATGCAGATTTCAAGTGCAAAGCAAATGAGTGGCAGGTGCAGGGAATGAGATGAGGTGCAGATTTCAGCCCCCCCCCCACGGCGCTGTAAGGGCTTTGGTGTTCAGACACTAACCGCTACGGTTCCCGCTTGACGAGGCATTTGAGAAGGATTCTGTGCTACAAGGGCTTGTAAGAAGGATTCTGTGCTGCGAGGCCTTTAAGAAGGATTCTGTGCTACGAGGCCTCTAAGAAGGATTCCATGCTACGAGGGGTTGTAAGAGGGGTTCTGTGCTACGAGTAAGTAGTAGTAGTAGTAGTAGTAGTAGTAGTAGTAGTAGTAGTAGTAGTAGTAGTAGTAGTTGTAGTTGTAGTTGTAGTAGTTGTCGTGCCCGCCCCCCCCCCCAGCCCCGGCCGGGGTAGAGGTCGTGTGGGCGCCACCCCTGCCACACGAAAATTAGGACACCCTTCGGGGGCGGCCTCGATGAACTATGCTACAGAACTAATTCAAACCTGACATCAGGACGCTGGCAGAATACTGAAGTTCCTGCAAGTGGAATGAGCTTCGAGACCCGGACGAGCAGATTCAGTGGAGGAGATGGTGAGCACCTGCAGCAGGAACAAGTTGGACTGAGAGTTCTGAATTGGTTTTCGTAGGGGGAATTCTAGAAATTTGGACGCAGATGCAGCCCCTACTTTGGAACCATACCTAGAGGAACCGTTGGCAGAAATTTTTGCCGAGACGTCAATGTGCCCTGATTTCAGCCAAATTCATCGAAAAGCGCCGAGTCCAACAAAAAACGCCGAGGAATATGAAAATTGCCGACTTTAATGGTTTTCATTTGCTAGATTCTCAAACCAGCACTTGAGAGATCGTGCCAGTCTTACCAAGCCCTTCCCAGCCCTTTCCCAAACCAAACCACAGGGTGACCATCCACAGTTTGGGCTTACATGTGAGGACCGAGGGATTGGCATCCACAGTTTGGATACCTTGGAATCCTTGCACCTGGGGACAGAGATATTTAATCAATCCACAGTTTGGGGGTGCTTACAAAGACTAAGTCTATGCGCCTTGGAGGGGTTTTCAGGACTTCCTTGATATTGTCCCTACTGTTTTCTTGAAAGGCCAATCCAGGCAAGCCAAGTTCTGTCTTTGCTTCTCCGGATCACTCTCCAAAGAATGCTTTACCCTTTCATGACCCAACCTCCCTTCACAAGGGTGGTGGTAGAACAGCTGCAATCCACAATTGGGTCAATAAAAAGATCTTTCCAGTGCAGCCATCCAAGATGTTGATTCATATAATATAGGAACCCCAACAAAGCAAAAACATGGTTACGGACAATTGCGCCGAATTGTCGGGGAATTACGCCAAATTGTCGGGGATTTACGCCGAATTATCGGGCAATTACGCCGAGATCTAGGGAAGACAAAACGATTGAAAACTGTGAGCAACTTGGCTGAGACATGCTGAGACGATTTCACGCAAGGGTGCCCGATCCGATTGGTTCACGGTGAGTTTATGTTGAATTATGCATGGTCAATGCACAGTCTTCTAACTTTCACCTTGGTGATGTACTTAAATCTCTCCATTCACCGGGTATGTTCAGCAGCTTTGTGCCACTGTAATGGGACATCAGGGCAGAAGGTTGCGTCGGGCCACAGAAACCATTTAAGCATTTTCCCCGGGCCTTCTCATTTCTGTAATTTTAATAAACGGTTTCCTTGATCGGATCCATGGCTGGATTTGAGTGTTACAATGAATCCGTAAGCCAACAATGCTTGGCAAGAGTTAGGAACTACTGAAGAAAAACACTGGGCGTGAGCAGCCAGGGCGCACCTCAAGCATGCCCGGTTCACCAGGTATTTGAACCCTAGAGGATTGTCGAGCCGAATTATCAATATTTTTTTGTAATTCAGATTGGTTCTGCATCGAATAAACCAATCAATGTGTTCAAGGACCTCAAATACCAAAAACGCCGAGTCTATCTTGGTTTTAGCAAATTATGCCAAATGCCCCTTTTCAGGGCAAATTACGGGTAAAGGCGCTTTTTGCTGAGGTGGCAGAAATTTTGGTGCACTTGGAGTCTCTAGGTATAGCTCTCGTCAACAGAATCAGGGGTGTGATGTATTCTGCGCCGCTTGTGTCAATCGCCGCAGGGTGCACTTTTGAGTCAAGCCGCGAACACAAATCTGCCAACTGTTTTCACAAGATGGAAAGGATGTTCACCAGTCGACGTTCATGCGGGTTTCTATGCGTTTTGGTAAAACTTTTGGATTCAGGTCCTGCCCCAAAGATGTCTTCCAGTAGTGGTTCACGGGGGTTTGTGTGCGTCTTTATAATATAATGTATGCATTCAGGTCCCGCCCCATTGACAAGATCGACTTTTCAAGGTGATCCTCAGGCAGGTCTATTTACAGTTTTGCAGTAAAGTGCGTGGATTCAGGTCCTGCCCCAAAGATTTGTGAGTTGGGAAGTAGCTTGGATGGCTTGTCCCCTCATCTTGCAAAACAAGGTTGGCCCGCCTTGTCTGGTAGTCCGGGGTTTGATAGGATGGGTGAGAGGTAGTACACTGTATACGCAGTTGTGGACACATGTGGTTTGGCTCCTGAAATGAGTCTGGGCTCTGGACTGTAATGCTGGCTGCTGGATTTCTGGGCCGAGCTTCGAATGTGGGAGAAGTTTTTGGACCATGGTAGGGCATTCAAGGCTGAGCGGCTTTTGGCGATGGCTTTGTCTCAAGCCCGCTCCCCATCGGCGTCCCAGCAGACCATTAGTGGGCCCGCGATGTGATTCTCAACGTGTTGGGAGTCTTTGCGGATCGGAGTCGTGGGAAGACTTTTACCACCCCGTTCTTGTCGGAGAGCCACCGTTCTTGCCGGAGAAGCTCGCAGCTTCTCTGAGTGATGAATCAGATGAACGCTGCCCGGTCTAGCTTTTTGCTCTGTGTGTGAGTGATGAGCTTGCAAGCGTCGTCGCTGCTGCTCGGAGCCCGGGCCAGAAACCACATCTTCATGAAATCGCAATATTCCGCTGATTTTGACTCTTGACCCTCATTTTGTGCGAGATGGTTGCCGCCGAAACTGATGAATGTCGGTACATGTGTGGTCGACCCTGATGAATGTCTCAAGCACCAGGCGTTGCAGTGCCTTTGACCTTTGTCTCAGCTTGCAAGGCAGCTGGAGGCCATGGCAGGAGATGTGGTGGTCACATGTCACAACAGACGCATCGTTGCAGCGCAACGTTCCCGCAACGGTGATGACATGTTTACTTTGGCTGCGGTAAATGATCGTGGTTGTACCTTGTATTGGTTAATGTTGTCCATGTCTGTCTGAAATATCAGTAATTCATGTATCATCAATGGATGTTCTCTGCTAATCAGCTGGGGTCAAGAAGTGGTCTTCACTTGTGTGGGGAAGCACCGTAAAGGATCTGATGTTTGCCGGCGCTAGCCGCTAGAACAAGTCCAGAGTATTGTTTGCGCTTTATGTTTGGCAGAAGGCAAGGTAAATTAAGCAAACACAACAAGGAGACCGCAGCCTGCACAGCATGCCAGGACCAACACCGTTCTTTTTTTTCATGCCGCAAAGAATTGAAACACGCAGGCCCTTGAACTCACCGCGAACTGCCACAAAATGTTATATGTTTGGACTGTTTCGGAATGTTTTGGAAGCAGTCACGGCGAAAAAATGCATATCATATATACACAACTTTTGGAAACATTATCAGTCAACTTGTAACACATTGTTTTAAAGGCAACTTTCTACAGAAAAAATCGTTGGACACGTTGCACGTGGAAAAATGATTAGGCTAGCACATCGGCCGCTTAAGCGATGGATAACGATGAAACATTTACAACGATGACGTCTCTATTTCCGAGTCGAAAATGCAACTATATTATACATACTTTATATAAATTGTTGGTATAGGATTAACTGGACGACGGATGGCCCGAGAACGTTTAGGTGTAGAGTTTTTTTGGTGTAAAGTGTAGAAACAATTTAGGGTTATTTTTGTGTTTTTAAGGACATGGGCCAAATGGCAACATGATATTTTGTCCCGGAATATGGAATCAGTGGGGAATGTTCGGAATGTCTCTCAGTGCTGCCAAAGGTCTTTTGCAACTGCGTTGTGTTTTCATGTTCATTCAATGCTCATGTGTACCCTTATGAACTACAACCCCGTTGGCTGCAACAAGTCAAATGTTTAAGAACCTTCTTGCCAGCACCCTCATGCCAGGTCACCACCCACCACTTTGAAGAAGTCTCTATGTCAGCCACCAAACCTAGCAGAGACCTGGTCGTGGCGCTGCGCCCCAGGTGCGCCGCGCGCGAAGAGAGGCGGAGGCACGTGGCGAGGAGGTGCGACCCAGCGCTTTTGGAACCAGTGAAGGGTCTGGGAATTTGACCATGTTTGACTTGTGTTGCAGTTTAGAACCCAGCACCATGTAAAACAATGGTTGTCCGTTAATTAAAACCTTATACTTATAAGCCAATGGTGGTTTGGAATTTGCATGAATTCGGAATGGTTTTGGGTATCGTGCGGGGCTGTGGGAATCCTATCCAGTAGAAGTCGCACCAGGCCTACCTTAATTTCGAAGGTAGGACTGGGTTTGTAAGATCCAAGGAATGCCGGCTACCTGGTTTCCTAGCCGGTTCAGATGTGGCCACGTGGCGGCCATGTGGCCTCTCAACATGCCGACCCAGTTCGATACAGCCAGGACAGCGACACAATCCGACACATATATACTCCATACAGCCTTGTCCAAGCCGATGAACGTTTGAAGAATTGGAAGACAAAACCTCAGGCTCAACCAATCAAAGTGAGTCCTGCACCTTCACATTTATTATTGCCACAGTAGGCATCGGCATGTGACGTGTTTGCCATCAAGGCTCGTTAAGGTCAAGCAGCTTATCTAAGATCTCCTGTTGGTGGATCGCTCTTCAGCACTTTTGCATGACTAGTGGCTCGTGCTGCTCTTTTCTGAGGGGTTTGAAGATATGTCACCCATAAGGGTACCCCAAGATGCCCTCTTCCTTTCAGGCCAAGGCCGGGAACCTGTACCGCCATCAGCCAACCCTGTTCAGTTTCACTGTTCTCATTGAACCCAGCAGCTCAACCCAGCCTGGCGCAGACCCAAAACAGAAACACAAAACCTGTCACCACCGAGCTGGGCGCATTTTCTCGAGTGCTCTTTTCGGGGCAGGTGCCGCACGAGTCTCACCCCCGGACGAGCTCCGCCGTGCTCGCCAGGTGGTGAGACAAGAGCCCAGGAGCATCGATAAGATGCGAGAGCACGGACACCCGGATCCAGAAACGGTGGACCCAGCGAGAACAGGTGGAGCTTTTGTCAGTCCATGTCGTCTTTGGGGGCAAGCGTTTAATCAACAATGGGAAACAAAAGCACAAAAAACGTTTGTGGTTTTCAGTCAGGGCATTCAATTGGGCTTGTCAGGTGCCGTGGCTTCAGCGTTGCAAGACATGGGGGCTGAGTATTTTCACTGGGCCACCTGACAAAGGCATTATTACTATTAAGACATGCATGTCACGAGTGCGGTGTACCATGGATAGGTCGCCAAAGTGATGGGCCGTGACCCACCTGGAGCCCCTGGAGCACCATGTAGCGAGCGAGCGAAAGACCGACACCAGTGGAAAGGTCAACGACAAGGCATCCTGGTGCCATGACCGGCCAGATGGTGTTTCATCATTGGCCCGCTGCAGGGCCGACGAGACCATCGTCCCCGAGGAGGATAGTGAGGCCTGCCACTGTCAGGTCGTTGGGGTCGCTGGGGGTGAACCAGAGGGTCCAACTGAGAATCTGCACGGACTGAGTGTACTGCCTTGCCACACGGAAAGCGGCAGTTTGCTTCATGCAAACGTTGCAATCAGCATCTCTTCATGAACGGTTATGATCACTGGATTGGATAGGTAAATGCATGTGAATACGGAGTGTGCCCACTCTGCTACTGGAAGCAAACACAAAAACCTCTCACAGAAATGACACACAAGTTTTTCTCTTATCACGCAGTGGCATGTAATTTATATATATATACACATACATAGAGCTGTGTTGACACACACATATATATATATATATACATACATACATGCTATACAATTTATAGTTGGAGTCTGATACCAAGCTTTCAACAGGTATAGTATACAACGCTTATGGCAACTCCCAAACTTCCCTGGGTTTCTTCGTTGTTTGAACCTCGCCGGGGCAGCCCGTTTGGCGTGCTGTGTAGGTAGAAGAGGATGAGGCCATGGATGAGTTCGAGTGCCTTGGACGTCAGTGAAAACGGTGTTCACTAGGAAAGAGCACCGCTGAGATGCAGCTCTCCATACGCACCCACACCTCACTAAGATGCAAGATAGGTAAGTGAAATTGTAGCCTTTTTCCATGGAAATCTACTCTTTCCAGGGCCCTTTTTGCATGATTCATGAACATGAGTAGCGGACGTCAGACGCCGGAGAAGTCTCCGGTGGCCAGCCCAAGGAAGTATTTCCAAAACGGCAAGAAACCGCCCGGAGCTCAGCTGGGAATCCAGGGTGGACTAGAATATGGAGAAAGGTCAACCATTTCCCAGACACTCCATGGGACTGCCATAGGACTGCCGCCCCATTGACACCCAGTCAACCACCCCTGGCCTGATCGGTAAATATACCAGTCCCATTAGTCGTGTCTGGGTTTGGGTTTTGCTTGGGGTCAGCAGTCCCCAAACACGGTCCCATATTGGACCCGTGCTTCCATGGGGGGACCGTGTTGTGGTCGCATAAGCAGCTTTAGCGACGGTGAGACGCTTCAGGAGTCGGAACTTGGTCATCCGGCTCTCAAACCACTTGTTTCACAAGTTTGCCAAGAACTCTAGAGGCATCAGGTTGAAACCCAATTGCGAACTCGACGCAGGATCGCAGGGATCCGTTCGTTGGGCACTCCGCCCATCGCTAGCTAAGTCTGCAGATGTATTAGCCATGAATACTAGCATGAATATCATGAATAGCTATAAGATTTGAGAGTTTTTGGTACATCACCCATGGCACCCATTTTCTTCTGAAGACCCGTGCTTCCAGGAAAACCCTCCGTTGGTCATAGAAAGCGGGCGGAACTCGAGCAGTCCGCTCGTTGCATCTCATTGCTCTACTTGAGCTTCACCCATGTCCAGCCCCAATCCACCACCAATCCAAGCGCCGCCCCGCGGAACAGCTTGGAGACCGTTCAAACATAGGTTCAATTATATATATATATATCTATATGTTATACTGTGTTCGAACCACGAGTCTCCAGTTCTGAGTAGTTCATGCCCATGCATGACTTGGCTCAATTCTTCTTGAAGTTCCACGATCTGTGAGTTGCTTTGATGTGTGGTAGTTAGTTCAGCTTGCAGCTTGCGCTCAGGAAGATCTTGGTGACGACGCAGAAGACACCCTCTAGAAAGATGTATGCCTTCTTGAAGGAGACATTCGGACGTGTTCAGCCCCGGTCCCCCTGCACTCGCACCGCAGCGGCGCAGCCGGTCCGAAATCCTCGCAGCGTCTCGCGCACCTGGACACGTTGGTCTCCTTGACCCTGGGAGTTCGGAAGGGTGTTTCGATCGGCGGGTAGGTGCCCACCCGGCGGTCGACTTCCTTCGGTGGCAGCTGGTCGTTCAAAGGTTTCAATGACTTGAATCTGTGAGCAAGAAGATGTTGTACACGCCTAGAAGAGACCCACATGGAACCTGAAAACCACTGCTTGTGGAGGAAGCGAGTATTCCAAAGGTCCATAACATCAGGTTCCATGTGGGTCTTTTCCCAGATGTCTTTGGTTTGTTGTTTCAAGGGCGGATGACGTGGTCTTTTGCTCCCTTCACCATTCGACCCACGGGACACTCGTGGAGGTGCTGGAGGGGCGTTGGCAACAGCTTCCGGCGCCCATGTACGGAATGGTCAACCCCGAATTTACCAAGAACTTGGGATTTGCCACCGAACATGGCCGCAAGTCCACGACCATACTCGAAGAAGTGCACACATGGTTTGTGGTTCACCACGCCCCCCCGCTAGGCAGTGTGTTTTGTTTGCGATTTTACAGTACTGTTTTCGACGCTTTTTTGCATCCCAGCTCCATTGCGCAACAATAAAACATATCTCAGACTGCGCATAACATTATGCTAGCTCCTCGCATGTGAATCGAAGTCACCAAATGTTTGCTATGTTGCACTCTTAATTGTACCCTTGGGTGGAGAATTTCCACGTTCTTGCGCCAAGTTGATGCTACGTTGGGTATGGATTGGAAGTTCTTTGATGTTTGTAAACTTGCTTACTTGCAACAACAACACGTACGACATGGACAGTTGCTGACGGTCAGAGCTGCAAATTGTTGGGGTGGGGTGGGGGGGTGGGGCCAACATAATGACGTCGGTGGGGCCAACATAATGAACGAGCTTTGCAAAGTCGCTAAGCATAGCCGGTGAGTGCAAAAAGTAGTTTTGTGATTTCGCAAAACGTAGAGTTTGCAGTTGCATCTTTGAAAGTGATAGTGGCGCTACAGCGCCGTGCGCATGTTAAATTAGACGGTCCTCACGAAACGCCACGGCCTACCGGGGGTCGTGCACCTTGTAGTTGCCCAGTCTCATCTTTGGATTGACCTGTAGCTACTGCAGGCTGGAGTAACATGGATTGACATGGCACAGAAAAGGAAGTTTCCAAACAAAGGCTTGGCTGGACCTCCGTGCGTTGGGTCGTCAAGGCGCTTTTTATTTAACATCATCCACCAGGCTTGGAATCTTAGAGTGCAGGATGCCCGTGGACTCAGGGTTAGACGAATGTATGACGCATGTATTGAATGGACTCCGAGCCTGCCTGCTGATGGGACAAGGTCCTGAATTCCATTGTAGAATGCCGGTTTTTCCGACTACCAAACCTGTGGTGAACTCCGCTTCCATGTTAGTGCCAGGGCCAGTAGGTTGACTGTTAGATAGTGGATTCCAGTGGAGGAAGAATGAACTATGCGGTTCACCGGGAAGTTCCAAGCGGCGAAGTATTGCACAAGCGGCGAGGCGAAGGGTGGTCATGATGGTCGGATTTCCAGCCAGAATTCCTCAGACACTCGCGGAAATGGAGCAATATAGTCCCTGGAAGAGTTTCGGCTCAGCTTCCATGATAATTATTTGAAGGTGCAGCAAGTGGCTATTCATCTTGAGGTAGGTAGGGTCTATAGATAGCAGGACAAGAAAACCCAAATTCCGAAGATCTTACGGTGGCTTCCAATTAGGTGGCTTTCAGATCGTCTACCGTCTACCGGTTTGTGGTGGTTTTTGGCGCGTTCGTGTGCGTGTTTTGCTTGGCAAGCACAAGTTTTTTTTTCAGAGACCTGGCCCAGCACAGGAGTTGGTTTGCGTCATCCCCAATACCTTCTACTATCCTCGCATCTCGGCGTGTCTTGAAACGGTTGAAGGACACAGTCCTGCCCTGAGGTGGGGAGGGTTGAGGGCCCCTTTCACCGTGGCTCCCATGCTCCAATTCACCACCCAGACCTTGGACCTCGGACCCAACCTCCAGCGTTGGGACTCGAACCCAAACCCTTGCCAATTCGAGTCCAGAGGAGTCCCATCTTGTCAGGCGGTGAGACCCCTAACCCCACCCCAAGCATCGAAACGGAGGTAGGACTGGAGCCCTAGGGGTCGCGATGGAACAGATCTCTAGACTCATTCTTGGTGCAAAGCGCCAACAAAAACACGGGGTTCTTCCTGGTGACAGGCAACTACCTTGCGGATGTCCTTGAAGTTCAATATCTAGCTCCAAAAACGGATCAGGCATTATATACCATGATGGAATCGTTCCCCCAACAAATTCTTCCCAGTCATTCCACACAATATACGTGTGAATTGAATTCGTAAGCCCTGGCGCCATGAAGCTGAATCTTGATCCCTGTTGTCATTTCCCCTATGAAATGGGAGGGGTTAGGCCCTCTATAAAGAAATATTTTGTAGGCTTGCCGGAGCAATTTTGTAGAGCCCATTTTGTAGCTAAAGCGTGCTTCTGGAACCTGGGCACCCATTTTGTAGCAAAAAAGGCATGGACTGTCATGGAGCGTGGAGTAAAATCTGGGCACTTTTGGTGGTGTAACGTGCAACCCGGGAACTAATTTTCTATAAAAAACGTGGCTTAGTTTACAGTGTACAGTTGCCATGCGGCTTGTTTGGCTTGGTTTCCTCTGGTTTGCCTCCACACCAAGGGTGGCCACAAAAACGAATAGATATTAATTATTTAGTTCTTTGACCTGGAAAGCTTCTACAACATGATTTGGGGAATGACCCTGGATGAGCAGTTGAATTTAAAGAATTACGACTATACAGAAAGTTGCCCGACTCATTTTCTAGCAGAATCTGCGCGCTTATTTTCAGAGATTGTGGGAAGGCAGGCGCACATTTTGTAGCAGAACATTTCTTTTTCTGATGGGGGACGGGCCCCTGGTCAGGAAGCCATTGTAAGGCTGCATGTCCTTTGCAACCCCTTTTTGTAAGGCTCAGGTCATTCCATAAAGGGGTCGTTTTGCGTGCCCGTGCCGTTCCGTGCGGTGGGCGTGCCCGTGTGTGCGTTCAGTGCTGCGTGCGGTGCCCGTGCGAAGGGATGATAATATTCAGGCACTGGCACACATCACATCAACTCAATTCCTGCAGACACACAAACAGACAGACACTACGCTGGAAAGAAAAGCAGCTTCCCGAGGCCTGTGAGAGGTGGGGCCGCAATGAAGGGTCCAACCTTTAATTTTGGGTCCACCAGAGTCAGAGAGGTCATCCCTGCACCATTTTGTCAATGGAAGATTGAAGATCAAGATTTTTTGGGCGCCGCTTTCAGGTCAGCATCCTGGACTACACCTCCGCGCGGTGGATGCGGGCCGAGTACGCTCGGTGCAAAGTGGTCGCGATAATTCGGACCCTACTGGGGTCCTGTCAGCAAGAAAATTGTCACGAGAATAAAAAAGAATTCAAGAGATCTGAGGATCCATCAAAAGAACAAAAAAGAAAAGGACAAAATATGCAGAGAGAACAAACGACTGAGAGCCATCTTGAATGGCCGAGTCCTAAAAAGATACAAAATGCGCAAAGCAAAATAAAAAGCCTAATTGGATGCGGCCAGAAGTGGCCCGGGCTCTTCCAGCTGCTGGTGCTGACCTGTATCGCTGGCTGGCCTGCTGCTTCTGCTTTGACTGCCCCTTGCACGAATTCTGCCTATGCGGCTATCTGCATGAATCACACGGCCCCCCCCCTGGGCCTCCCAAGTAGCTTTCTCTAGCTTAGATCCCTGTGCTCATGGAGCTCCGGCGCCGGCCGTCCTCGCGTGCATTCATGCGAGTGGTTCTGACGTTGGCCCTACAACCAAACTTGGGCATAGCGCTTTGGTGGCTCACGCGGCGCCTGAGCAGCTGTTCCATGGAGAACTGACACGTCGCGTTTGTGACGCTGAGGTGGCAGGGACCGCAAGCACAAGGTGGAACTTGTCTTTGTTTAGTCTGTCTTTTTGGGAGTACGGACTTCTGTTCCACTTTTGGATTCCGGTGTTCTTCCTCCTTTTCGAATGGGATCTCTCCACTTTTTGGCTGTGTTGTGGATCCAGCACCCTCACGAAGTTTCTTTCACGTTTGATAAAACGACGAAACGAACCTTTGCATGACGTTTCCTTCGAAACGAATTTTGAAACTACCAAACAGAAACAGAAGCGGAAAAACAAATGGAGTCGACTGCGCCTGAAACCTGCTGTTCTTTTTAAAAGAAAAGGCAGGTGGCGTCGAAGAAAATCACAATCGGCTCCATCCGATCGACCTGCTCGTCCTTTTAAGTTGATTTGGGCGGCCAGAGTTGTGGGGAAAAAACGAGTGCCAGGGGCCAGGGTTCGTTCTCGACGGCTGGCTCAGCAGCTACATATGCGAGCACGTGCCTATCGTTCAGGCCTCGTGCGTCGCCATGTGCCTCATTTTGGAACAGCCCTGAAAATTTGGAAACCCCTTTCCCCATCTCAGGGCCCTCCCGATTCCTATGATACTTGGATTCATGATATCTCTGACAGCTTGCGGGGAGGTGCCGCCGGTTCGGCACGTACTTGGCGGAAACGCAAAGCAAAACAGAATAAACAGACTGCCCTTCAGAATGATTTGACTCGAACTTTGATTCAGGGCCTCAAAACTTGTCTGAACAAGGGGGCTTCTCAGCATGATTTGCTTCAAATGTTACAAAATTTTGTTGAACCCTCTGTTCCTGTCCCTCGGAAACGTCCCAAACGCAAACCTTCCGCTCAGCATGTCGACGAACATGTCGAAGTTCATGCTCGTGGGGAAAAAAATGATCAGATTGAAAAGCGATTTTGGACTGATTCCCGAGGATCTCGGCCTTACTGGATTGACCGAAAATCCGGATGGTGGTGGTGGTCCGACCCCAGGGGAAAAGAGAAACATTCTTTTGATTCCCACAGTTGTTGGACTCCGCCGGTTCAGTCTGTCCCAAAGAAACCCAGTGTTTCTAGACCCAAGATCACTCAGCTTACTGCCGCCGACTGGAATCAACCCCTTTGTTTCGCTTCTCTCCAGTCTGTTGCCCAATGTATCAAAACCGGTACCCCTTGGACCACCAATGTTGTGGTTTCTGACAGTTTGCACGAAGTTGTGACCTTAAAAGATCTTTTTGATGGCTTCTCTGTCTCTCAGGGTCTTACTGTGGTACTTACCGGTGAAGCAAAAAATTTGCCCGGTGCCTTTCACACTCGGCTGCGTGTCAAACGCACGGGAAAGACGGACAAACTTGAAGAAGTTGCTTTGTTTGCTCTCGGTTCTCGCAGCCCATGGATTTTGCCTCCTCAGCAAGTTGAACCATCGGCTGTTAAGACAGTCGACCGTGTTGGACTGCGCATTCTTGTCCCTGGTCACTATAGAGCCAGCTTCAAGCCCTGTCCTGAAAAAGAACAGGTGACTGACATTCTCGCCGAACTTGCAAGATGGGGCCCCAAGGTTCATCACTTGACAGGTGGACGATGGAAATGGGAACAGCAGAGTCGTGACACTGCCTGGCAACTCTGCGGATGGATTTCGGTGCCGGCCGAGGAGGCCAAAAGCCTCCTGAACTCCAGTGGAAAAAGGGGGATTTTTGTCAACGCCCATCAATCTGTGTCTGACCCTTCCACCCGGCCTGAATTTGTTTGGTTTCCTAAAAACAAAGATGAAACCTGCGACCAGTACCTCCAACGGGCCTTGAATTTGGCCAATACTCGGAAACAGCCTGTCCGTATTCGTAAGGGATTTGGCAGTGACCTTGGGGTTGAACGGAAACCCGAAGATGAACGAATCAGCAAGTTTAAACATCTTGAACTTACTGGGGTCCCCCGCCTGTGGAAAGCCGAAGAGATCGAACAATTGTTGACCAGTCAAAAATGGTGTGACGTTCAGGTTGGAAACCCCCGGAAAGTCCAGCGCCAAGTTGTTTGGTACATTCGTGCCAAACCACCGCCCAACTGTCCCAGTCAAACTTCTTGGCGATATCAATGCGCCGACAACTATGATATCCTGCTTAACGAGAAGGTTCGAAATGTGCGCCAACCTTGGACTTCCAATGACGTCAAAGCTCCGGCCCGTAATTGGGCCCATTACGCTGAGACTGCCCCGCTGCACCAAGTGCCTCATGGGGACCGCGGCCGTCCGCAGCGCCAAGCTGAAACTAAGGATGCAACCAGTCGCGATCGGAGTAGAAGTCCGGATGCTGAAATACCTGCCACTATTATTGATGTCGAAACCCAAGATGAACCCCACGCCTTGGACTCTCCTAAGGCGGAGCCGACCGATATCCTGGAGGCCCTTAAACAAGGCTGGACTGTCAAAGACCACTTGGGTTCCGGAGACTGCGGTTGGCGAGCTTTAGCCGACAACCTCGCGTGGCAAAAAGGTGAGGAACTTGAGACTGCTGAGTGTATCCTGCGGGCCAACAAGCTTCGGTGTAAAACCATCGAATACATGCGCGCTAGGCGGGATAGATTCCAGCATTTTATTCCTAACGCTGCCAACTCCCAGGAAGCGTTTGATGCCTATCTTTCAAAGGCTGTGAAACAAAACCATTGGATCAACGGCGTACTTCTCCAAGCCCTTGCTGAAAGCTTGGCTTGTTGCATTGTCATTTGGAAGGAAGACCTGGGTCAAATGAGGCGATACGGACTTGCCAAAGATTGGCGGGATGGATGGCCCAAAGTTCATTCCAAGTCACCTTGTTTGGTCATTAAGCTCAGCGATTGCCACTACACCTCGATCCGGGCCCCTGTTAACAATATGGGCAACAGAGCCACTGTTCCCCTTCATTGGCAGTATGAAACCGCTGTTCCTGACAGTGACGAATTGAAGGGCTCTGCCCGCAAGGCTATTGCCCATTCTGGCTCTCCTAACTCTAGTGCTAGTGCTAAGTCTCTTTCCATCCACACTTTGAAGGCGGCGCCTGCTGGCCCCAAACCCCTGTTTGAAGGAAACGATGCGGTTGCTCCCCCTGATTCTAGTCACCGGGGTTCTAATTGCGCGATCGATTCCCCCGTTTCCAACACCGGTTCTTTATCCATTCACACTTTGCGACCGGACGGGGGCTCTGGACGTGAATCTAAAACTGTGCGAAATCTGCGGACCCCCAAAACCCAACTTTTTTCGGAGCCCGCCTCGTCTAGCCAGAGCCAAGCGGTTTCTCTTGACGCTTTGGTGTCTACCCTCAAAAAGGTCTCTGATGACATTGAAAGTTACAATCCTGCTGAACCTGAAAGATTTTGGGCCCAACAGGGTTTGATTTGCTGTACCAATCTGTGTCGACAGTTCAACTGCTTGATTGAGAAGCTTGATTCCCAGAGTGCTCTGAACCCCGCTCCTTCTGCATCCGCTGGCCCTTCCAAAAGGACTTTCGATGACCTCGACACCTCTGAAACTGTGGTGCGGCGCAGGATCCAGGGCAAGAGTAACGTGCACGGGACTGTTCTGCCCGAAACGCACCAGTGGAAGTGCAACTTGTGTTCCTACGTTACTTCCAGTATCAACCGCCATTTGTTGTATGGCCGCAAATCTCTTCACTTCAAAAAAAGCAATCCCAATCTTGTTGCCGAGTACTCTTTGAGACCCACTAACGCCAGCCCCCTGGTCGAGCCGAGCGAACTTGACTGGAAGCAAAGGACTTGGACCTGTTCCCATTGTTTGAAAGGGCTGCCTTGGGGACTTGGTGAATCACAACGACAGCGTTCTATCGACGCCCACCTCAAAAAGTGCTCTGGTCGTTCTCGCTGTGAAAACAACAAACTTTTGCTTCAGAACGATTTGTTCGGACGTTATAGGCGAAACCAACGCGGTTGGCATAACGAAACTTGGCGAAACGAACGCATTCAGAAGGCGGCGGCCATGGGCCATCAGTTGGTCTCGTTTATCGATGACAACGAAGGTCTGGCCAAAAACCACAAGCTCAGAATCACTTGTCCTAGGTGTAAGCAGGCTACTAAGGATACTAGCCAGTTTTGCCACAAACCCTGCATCCCGACGGAATTTCCTAAAAATAAGACCTGGTACCAATTGCTTGCCACACAACCGGAGACCATGGCCAAACTCGTGGCCGCTTGGCATTGGGGGAAAAAAAGAAGTTTTGGCTATCGACAAGGTGGCTACTAACTTTAGCAAACGTCGCACCCTTGAACGCAAAGCCCTCCCTCCGATTCAAGAAACTAGTTGGTTTCATGATCTTTGTGAAGAAGGTGTGGAACCCAACCCAGGGCCCCGACGACGTGACCTTCGTACTCTCCAGAAGCTCCGAGTGGTTTCGGTGAATACTCAAGGTTGTCCCGGATGTTGGCGCGTTCTCGATTCTGATATCGAAGCCCATGTGGTGTGTTTACAGGAGGTCAACATGACGGAGCTTGATTTAACTCATTTTTCCTGTGCCGCGACATTGCGCGGTTGGGCCGTTTACAGCTGTCTCGGTCACGCCACTCGTCGGGGACCTCAAGCCACTGTTGGGGGTGTCATCACCTTGGTTCGCAGGGGGCTCCGTAGTTCTTCCTGGATCCATGCTCAGTCCCCGGGGGGGGAAGCCCTCCCCGTCAATGTTGGCAATCTTTTGTTCCTCAATTGTTACGCCAACAGTCATGCCCTTCATCGACATGAATTCCTCCAAAAAGTTTATGAGTTTTCTCAGGCCCAATATGACCTCCCCTGTGTCCTTGTTGGAGATTTCAATGAAGAACCCTCCACCGATTTTGGGGCTGCTATGGAACTTTCGGGTTTTACCATTTCTTGGCCTCGTGATGGGTTGGGTAGCCGCTGGGATCAAAAACAACCCCGGATTATTGACTATGTCTTGGCCAGTCACCACCAGGTCTCTACGGTTTGGTCTCGGCCCGAGCGGTGGTCGGACCATCGCGCACTTGAATTTGTGTGTGATTTGCGGCCTGACTTCGACCCTCGAGTGACTAGGTTCGAACTTGTGCCTTGTAATGTTTACCTACCTACTGACCCGAGTGCTTTTCCTCAATGGAGCCGTCTCCTGGAGAGTGCTTGGAACCAAAATAAGGACAGTTGGCAAACTGCGGAGACAAGAATGCGCCGAATTTTGGACGACAGTTCCCTCGACCCTCAGACCAAAGCTGATCTCATTTGGAAAGACTTCAATGTGTTTGTCGAAGCCTTTTTGTTGCAGACTGCTCGTCTCTCTCCCGTGTCGATGCGCGCCACGCGCCGCGCCAAGCGAGGCAAGGGCACTCCAGCGGTCTTTCGACAAATTAATCAAGCGGTTCGAAAGCCCTACGACAATGGTGCTCCCAATAGACTTCGAGTTTTGTACAGACTGCTAGGTAGAATGCAGGAACTTGCTTTCCGACGCATCCGGCAGCAGGCCATCCCGAGCGAACTCCAGCTCAAACTTCAGCGCTGTCCCTCGTGGACACCGCAGTTGACCATCGCTGAAGTGAAGCAGCAAATGTCCGACTTAGAAACGCATCAGCGGGAGTCTAGGATCCGCCACTGGGAAAACAGACTCCGTGGATCCCAAAAGGAAGTGTTTGCCTGGCTCAAACGAGTGAAGTCCCCCCCTACTCATATGATTTTCAACGATGAAGGTGAGCTAGGGTTAGGGGAGCCGGCCGCGGTTTCCACTCAAGACGCCCTCGAAAAAATCAAATCCTTTTGGTACAGAGAATGCAGTCAAAATGAAATACTGCCTGAAGAATATTTTCAGCTTTGGGACATCCCGGCAAGAAACCCTGAATGCTGGGCACCGGTTGACACTGAAAGTATCATCAAGAGCGCCCGCCGCCAGAAGCATAAATCAGGCGGGACTGACGGGTGGACCGGAACTGAAGTTTCCCTTTTCCCTTCTTGCATGTGGCGCGATATTGCGGTCTTGTTCGGATGGTTTGAGGTCCTCGGTCATTTCCCCCAGATCTGGGGAGAGGTACGTCAGGCCCATCTCATGAAATCTCACGCCCCGCGGTCTAGTGATGGAGCCGTGCCCGCTAGCAAAATGCGACCCATTGCTGTTATGTCGGTCTGGTATCGTATGTACACCGGGGCCCTTCTCCGAACTTCTCAAGCCCAGGACTGGATTAATTCCGTTTTGGATCCTGTCCAGCACGGATGCCGTCAGAAACATGACTGTCTCCAAGCTGTAGTTCCCCTCGCTTCGGCTCAAGCTCAGGGACATTTCATTTGGTCATTAGATCTCTCTCAAGCGTTTGACAGGTTGAGGCCTGAAGTGGCTCTGAGCAGTCTGACTCATTTCGGGTTCCCCTCTCTCCTTGCCAACGCCTTCCAAAAGATTTGGAGCTCTCAGCGCCGCGTGCTGCAATGGCAAGGCGAGAGTTTTCCGGTTCCCTGCCATGTGGCAAGTAGCGTTCCACAGGGTGATCCGTTGAGCCCCTGGGCTATGAACGTGGTTTTGCGAACACCGACAGCGGTCATTCGCCGTCTCCATCCTACCGGTGTACTTTCAGTCTTTATGGATGATCGAAGCTTTTCTGCTGAGCCCCTTGAGACTGGAAAGAGCATTTGGGAAGCTTGGAAGAACCATTCTGCATGCCTTGGCCTCAGAGAAAATTTGGCTAAAACACAAATCTTCTCACGCACACAAGACGGCCAGTTTCAGATCCGCAGTGACCCTGAGACGGCTCCGTGGGCGAAGGACGCCCTGGTGGCATTAGGTGTTTCTTTCACCCCTCTGGGGTGCAAACCCACTCAGTAAGACAGCGACCGGTTCTCCAACGCCTTGAAGACCGCCGCAAAACTCAAAGTTGCTCCTGTGCTGGCCAAAGAACGTCTCCTTCTTGCTGCATCCGCTGTGACCACAAAGGCTACGTACGGATGGGCATTGCGAGCTCCTCCGCTGCGCAGTTGCACACAACTTGATAGTCGACTTCGAGCAGCTGGTTTCGGTCATAGGTCCGCATCGGTGCCTCTGACCCACTTGCTCTTGGGTCACACGACCAGTTCAATGTTTATGGCTGGCTATTTGGCGAGTCTCGCCCTATACCGCAGTCACCATCTTGAAATGAAGGTCGCCACAGACTGGGGCCTTGCAGGTGGTTTCGTCCAACGAGTACGAAAATTTCTGGCCTCCTTAGGCTGGTCGAGCCCCAGGCCATGGCTGTGGAAACACATCCCTCTCAACCTACGTTTTTCTCTTGCACCACGACACTCTGATTTTCCAGACAGTAAAGACCACTTCGGTCATCTCCTCCGGGAGAGCTGGAGATATTCTATGTGGAACTGTTTCTTACAACAGGATCGAAAGGACTCTGCGGCGTTGCGGAATGTTCCCTATGACTCTGGTCGTATCAAAGCTGCGGCTACTGCGGCGCACCGAGGCAATGCTCACGAAGTGAACATTTTGTGCGGTGGCTTCATTAGCCCTATGCGGTTTCACCAAAATGCTCGGTCAGAAACCAAACCGAGTGGTTGCTGTCCATTTTGTAGTTTCTTTCCTGGAGATCGGAAACATCTCTTTTGGGATTGTCCTGTGAGGAACCCTAACCGTACGGAACCTTCGGATCTTACTGAAGCCGTGTTGGGCTGGCCGCCGGTTGGCGGCCATTCTGACACTTTGTCCCGCCTAGGGCGGGTACGCAAGGAGATGCTCGATCACCGTTATGGTGGTGCCACCCCGGGGGGGCGGGGGGGGCGGGCATCTAAGGATTGGTGCTGCTGTGCGTGGCGGTGTACCCGCGCTGAATGCTGCCTTGCGTTAGCGCTGTGGTCGTCCGTCATCGTCTACTTTCATCATCATCCGTTTTCAGGTCACTTTTGAAGAGTTTATTGATGGAATTATGAGATGCAAAGGCCCTGCGCGTGCCATTGATTCACGGCCCCGATCTCCGGGCAGCGGGAATGGTTTCGAGGTGTTTGCGCGTACGACCAACGGGCGTGCGTTCCAGTTACAGGACGCATCTAGTCTCAAACAAAACTTCGGACTGAGGCCATGGCGGCCATGGCGGCCACTGGGTTTGTCATGACTGGTTGGAGGATGTCCTGGTTACGCAAAGGTGCAAACTGCAAACCCCATCGGCGCTCTGAATGTAGTTTATGTGTTGGGATGAAATGGTTGGTAAGTGAATTGTTCTATCCTTTCGGCCTGCAGATGATTGTCTCCCCCAAACATCTGTTGGAGCAGGATTTGACAGCGACTTTGGGGCGCTAAGTGAATTGTGCTATCCTTTCACCCGGTGATTGTCTCCCCAAAACCATAAAGGGGTCGTTTTGCGTGCCCGTGCCGTTCCGTGCGGTGGGCGTGCCCGTGTGTGCGTTCAGTGCTGCGTGCGTTTGGGCCAAAACACATGTTTGAGCAGGATTTGACAACGACTTTGGGGCGCTAATTTGAATAAGTGAATTGTTCTATCCTTTCGGCCTTCAGGTGATGGTCTCCCCAAAACACCTGTTTGAGCAGGATTTGACAACGACTTTGGGGCGCTGTCAAACTCTTGATTGGGCACTGGGCTTGTCATGACTGGTTGGAGGATGTCCTGGTTACGCGAAGGTCCCAACCCCATCGGCGCTCTGATTGGGATGAAATGGTTGTGAAGTGAATGGTTCGATCCTTTCGGCCTTCAGGTGATGGTCGCCCCAAAACACCTGTTTGAGCAGGATTTGACAGCGACCCAAAGTCGCTGTCAAATCCTCCACATAAAGGGGTCGTTTTGCGTGCCCGTGCCGTTCCGTGCGGTGGGCGTGCCCGTGTGTGCGTTCAGTGCTGCGTGCGGTGCCCGTGTGAAGGGATGATAATATTCAGGCACTGGCACACTTCACATCAACTCAATTCCTCCATCTGAAGGCAAGCTAAGCTATCATCATTCATCCAAACAGTGTCCCTTGCCCGCGAAGTCAGACAGCGAAGTGGATGTCAGACAGCGAAGTGGAAGAGACCACCAGAAGCTACTAGGAACGAGTAAGAACCTGACACTTGACACAAGCAGTGAGGTGAAAGCATACCAAGAGGTGGAGGCCAACGCTGCAGCGATGAGATTGTGAACAGGATCCTCCAAAAAACCATTTGAAGGCAAGCTATCATCATTCATCCAGAATCCAAACAGTGTCCCTTGCCCACTCTCAGGATCGCCCTCTCAGGCATTCGTAGCAGCAGCAGTTTCTGAAGGCGCGTCCTGAAGGCGCGTCCCCAGGCGCGTCCTGCAGGCGCGTCCACAGGCGCGTCCCGCAA